>JAWDGP010002483.1:77500-125000 GCA_033675545.1 Elysia crispata | reverse complement strand
TGTCTCTGTCTCTCTCTCTCTCTCTCTCTCTCTCTCTCTCTCTCTTTTTTCTGTCTCTCTCTCTTTTTTCTGTCTCTCTCTCTCGCTCTCTCTCTCAACCCCCCCCCCCCCAAAAAAAAAAAAAAAAAAAAAAAAAAAATAGCCAAGACATAGATCTAGATTATAATATCATGTACACCGATAAAATAATGCAGCTGTGTATCCCAGCATCCCCTGCCTGTCCGCACTGTGTGAGGCCGTGAAACCATTCCGCGTCTTATCGCAACTCAATACAGCGAGGTATCTGTCATGGGCCAAGTCGAGAGCCTCGAGCTTGGGGATGCGACTAGAAAACACAACAACAACAACAGCCACAACTGCCACAACGAACTGATGATGGCGAAAAGTGGGTGGTGCCCACGGACAAATTCTCACAGCAACAATATTCTCAACAAAGGGGCTGTATTTTGAACTGCTAATGGTGCTATATTGACAAAAGGCAAACGGGATCGGACGATGTAAAAAATGATTAAAAAAACCAACAACCTAGCAAACTAGTAAATTAATTAAAGAAAAAAATAAGAACGTAACGAACTACAATGATATTCTCAGTTTTAAGGTTTAGAAATATCAATCACAAAAAAAATGTATCATTTCGTGTTGCTTAAATTAGAATTGAAGTGGATTCAATCTTGATTGTTCATGACCTTTCAATACATTCAAATTTTCCTACCGACCCGCAATTGATGTCATCGTCGGAAAAAGAAAACAAAAAATTTCCACAGCTTGTTTAATTTAGTTCTCACAAATAAATATGTTTATGCGGCCATCGCACAGTCTTTGTCTTGATGCTTACTCCATCTCTCATCCCCCCCCCCTTCTCTCTCTCTCTCTCTCTCTCTCTCTCTCTCTCTCTCTTTCTCTTTCACACACACACATACACTTTCTCTGTTTTTTGGGGAAGTTAAACGCCCCCCTAGATCTCCTGAGGATATACGGAGACTCTCTCTCTCTCTTTTTTTTTCTCTTTCACACACACACACAAACACACACTTTCTCTGGTTTTTTGAGAATTTTAACGCCCCCCCCTTAGGTCTCCCGAGGATATACGGAGACTCTCTCTCTCTCTCTCTCTCTCTTTCACACACACACATACGCTTTCTCTGTTTTTTTGGGGAAGTTAAACGCCCCCCTAGATCTCCCGAGGATATACGGAGACTCTCTCTCTCTCTCTCTCTTTTTCTCTTTCACACACACAAACACACACTTTCTCTGATTTATTGGGAAGTTTAACGCCCCCCCCTTAGGTCTCCCGAGGATGTACGGAGACTCTCTCTCTCTTTTTTTTTTTTTCTCTTTCACACACACACACACAAACACAAACTTTCTCTGATTTATTGGGAAGTTTAACGCCCCCTAGGTCTCCCGAGAGACTCTCTCTCCCTTTTAACACCTCGTTCCATTACATGATCTTTTTCCTTCTTCCCCATTCTTCCTTCCATTCAATTTCTTGTAGATTTAACTGACTAGATTCGGTCCCCATCATCGCTTCCTGGTGCACGTTGTCTCCTCTGAAATATTTCCCTTCTCATTTCTCGACAGATATTTCTTTTTTCTTCTTTTTATTTTTCGATACAGCCTCGTCATTTCCTACTCTATTATTTCCTTCCTCCTCTCTTCTTATGTTTCGCTCACAGGTTAACTTAACTTTCCCCCGACTTTCCTCTCCCGATAATTGTCGCGTCCCACTTATGCGTGTGGATCTTCCTCTCTCCCTTTCGTTTGTCATAAATCTCGTGGCAATATGGCGTCTCCACTGGTCGGCGGAAAATGAAATTTCAATTTCAAACATCCCGTTTCGCCATCACTAGCTTGCCTCGCTTATCTAGAATCGTAGAAAATATGTTCACTCATAATTTTCTGTAACTTACCGACGTAACAGTTTGGATTTTACCTCTTCCCCCCTCCTTTTTTTAAATGATAACTTTATCCCGAAACCTGTGTGGGACAAGGTATCTTAAATTATCGACAAGATGAGCTCACGGCGTTCACTTTCAGACTAACTTGTCACCCTCAGATGTCGATGTGTGGTGGATGCGCAGAACTATGTAAAAATAAAACTAAAGTGCGCAAAACAAGCGTCCACATCCTGAAGTGAAAAGCAAAAAACAAAAAAAACAAAAAAAACAAAAACACCTAGGCAGAAACTGCGCGAGTCAATTTCTTTTCTCCAGCCCGCAACTGAAATTTACTTCGGACATTTTGACTCCTAACCTGTTGACATTATTTAGAACTAACGTTAGATCTAGACGAAGGGGACATTGTCTGCGCCAAGCCTAGCTCTGCGCGCTGAACCGATTGTCCTTGCGAGTCGCAAACGGTGCATTAGATTGGAGTCTTGCCTCATAACCTTTTCCTTTTTTATGGGGAATTTGACGAAATACTATCACTACTAAAAAGACTGCTAGATCGTTTCACTGAGGGCTGAAAGGTTTGATTTCGATGGCAATCGTTATCGTCGGGGTTAGGTGATACGACTAATATGTCAGAGATTGGTCATAAGTCTAAAAGTATATGTTGTTGAGATTTATAACAAGCATATAATAGATATGCCTATGAGTTATTGTAACTGCGTAGTTATGGGTTGATGAATCGACTGCGATTATAAGTCTGATGTTTGCGGCAACCTCAATCAGTATAATTAAGGTGTAGTAGTCACGGTGTGATAATTGTAATAGAAATAAATTTTAAATTTTGAAATTTGTGACAATAGATGAACATAATTACGATGTAGGTAGTCATGAGTTGATGATACAAATATGAGGAAAATTGTGATATTTGTGACAACCACAATAGATGAACATAATTACGATGTAGGTCGTCATGATACAACTAAAAGTGAAATTTAGATGTTTTTGACAACCGTAACTGAGGCCCATTACTTTCCGCTACAGATCTCGTTATTAGTTGGTTGGAACATGCCCCGTTTCGAGTGTCGGCGCGATGGGCTGTCTGGTACTCCCCCCCTCTCCTCCTCATTCGCCTAAAGATTCAAGTCGGCACAGGCTGTGAGTGAAAGAGCAGATGGACTGTGAGAGTTTTGCCAGCTTGAACTTTGTGCTGAGCATTGTCGCAAATCATAGAACGGTTGAAAACTAAAAAGCAGGACTAGATCTAGAAACAGACAAAGGTGGATAGGGGGTGGAAAGAGAGAGAGAGAGAGAGAGAGAGAGAGAGAGAGAGAGAGAGAGAGAGAGAGAGAGAGTAGAAAAAAGAAAGAGAGAGCAGAGAGGGGAGAGATTAGATAAGAGAGACACAGAGAGAGAGAGGGAGAGAGAGAATAAAAAAGGATGAGAGAGAGCAGAGAGAGGGGGGAGAGAGAGAGAGAGAGAGAGAGAGAGAGAGAGAGAGAGAGAGAGAGAGAGAGCAGAGAGAGGGGGGAGCGAGAGAGAGAGAGAGAGGGAGAGAGAGAGTAAAAAAGGATGAGAGAGAGCAGAGAGAGGGGGGAGCGAGAGAGAGAGAGAGAGAGAGAGAGAGAGAGAGAGAGAGAGAGAGAGAGAGAGAGAGAGAGAGAGAGAGAGAGAGAGAGAGAGAGAGAGAAGAGATAAACGGAAGATCAAAAAAAAAAAAAAAAACATTTATGAAAAAACAAAACAAAACAAGGGGGATGCAAATACAAAGAATATAATGGCTGAGAATAGACGCGCTTTTGACGAAAAGAGGATAAAACATTGTAGCAACATGTAACTTTAGTCAGGGGCAAGATAACAAGTACAGACAAGGCGTTTGATACCATGCGGAGGTCACGGGAGGTCATGGGGGGCGTGACTGCGACAAAAGTTGCCCGACAAACTTGACTTGTTGAAGGAGTTGAATGAGATAGGGCAGATGGACAAAAAGAAAAAATAACGTAAAACACAGAATGATAGTCAAAGAAAGAGACTATGAGCGAGTTAGATGGGAAAGAGAGAGAGAGAGAGAGAGAGAGAGAGAGAGAGAGAGAGAGAGAGAGAGAGAGAGAGAGAGCGAGAGGGAGAGAGAGAAAGAAAGAGAGAGAGATAGAGATAGAGAGAAAAGAGTTTGTTGTTTGGTATAACCTGACAACTAGAAACAAGAAAGTAATCTCTAGCCTTTCTTTTTTTTTTACCCATCAAACACTTAGGCCGATCACAGAGAGCAAATCGCTCGAGGCCGCACGATTCACAGCATCGCTGTCAGCTGCTACAGCTATGGAAAGTGCCTGTTTGACCCCACGTAGAGAACGCTGTTTCACGAAGCTTTTTATTTACTGTTGGCTCTGTAAGCTACTATACAAGATCTAGGACTATAGGACTCCGCATGGAGAACGCTGTTTCACGAAGCTTCTTATTTACTGTTGGCTCTGTAAGCTACTATACAAGATCTAGGACTATAGGACTCCGCATGGAGAACGCTGTTTCACGAAGCTTTTTATTTACTGTTGGCTCTGTAAGCTACTATACAAGATCTAGGACTATAGGACTCCGCATGGAGAGCGCTGTTTCACGAAGCTTTTTATTTACTGTTGGCTCTGTAAGCTACTATACAAGATCTAGGACTATAGGACTCCGCATGGAGAGCGCTGTTTCACGAAGCTTTTTATTTACTGTTGGCTCTGTAAGCTACTATACAAGATCTAGGACTATAGGACTCCGCACCCGTAGGTCAGGCCCTGAACTAACCTACCACCAATGAGTGGCTCGAACCCGCGAGAGGGCCGTGTGGGTGTCATGGCGAGCGTTCTAACCTGACAGTACAGAGAGAAAGAGAAAGAGAGAGAGAGAGAGAGAGAGAGAGAGAGAGAGAGAGAGAGAGAGAGAGAGAGAGAGAGAGAGAGAGGGAGAGAGAGAGAGGTGGGAGAGAGAAGGGAGAGAGAGGGGGAGGGAAAGAGAGGGAGAGAGAGAGAGAGGGGAGAGAGACAGAGGAGAGAGAGAGTGCGACGTCTCCATTTCTACACTCAGGCCTTAAGTCGGCCCCCGTCAGGTAACGCAGATCCCGATAGGCGTTGGTGAAACTCTTGCTCTAGAGACGCCAGGTTCGAACACGCGACAGAAAGTTTTTCGTGGATTCCAAGTCGAGTTTGGAAACCGCTGTACCATCGCAAACGATTCTATTCGATCCTGGAGTCGAATCTGGATCTAGATCGAGACCCTGAATCGGTTATCGAGCTGATGTTCCCCCATCCCGACCACAAAACAGATGGTTTTACGATAGGCAATTCACAGCGCCTTTGACCTTTTCGGTGGCCCGTGGACAAAGGAGAAAGGTGTGAAAAGAAAGTTGGAGGTGAGGAGAGGGTAGAGGTGAAGAGAAGGAGGAACTCAACTCCCCACTACTCCTAGCAGTACTTTAGTAGTACTAGAAATCTGAATCCGATTAGACAAGATTCACCCCGAAGTTCCAACAAAAATAAAGCTGAATGCCAGTTTCTGACGCATGCGCAGGGTGTCTTGAAAGTTTAATATAAATACCTGGTGTTCATTCGATCTTGATTGGAAACCAGCTTCAGAAACGTATGGAGAAACTATTTATATCTTCGCATGCTTGAGATGAAGGATCGTATATAACAAGAGCGTTTTCTAGAAATTTTGATGCAAGCTGCATGCAAGGACTTCGCATTCGCTGTAAAACAAAAAACTCTCAAGAGATATATATTAAGACAAAACGGGAAAGACAAAAAGAGAGAGAGAGAGAGAGAGAGAGAGAGAGAGAGAGAGAGAGAGAGAGAGAGAGAGAGAGAGAGAGAGAGAGAGAGAGAGAGAGAGAGAAAGTAAGAGCTAGAGGAGAAAGACTGAGAACTAAATACCTATGAGTACAAGAACTGATAATGACAGAACCTTCTTTTCTTATTTACTTATTATATTCTTCTTCTTCAACATACCTAGGTCTCCCTTCTTTTTCTTCTTCTCCTTCTTCTTCTTCTTCTTCTTCTTCTTCTTCTTCTTCTTCTTCTTCTTCTTCTTCTTCTTCTTCTTCTTCTTCTTCTTCTTCTTCTTCTTCTTCTCCTCCTTCTTCGATTTTTGTTTTGTTTTGTTTTGTTTGGCTAGAGCGCCGCTGATCATTTGTATCGCGGCGATATAAAAAATCCTGCGCAACGAGCACCGAGGCTGGAACCCTCTGTGGTAAACCCAATGAGGGTTACAGGGTGTGGTTGCTAGCAAACCACTCAATGAAAACGAAGATGTTGATTTTCTCGGAAGATTGTCCCCGGGAACAGCAGAGGCTGACGCCAGGTGAAGGTGTTGCCGAGAGCAGCTCACAACCACTACGTCTTTCACCTTTGCGATGTCAGAAGAATGAACGGAATAAAGGTAGGAAATGCTCAGAAATGAGCGTGGAAAAGGCTGAAGAGGGCGAGAAGGTAGGACTAGATGTCAAAACATCCGCGCTATTGAGGCGGATTCATTGATGGAGAGAACGAGAGGGTAATGAGACATTTAAAAAAAAAATTGATTAAACTTTTACCTCTCTTTGGGCACTGGGTGTAGAGGCTTGAGCGCTCTATGAGAATCTAGACGTATATCATCAAACCTTTGAGCCAATGTGAGCATAATGTCTTCGGTCGCAAAGTATCAACTTGCAGACGCATACGGACATATAGTATATAACTGACGGACGCATAGTATCAACTTGCGGATGCATACGGATATATAGTATATAACTGACGGACGCATAGTATCAACTTGCGGACGCATCCGGACATATAGTATATAACTGACGGACGCATAGTGTCAGCTTGCGGACGCATACGGACATACAGTATATAACTGACGGACGCATAGTATTACTGACGGATGCATAGTACTAACTGACTTTCTGTCTAACATGGCTGATACGAACTTGACTGTCATCTTTCACTGAATTTCAAAATGCTATCCAAGAATTCCCCGCCAAACCTTGGCCATCTCCGACCCGGGACGCCTGATAGCTCAGTCGTTAGAGCGATCGAATAACGGACAGGATGCCAAGAGTTCGATCCCTGTGTGGATCAACTTGTGATGGCGCGGGATCCTATTTAACACACATACACACACACTCACTCTCTCTCTCTCTCTCTCTCTCTCTCTCTCTCTCTCTCTCTCCTAGTGGCTTGACAGAAACCTCCGTCTTTATAGAAGATGTTTCAAGAAACTGAAAGGACGATAAACCGATCTAAGAGCTCTCTCAGTATCTCGAAAGTGAATTCTAATCATTCACATCGCAAATTCAACTCTCATACTCTACTGATAGTATAAGATTCAAAAGTGCCTTAAAATCTCGGAACGCCGTAGCGAAAATATTCCTATTTTATATGCGCAGAATGTGATTTCAATCCGGTTACATCCTAAGTGGTAGCTCTGTTGAAGAAATGTGCTGTCGATGTCATAGGCTCTCTTCTCTATCACATCTTCTTTCTCAGGAAGCGCGTTTTGTTGGTAGCTTACTTCCGACCCAGCACCCTCTGACTCCAGGCGATTAGCCTCTTACGACGGCAAAAAGGTGCGAATAACAAAGGGACTACAGCTGCCTGTTTTTAGCTTCAGAGGCATCGACTAAATGTTGCGTGGTAATCTCTACCGTCACAGAGACTAGTATAAGGCTCTTGTCTCAACTTCGGATAAGGTCATATGACACGCGACCCCATCATCAGGGTTCGAACTCGGAACTTCCGCTTAGACAGGTCACAGCTCTACAGACAGACACCTATCTGCTATCCTATATATTCTGTTCATTGTGCCTTTAATCATCTAGTAGTAAAAACTTTAAGTTCTATCAATCACGTGTGTTCTGTGGAAACAAGGCGTGGAAAACAGAGCAGTCGACAAGAGACGGAAAAGACTGAGCTAGCTACAAAGGATGGAGTAAAGATCAACATGGGCAACAATATGATATCTCTAACCTGAGCCGGTTAAAAAAAAAAAAAGATTCAGCGCCGCTGTGCCATCGAAACCTGCTAAATAATTCCCGTTTAACGCCATCACCCAATTCTAGCTGCATGCAAGCTTTAACAGGGCTCGTTTAGTATAGTGGACCCAGACCTGAAAAAAAAAAACAACAAGAAAACCCTGAAATTTTCAAGTTAACCAGCAGCAAAAAAATAAAAAAAACCGAGAGAGAGAGAGAGAGAGAGAGAGAGAGAGAGAGAGAGAGAGAGCGAGAGAGAGCGCGAGAGAGAGAGAGAGAGCGAGAGAGAGAGAGAGAGAGAGAGAGAGAGAGAGAGAGAGAGAGAGAAAAGGTACTTATAAAGCTACAAGACATTATTTTTTTCTTCTTTCTTCTACTCTCAGCTGCCTTTTCTGACTTTTTTTAAAAAACTAGTTTGCCTCTCATCTCCACTTAAGACTTGACCATCTTGTGAATGTGGTTGGTGTTTAGTAACGGCAAGGGGGGGGAGGGAAGAGGCGAGGAAGAGGGATGAATGGCCTTGTCGAATTCACATCAAAATTCCTCCTAGACGCAACAGCCTTGGCTTGGAGGCAATTTTGATTTCTGGACCACCAGATCTACCATTATTTGACGTCAGAATTATTACTTAGAGCTAGTCGAGTAACTTACAAAGTAACCCAGTGGTCTGCCTCCTCTGGGTCATCATTTTTCGCCGTTGTATAATTCACCGCTGCTCAGTGAGGCAATGCATAACACAAAGATAATACCTCTGTCTGGGGATCGCGCACGGCCTGGAAATTGATTCGTTTTGGTCAAGGGGGATAAACCAGTTTAGAGACCATGGCTCGAGGGCGTCTTGAAATTAGTGTTTAATTATCAAGTTCTAGCACAATACTTTATACACAGTTCTTCGCGATGAGCCAAGCTCATTTTGAGTATAGGAATCATATTACAAGTCTAACAAATGATGGACTTACATTTCCTTCAGAGACGCAATTGATAGAATATTCGCTGAGAGTAACCGCTCTGGGCAAAAAGTGAAGTCACTCTTCAAAAAAGAAAAAGTACCCTCTTCCTACCCCCTCCCACACACACAAGGTAAAATAAAATAAGGAGTTTGCGCAAGCATGTAGCAAACCAAAAAAAAAAAACGAAAAAAAAAAGATTGTCGAAGAATCAGAGAAGTTTTGCGGACAAGAGTTTCCATTTTTAACGCGTTTAAAAATTCCGTCACCACGGCCTCAACAACATCAAGGTATATCAGAGCATCCCAAAACAGACACACAAACAAAATTGTGCTCTGCAAAATTAACTTAATAGATAAATTCATCGAGAAGATAAATATTGCGTTGCTGGACAGCATTTTAGAACTGGCGATTACATGCATAGATTCCGGACACACAAGACTAAGAATATTTTGGAGATGTATAAGAATATGACGATGATTATTTGGAGGCAGGAAATGGACAAAAACTTGGCTTATTTCGGCGTTAAAAGCACATTCCTTTATACACAAGATATGAATAACGGCGGGAAAAGACGCAACTCAAAAATTATCTTGGGGCAACGATGCATATGAATTTAATTTGTCCACAAACCTCTTTTTCTTCAGATATTCTTCATAAGGGAGTGGGACGGTGAGAGGGAGAATGTGGAAGTAGAATAAAAATTCATTCATAAAATTCATAGACACTGTAAGGATAACATCTATAATAGAAAAAACATATGAGAGGGGGGGGGGAGAGAGAGAGAGAGAGAGAGAGAGAGAGAGAGAGAGAGAGAGAGAGAGAGAGAGAGAGAGAGAGAGAGAGAGAGAGAGAGAGAGAGAGGGTGAGTGAGTGGAAGGTTATGGAAATCACAGACACTGTGAGGATATCACCTAGACAAGAGAGAAATATGAGAGGTAGAGAGGAGGGAAAGAGGCAGAGAGGAGGGAAAGAGGGAGAGAGAGAGAGAAAGAGAGAGAGAGAGAGAGAGAGAGAGAGAGAGAGAGAGAGAGAGAGAGAGGGGGGGGGAAGAGTATGGAAATCACACACACTGTGAGTATACAATCAACTCTGACAGAGGAAATTATGAGATAGAGAAAGAGGAGAGGGATAGAGAGACACAGAGAGAGAGAGAGAGAGAGAGAGAGAGAGAGAGAGAGAGAGAGAGAGAGAGAGAGAGAGGGGGGAAGAGTATGGAAATCACACACACTGTGAGTATACAATCAACTCTGACAGAGGAAATTATGAGATAGAGAAAGAGGAGAGGGATAGAGAGACAGAGAGAGAGAGAGAGAGAGAGAGAGAGAGAGAGAGAGAGAGAGAGAGAGAGAGAGAGAGAGAAAGAAAGAACAAGAAGAAGACTGATCAAAATGTCCTATCATGGAGATAAATCGCAAACCAAAGAGGATAGATCACCTATCGCTAAGAGTGAGACGAATGCGAGTGAGGAAGAGGATAGCGTGAAGGAGGGGGGGGGGGGGACAAAGGGCTCTAAATTAGAACGAGATCCCTACATAAACAAATAGGCGTATTAAATGAATTAAGGACATACGGGATAACGCATTGTCCTGCTGCTTCAAGGCCTGTCGAGAAACCCAAGGGGCGAAATAACCACATCAGAAAGTAGACTCATCTCGTCTAAGAGGTAAGTCAAGACGTTATAAGGACAGTTCTTCTAATTCTGAAGAAACTTTTATCGCTTGAATAAAATCTATCGGATCGTTGTCACAGTCAATAATGGATATATCTATATGGCTTGAATAAATCTGGCAAATCGCTGTCACAGTCAATAATAGATATATCTATATGGCTTGAATAAATCTGGCAAATCGTTGTCACAGTCAATAATGGATATATCTATATGGCTTGAATAAATCTGGCAAATCGTTGTAACAGTCAATAATAGATATATCTATGTGGCTTGAATAAATCTGGCAAATCGTTGTCACAGTCAATAATGGATATATCTATATGATTGAATACATCTGACAAATCGTTATCACAGTCAATAATGGATATATCCATATGGCTTGAATAAATCTGGCAAATCGTTGTCACAGTCCATAATGGATATACCTATATGGATTGAATACATCTGGCAAATCGTTGTCACAGTCCATAATGGATATACCTATATGGATTGAATACATCTGGCAAATCGTTGTCACAGTCCATAATGGATATACCTATATGGCTTGAATACATCTGGCAAATCGTTGTCACAGTCCATAATGGATATATCTATATGGCTTGAATACATCTGGCAAATCGTTGTCACAGTCAATAATGGATATATCCATATGGCTTGAATAAATCTGGCAAATCGTTGTCACAGTCCATAATGGATATATCTATATGGCTTGAATACATCTGGCAAATCGTTGTCACAGTCAATAATGGATATATCCATATGGCTTGAATAAATCTGGCAAATCGTTGTCACAGTCCATAATGGATATATCTATATGGCTTGAATACATCTGGCAAATCGTTGTCACAGTCAATAATGGATATATCCATATGGCTTGAATAAATCTGGCAAATCGTTGTCACAGTCCATAATGGATATATCTATATGGCTTGAATACATCTGGCAAATCGTTGTCACAGTCCATAATGGATATACCTATATGGCTTGAATAAATCTGGCAAATCGTTGTCACAGTCCATAATGGATATATCTATATGGCTTGAATACATCTGGCAAATCGTTGTCACAGTCCATAATGGATATACCTATATGGATTGAATACATCTGGCAAATCGTTGTCACAGTCCATAATGGATATATCTATATGGCTTGAATACATCTGGCAAATCGTTGTCACAGTCCATAATGGATATATCTATATGGCTTGAATACATCTGGCAAATCGTTGTCACAGTCCATAATGGATATACCTATATGGATTGAATACATCTGACAAATCGTTGTCACAGTCCATAATGGATATACCTATATGGATTGAATACATCTGACAAATCGTTGTCACAGTCCATAATGGATATACCTATATGGATTGAATACATCTGACAAATCGTTGTCACAGTCCATAATGGATATACCTATATGGATTGAATACATCTGACAAATCGTTGTCACAGTCCATAATGGATATACCTATATGGATTGAATACATCTGACAAATCGTTATCACAGTCAATAATGGATATATCCATATGGCTTGAATAAATCTGACAAATCGTTGTCACAGTCCATAATGGATATACCTATATGGATTGAACACATCTGGCAAATCGTTGTCACAGTCAAAAATGAATATATCGATATCACTTGAATTAAATCTATCAGACCGTTGCCACAGCCAGATGAGTATCACTAACTACTGCGCACATGACGACGCGCCCATGAAGAGCCAAGGGTGTATAAAGCCGTTAAACAGTTTTCAATACACTTTGGACACTCGTATTTTCGAGGGAAGGACCAACCTGCCATTGTTTAGAGCCAGAAGTTAAACTCGAAGACTGTTTCTCCATAATTATGGGCACCGGCACAGGTTGCGGACATAGATGACGAGTCTCGACAGTGAAATAACAACAAAGTGTAGAAGTTAAATAAGAAAAAAATTCACCAGAATGATCATTGGGACGGATGCAGTGAAGTTTTGTTTTCTTCCTCCTGCTTCTTCTTCTTCGTCGTCGTCTTCGTCTCCTTCTTCTTCTTCTTCTTCTTCTCCTCCTCCTCCGCCTTCTCTCTCTCCCATTCGAATTATTTTTGTTGCTTCCACCGCTGTTCTAAATGTTGTGGTTAACCATTTTCACGATGGTTATCATAATGTTAAAAGACACACATTGGTGATAACTGAAATGATGATGATGAAGGTGAAGATGTAATGATGATGAAGGTAAAGATGTAATGATGGCGACACTCGCCTAAGTGATCCGTTCATGATTCATAATTTTTTTTTTTAATTGAAATGGAAACGTTATAAGCTGAGAAGTAAGTGGAGGCAAGTGTGTTTGTGTGTGAGTGTGGATGTTAAGAGTTGGATGAGGCGGAAAAAGTTTTTAGTAACGAAGATGGGAAAAAAAACAAAATAAAAAGATAAGAGAGAGAGGGGGGAGAGATGGAGAGAGAGAGAGAGAGAGAGAGAGAGAGAGAGAGAGAGAGAGAGAGAAAAAGACAGAGAGAGAAAGAAAGAGTGAGCAGAAGTATAGAAGAAGAAGAAGAAGAAGAAGAAGAAGAAGAAGAAGAAGAAGAAGAAGAAGAAGAAGAAGAAGAAGAAGAAGAAGAAGAAGAAGAAGAAGAAGAAGAAGAAGAAGAAGAAGAAGAAGAAGAAGAAGAAGAAGAAGAGGAAGAGGAAGAGGAAGAAGAAGAAGAAGAAGAAGAAGAAGAAGAAGAAGAAGAAGAAGAAGAAGAAGAAGAAGGTTGACGAAAGAAGGCAGAAAGAGAGAGAGAGAGAGAGAGAGAGAGAGAGAGAGAGAGAGAGAGAGAGAGAGAGAGAGAGAGAGAGAGAGAGAGAGAGAGAGAGAGACAGAGAGACAGAGAGAAAAAGAGAGAGAGTTCAAGTAAAGGAAAGAGAGAAAGAAGGAGATTGGTGGAGAAAAAGTGAGAGAAAAGTTCTTTCAGTGAGGTTTAGATCGTCATCATCTACTTAAAAGTTCTTATCTCCTCTACAACTTAGGTTAAGGTTTAAGAAAGAGGTGTGCTTGTAACGGGTTACAATCTGACGGGATGCGAAATGTTTCAATAATTTCAAAATAAGTCTGTCAAAATTACAGTATTCAATTGGCGAAAAAAGTTACGATATAATTATGATGTGAAGAGGGAGAAGAGGAAGAGGAGAGGAGAGAAGGAGGAGGAGGAGAAGAAGAAGAATGAATGAAGAATGAAGAAGACGAAAGAAGAATGAAGGAGAAGCCCGACCCTTCTGAAGCGATTCGACATTCCCCTTTTTGCGCCGAGCTAAAAGTTCACCCTCTCAAACACGACGCGAACAAAGCAACTTAATGTTATCAAGTAGATGAGCATCAGGAGATGAGTCCTCCACTCTTGAATTACGAACAAAAATCCCAGGTTTTTTTTTTTGCTTGTTGCGTTGAGGTCGCGTCCCAGCAGAAGATAGCCAGATCTCTGTCGATAGCTGCAGCTGAGGTGCCGCGAGATGAGTTATGTTGGGGGGTACAGGGGAGGGGCGACTCCAAGGAAGACCGGGACATTCACGACAATGACACTACTTCCGCTTCACAAGGGGCCTGGGACTTGAGTTGAAGTGGAGGGGATCTCGGCTAAAACTAAAAGAGGAGGAGGAGGAGGAGGAGAGGAAGAGCTCGGGAGATGTGCTTCAAGATAGAGGAGGACCGCAGCTCGGAGTCAAAGAAGGTGGGGAGGATCAGGCCTTGGACCCGGAAACCGCCGTTTGGACGCTCCACCGGTCCACATGAATTGTGGGGAAAAAGTGTGAATGAGGGAATAATTCAACATACATGTATGCATATTATATCACATATACTTAAAACAGCAACAAAAGCAAAGTCCAGAAACTATTAGAACTATTGGGTGAGCTTTAAAAATATCTCGCGAACCTGCGTGGCATGCAAAATAATCTCGCAGTTTCCATAAAAAAAAAGCAATCCTACACATAATGTTAGGTCTACATGATCTTTTAAGAGCGCAATAAAAAGGGGGTCCATTTGAAGACAGAATGAAGAGATAAAATGTGTGCAAGCATGCATATAAGAAGTTTATGGTTTTCTGATTTTAAAAAATTGTATGCATAATATTAAGAAAAAATAAACAACCAGTGAACGGTGGCGAAATCATTGTATAAGACTGAGAAAGACTTCGTTGACATAAGATCGGCTTTGAGAGTGACGTCGCAAAACGTGCTTCATGTAGGTAATAAAAATAACTATGATGCACCTTTCATAATTGTATAATTTACGCAAGAAAGAATGGGGTGACATTCGAAAAGAAATCGAAAAAAGAGAATGAATGAGAGAGAGAAAGCGAGGCAGAGAGAGAGAGAGAGAGGGGGGGGGGGAGAGAGAGAGAGAGAGAGAGAGAGAGAGAGAGAGAGAGAGAGAGAGAGAGAGAGAGAGAGAGAGAGAGAGAGAGAGAGAGAGAGAGAGAGAGAGAGAGATGGATAGAGGGATGAGGGGGAGAAAGAGGAGAGTGTGGCGGGGAGCATACACAGTATTACACACAAGCAGTACCGAGCCGAGCTCAAGAGGCCGGGCGAACGATGGACCCTAGTTAAAACTTTTTGAAGATGGCTCTCTGAATCTCGAGCGAGGGGAACAAAACAAGCGTCCCTCTGTCTTGATAGCTTGCCTAGTGAGGAAAGTTTGATGATGTCTCGATCCAGGAATGTTAAAATAGGAAAAAAAATGGGAAAAGCGCACAACAAGCGAGTAATTGTTCTAATTGCCCTAATAAAGCCGGGGGTTTAAGTCTAGGTCGGAGATGCGTGGAGAGTAAAATTATTATTAAATTGGATTAAGGATAGCGAGCGCACTTTTGCGACTGCGTGTGTCAACAGAACGGTCATGTGTTGCTGATGAGTAAAATGAGGTAAGTGGGACGGGTCTCGCAAAGAAATCAAGGGGGCTGATCAGGTTATAAATAAACTCTTTCAAATGTGTAAGCAAAGCACGAGAGGAGGTCCACCAGGAAAAGTGGACGATGCATTTAGAATAAGATGGTAATTTTAGATTCAATATAACTTAATCTGAGTGGGGAGAGAGAGAGAGAGAGAGAGAGAGAGAGAGAGAGAGAGAGAGAGAGAGAGAGAGAGAGAGAGAGAGAGAGAGAGAGAGAGAGAGAGAGAGAGAGAGAGAGAGAAACAGAGGGAGGAGATGAGATAAATATTAGTAAAAACGACAAACAGTGATAGTACTGAGACACAAATCATTATCAGGGATAAATTTTAACTGAGTATGTATGAAGTTTTGTCAGGTAAAGAAGAGGACTTATTCTTTTATTCTTAACCAAGAAAAAAAATAATCTGAACAGAGTTTTTGTAAGTGCTGAAAGAGAGAGAGAGAGAGAGAGAGAGAGAGAGAGAGAGAGAGAGAGAGAGAGAGAGAGAGAGAGAGAGAGAGAGAGAGAGAGAGAGAGAGAGAAAGGGAGGGTGAAATTAAAATAAAAAACGAATGAAAGCAGCATAATAATATGCGCTGTGAATCTCAAGAATTGTAATTTTATTTCCATCTTTTAAAATCCAATAGAAACACAATCATAAGAAATAAAAAAAAAATATATGCAGTGCTCATTTAACTCAAGTATCGATTCATGGTTAAAAGGCTCTCTTATTTGTGTGGAATAGTGGCTTATGGTTAGCATGGGGGATTTAGCCTGCTAGAGTGTTAGTTAGTTCAAACATAAGGCTTTATTCTTCTTGTTTATAAGTATACTTATGTTGTTTAGTTGTCGCCTTTCATTGAATCGTAACACAGTTTGTCAATACGTACATGCCCATCTATAGTCCTCTCTTTCATTTTCTATCATAAAATGTTTTATTATATTCAGAGGGCACCGTTTGTTTCTTGAAGTTTCACAAGGCTCTTAATTGAGCCAGAGAGTCTGCTACTGATTCAAATCAATATGAAATGATCAGGAGGACAAAATATAAAGCCAGAATGTTGATTTAAAAAAAAAAATCAATGTTATAGTGCATACCTTAAAGATTATAAAGTGAAAGGTTTTCATGCTGCTTTTAAGGTAGCAATAATTGATTTAAAACCACGTAAAGACCAGACTAAGGGTGCAACTTCAAAAATACCAATTTATGTAGGCCTACACATTCATTTTACAACTCTAATAAATTTCTTGAGGAAGCAGCTATGGCTGAGTGAGAACTACCATAACTAGCAGTAAATAGACAGATAGAAAAAATTTCAATTCAGAAGCAGGCTGTGAATGGCTTGTACTCTGAAAGAGACTTTTTTAGTTCAACTGGATACTATATTCCTCTTCTTAGGAACTGAGAACCATCCTATTGCATTGAGATAGACACTTCCCATGGAGGACTTTGTAGTGCAATAGCTTTGGTATGGAGATATTGTAATTGCAAGCACTTTTCCTCTCTGTAATTGTGCATAATGCAAACAAAAAAGTTTTCTGCTACATCAATGAAATAAAAATTTTTTTTGCATATCGCCAGACATTTATAACAGTAAAGAAATTACTCATGAAATGAGTTAAACTAAACTGTGAATTCCAAATCTGTTTATATATCCTTTTTTTAAAGATTCATTATTAGCTCTAAATTCCTGCATCAGTACTTTTTGTGGCTCTTTATTTAACTTTTAAAATATATTTTTAAAACAGATTAGTAGAAAGTGTAATTAGAATTTGCTGAGACCAGTGCAAGAAGCTTTAGTAGTATCAGTCATTTATCTTTGATGGCATTAAAAGCAATACAAACACCCCATTTCATAGCAAAATAGAGACAATGCCCCGAGCAGCAAATCATAATATCTGCAAAGAGATTTAAGAAGGAAGATTTTCAAGATCTAGAAATCTCTGAGAGAAACCCAAATAAATATATTCTAAATTATATCATGCACTTAAATCTAATTCAAGATTCAAGTTAATAGCCTACTGAACCCATAATAATAATTTTCACTTTCAGTTTAATTCAAATGACAGCCATACCTTGTCATGAGAGAGAGAGAGAGAGAGAGAGAGAGAGAGAGAGAGAGAGAGAGAGAGAGAGAGAGAGAGAGAGAGAGAGAGAGAGAGAGAGAGAGAGAGAGAGAGAGAGAGATTAGCCTTAGTTGGATCTAGTCATAAACCCATGGACTCACCGAAAAGTAGACTATACAGACCATGCCTGACAAGATTCGTAGTAGATAAAATCTTCCAATAATTATTAGAATCAGATCTGTTTTTCAAAGATCTAGAGATCTAGATCTAGATCTAGATCTAGATTTTGATACAGATCTGAGATGAACCCGACTTCCTGAATCCGAGACAAAATTTAACTTTATGAAAATTTTTATAGTATAGCCGGTCTAAAATGCCTCCTCTTTGAATATGTCTGGCTAATAAAAATTCTAGATATATTGATTTAATTCCTTTAGCTTAGCAACAAATTTTATAACAGATATTGATCTAGCAACCCTCATAAAACTCGTACTCAAATCGACCCCCAAATTCTGGGTTTGTTTTGATTTGAGAACGCAAATTAATAGAGTAGCTTCCCTGGATGCCCCAAAATTGTGACGTTCTTCACAGCTAAAACCCTCTGCTAACCCTCTTAGGGTCGTCATGGATTAAATTTGGGGGGCACTGGAGGACTAAGGCCAATGTTTCGACCGAGGTACGTATACTTGACACAAGGGGCCTCTTATCATTCTTAATTAAGTAAGTATCATCTGTCTCGTTTCCCATGCGATCGGGGAGATAGCGGATGTGAAACTCCCCCTTCTCAAGAGGTCTGCCTATCTCATCCCACTTTCGTTTTGCTAAGGCTTGCCTGTTATCAGCTGGACTTGTCTCCTATCTTGGGAGGTTTTGGGGACTCGTTGAGGCTAGCACGGGACATGAACTGAAGACCCTGGACCTCTGTCTAGTCCGCCCCGCCTACCCAAGTCACATGGGGTTCACAGCTGTAACTATCCCCACACCCACCATGGTATCTTAAGTTTCTTAAAGTCTAGTCTAGATCAACACTGCACAATAGTGTCTTGAGTTGTAGAGGACTATCATAAGATTAGAAACCACTGTCATATCTAGGCTTTCTTGCGGTTTATATTTTTGTTTCATCAAGCAGCCTGCTCGTGAGCGTTTCGCAATACTCAGAGTAGGGTTTACATGTTAGTTTATTCGGTACTCACTGTGACACACAAGAGCTTGCAGTGAAATATTTAGATCCTATATGGCTACACATTCTTAGTGCATAATTTTGGGAAAATAATCTTCACTTCACCTGATAAATTGTTGCTCTGCTAAGTATTGGAAGTTTCCTGAAGCATATAGAAGGTTTGTAATCCTTTTTTGTAGCCATAGTTAGGAAAAAAACAAACAAACAGAAACTTGAATATTTTCTAGTCTATCCCAGTTTATGATTCATTCAATTTTTTTTCTTTTTAAATTTTGATGCATTAATATTCCTATCACATTCATCAAAAAGATTGTGTTACTAGGTCTTTAGTCTTTATTATTATTATTATTATTATTATTATTATTATTATTATTATTATTATTATTATTGTTAATTTCTCTTCGCTACTATTAGCATTGTAATAATTATTATTATTTTCGTTATTGTTGTTTCTGTGGTTACATTGTTGTTTTAGATGTCGTATAAATTTGGTAGCCAACAAGTACAAATTGCTTTCATTTTTTTTTTGAGGAATATAAAATTATATTGATATTTTTATTTTATATTCTCACACTATATATGGTTATATCTTAAATCATAGAGTTCAGAGGAATAAAGACTTTTTTAATATTCAAAATTTGTAACTTCAACTCTTTATGAATTGCCATTCAAAATTTCTTTATGCTCATGAAACATCTTTGGCATCTCTTAGCATTAGGTTTAAAAGAGATTAAGTTATTTAGTGTCCTTAAAAACAAGAGAAATATATATTCCAAATTGTTCAAAGCAGAAATTGTAAAAATTATTAGAGATCAAGGAAGGGACTAGGTGGCTTTATTAGTTTATTAGATTGCTTTGAGAGTGAAATAAAAATATCTTCTAGGTAAAAATCATTCTAAATATGAACTTGCAGTTGAAGGTTTATTATGAATCTGCAATTTTTGTTATGTTTGAAGTCTCTCACATTTGTTTTGGATCCATCGCCACAAACGCCTAGCTTTTGATTTCATTCATGGGTTAAGTACATTATGGGAAACTGCAAAAGGAAGAATATTTTAAGAAAAGAATTGTGAGACTAATAGAATGGATCAAGAACTGACATCTGTATTTTCAAGATCCAAGTGTAAATAATTTTTACTCAATAAGAAAAAAAAATAAAAAAAACCCGTCAGTAATATTAACACATTTTTGTACCTATCCGAAAGAAAAAAAGAATTATTAGTCAAGAAGTGTTCACAAAGTCAGTATTAAATACTTCCTACATATATTTGTCTGTATAATTTTACAATTCTTGGACACCGAAGGTGCTACTCATATTGATTGAAAAGGTTGTGTACAATAATCAAGGCTCTTGAAGCATTTAGTAATATATTATTTCGCAAGGGTTTGATCATGTCATTAATTTTAGCTTTTGCTGCTATTTTTCTTAATGTAAATTGCAAACTGAAGACTTTTCTTGGTCATATTTTAAACTTTTACATCAGCTTGTTTTTTTTTTTATTAAAACAATTCATTTGACTTGATGATCATTTTTTAGGATGATGATAATGATATGTAAATACTTTAGTCTGATGTAGATTAGATGCTGCTAAGACCTAATAGTGATATTAACTAAAGTTATTGAAGAAAACATTGCCATTGCCATTGCCTTTATGAATCAATATTTTTCATGTTAGTATTTTTTTAATGTCTCTCACTTCTTTTTTTGAATGAAAATAAAAGTGTCCAATGAAATAGTGCTTTGGACACTATATACATGCAATGTTTTGATTTAAACCAAATGAATTTTTAAAGTTCTGCTTCATCTATCAGAAAAAAAAGGGCTTCCAAGTGCAAGTTGTTTATTTTTTAATTTGTAATTTTTACATAACTAGAGATAGCATAAATCATAAGCCTTCACCAAAACTATGTGACCAAACACATGTACATATATTGGTGATAATGAAACTCATAACTTATGCTTTAATTTGACTGTGTCTTCCTATACTAGGTACTAAAGGTTACTTCTCTCTCATGCCCTTTAGGCTAGAGATCTATAGTAAAAGTTGTTTTTATGCTGTCTTCCTTTTTTTTTTTTTGCTTCTTCTTTTCTCTTTATTAATGGATCAGAATTTTCTGTTAGTGTTTTTATTGTTCAGTTTTGGATTTTAATAAAGGAAGCAGTCTTTTCTCCCTCATGAAATAAGGGAATTGATAAAAACATGGATTATTTCAAAGGACTATCACATAAATGATTCAATACAAAAAAAAAAGTGATAAAATTTTCAAATTTAAATCATTCAATGCAAAAAAAATATGTTTCAAATTTCACAGTTTGACAAAAGAATAATTGTAAAGGTTCTTTTCTTATTTAAAAAAGAAAAACATTTTTTTTTATTTGGTGCATGGTTAAAATTGATCAATCACATAGATATTCCCATGGTTAAAAGGTCTTAAAGAAAATGGTCCTTAATACCTATTGGTAATGACATGTAGAAAATTGAAAAACTTCTTAATTTCAAAATTTGGGGGGAAAGGGATGTTGAAGAATCGATGTCATTTATTGTTCAACATTTTTCGAATGACATGAACACATGACTAAACAGATCTCTTTTCTTTCACAATGTCATAACTTATAGTTTTACAGTGTATTATGAAAAAAAAATTAAGGCAAATAATCATTAGTATAGGAACACATCTTCACTCTTTAACTTTTTTTATTTTAAACTAAATAATAGCATCTTCTCCTGTGGTGCATAAGAAAAATAATAAATTTATGGACATCATAAACTGCTTTTTTCTGTGTAATTTTATGTATTATACATTGGGGTTTAACTTTTTTTAAAGCCTCTGCTTTTATTGCAAGGTAAATTTATGTTCTTTTATTGCTTAACTTTTAAAAAAAAATTTTATGACCAGGTATGGTTAATTATAAGCTGAAATATATGAAGAAATTCCAGTGAATCATTTTCAGATTTCCTTATTTCTTATTTCTCTAAATCATTAGTAATGTAGAAGGAATCATTTTGAACTGGCCCTTGCCACAAAAGACTGCAAATCGTTCTCTCAGAAATCAGGTTGCCTCATGTAGATTAAAAAATGAATGACAATTGAAATCAAGAGGTCAATTGCTTACCTGTGCGTCCCTATCTCAAATCTTTACTTGTACCTAACCCTCTTATCTTTGGGAGCTAAGTACGGAGCACCTGATGTCATAACCCACATCAGTAAGCATCATTCAGGTGGGACACTTTGTACAGCTTTCTACTGTCGAAGTAAAATATTGATTTGATAGCACTAGTTAGCATAGAGCAATTAAGCTATTCAGGGCTTACATAATTGAATCCCTAAGAATGAAACTATAGCGAGATAACAGAGTGTGTAGGGACTATGTTGGACTTACAGAAGTGGGGGGGTGGGGAGATTCAAGCGTTACCCCAAGGGTATTGTGCATCTATAAATATGGTTATGTTTTCGTATCAAATTGGTCGACAATAATAAGTCGGTAGTTGAAGGAAAAATATGAATCTTAAGTTTTTGCTTATATAATATAGATGTTATAGGTTTACAAGACAATCACGTTTACTCCTCTTTGTTTAAAATTATTGCTGAACATTATTTTCATTTATCCCAGAGAAAGCTTGGAAAAAGAGGAAAGGGGGGAGGGGGAAGGGTACATATTCATCAAGAAAATAGAATCATTTATATTTTTCATCATTGCTTAGATAATAGTACAGAAAATCAAATTGGTGAAATATTCTCACACATAGTTTTCAAATGTACATGTCTTTTTTCCCCTCTCTCAATCATAAAATTTGCACACTGTAATAGACAAAGACAACAATTTAATAAGTTGAAAGCAGAAAACATGTCTCGCCCAGTTTCAACTGTCTCCTGTTTGGTTTTGCTGCAATATTATATCGTGTGAACTTAGCAATTTTGCGCTATACTAGGCATAAAAATTAAATTTTCTACACTTGTCCTCTCCCCACTTCCCACCCCCTTCCAGAAAAAAAAATTGAAAAATCAAGTATATGATTTGGTGGTGCATGTTGTTTTGAAAAAATTTTTCATTACAGGTAGTATAAAATTGCATATCATGAGTTCAGGTGCTTTGAATTGTGATTCATGCTTACAGTTTTAGTTGAAAACTTACTTGTAAAGGAATTACCTCTTTAATCAATTGGCTCTTTACTTGTAAAGGAATTACCTCTTTAATCAATTGGCTCTGACAAATCAGCTAGATTTATCTATGGATTGAATAAAATAAATGAATCATTTTGAATTGTATGCATGGTAGTGGACAATAAGTCAAATGTGAAATGACGATTATTTGCATACATAAATTTTGCATTGTCCACACATGAGACACAGCACTGAAAGTTCTGCAAGTGTAATGTAGCAGTAATTAAAAATCTAGTGATGGCAGTGATGTAACTCCTTGTGAAGAATTTATATTTTACTTAGGTGGATACATCAGTAACCTTGTTGAACTCTTAGGAATATGAAGTAATAGCTATTTTGATTTAAATTACACTGTGTTTGATGGATGGGCAAACATTCATTATTATCATGGTTTGCTATTGTGCTTTCCAGATTCAGGCCGCCTTGACCGATGTACAAGGATGGACCGGAACTACAAGAAAGTGCTGAAGTCTCAAGTCTACACCTGAGGCCAGGTTATTTTTTTTCCTATCTCCACTCAAGGCTCAAGTCGTGTCAGAAAAATTTTCGCCCTGCATTCCCAATACACAATGGATCTGTTGTGAAGAAGATCAGGATTAGGATTTAATCAAGGTTTGTTGTGGGGAGAAATTTCGATATTGCTTGGGATGGTTCTTGGAGAGTTCTTGGAGACTATTCTCCTTTTTACTAAGCTTAAAATTGTATGAACTTGTTCTTTTTTTAAACTTTGCATTCAACGCCAGTTGCCAATTGTCATTTTCTTCTGCTGCTGCAGTTCCTCCTCCTTCTTCTCTTATCTCTCTTCCTGACTTTTTTAAAAAATTTTTCCAATCATCTCCTGATTAACTTATGGGTTATTACGGACAGCTTGGCTAGAGCTCATCAATTGTGAAAACTTAAGAAAAAAAATTTGTGCACATTACATCCAAGAGTCTCTTTTCCTGTATTCTTTCACTATCTTTGCTATCTTCTATTTTTTTGTTCTTATTTCTCTATTTGGTTCAAGGCACTGGGAGAGATATGAGAATTTGTTACAATTTAAAAATGCAGCAGGCATTTTCATCTCTGTGTTCAGCAGAATTGCCATAACAACAGCATATCTTGGGCAGAATTTAAAAAGATGAAGCAGAGAATCTCAGTTCGGCAAAACCTGTTGAAGAAAAGTTGAATCAAATGTTTTGTAATGTAAGTTACGGCTGAAAAAAGCGACAGCCACTTTAGATTCATGTTTATTTCTCTAGACAGCACAGCCTGTCCTACCACTGGACACAACATGGACTCAGCCCTACATTACACCTCTGTGAGTCATGCTCACACCCTAGTGGGCAACATTAACAAGATGCGGCTGGCAACAAATCTCTGCGATGTTACAGTCGTGGTGGGCAACTTTCGCATCATGGCCCACAGAGTGGTGCTATCAGCCTGCACCCCGTATTTTTACCAGGCAAGTTTATCAAATGTGGCAAAATTTTGGAAAACCCAGCTTAAGTTATAAATCTTGATACATCTTGATTTTATACAAAATTAAAAAAGGCAGAAATTAAGAAACAGGATAAAAAAATTCAGAAAGCATTTAACTTTAAGTATTTTTCCACAGCCCATGCAAAAATATTTACTGTAGCTCCTAATGGATTAAAGCGAATTTAGCTTTTGATTTTTTTTACAGATTTGGCCATAAAATTAATATCTTATAGCCTTTCAAATTAGAATGGTCCGTAGGCCAGAAAATCTAGAAAATAAATGACACAATTTTTCTTTATTAGCAGTGGAACTGAGATAATTAAAAAAAAAATTTCTTCCACATACAAGTCTAAGGCAAAAATGTTATAAAATTTTATTTTTTTTTTCATTTGAAATATAAGAATTATGGTTTTGTCGTTGTTTTTCCTTTACTTATTTTAAATGAACCAAGAAAGCAAAATTAATCTTTCCATAATGCCTCTTATCAAACTGAGTACGTAGAATGTATTTTCCCAGTTATTTTCACTATGATCTTTAATGTTAAAGAGAAAGTTTTTCACTTTTTTACGTTTTGTAACAATGTTGTTCATCAATAATTAATGAAAAAAAATTTGTTTAAATCTTGAAGCAAGTAATTTTCTGACATAATTATGTCCTTTGAAGCAGGATAAAGCTGACCGTACTTGTATATAAAGTGTGGAAAAGATTATACCACCAGCTCTTTTCTTACCTTCATATTTGATCCTTGCAGATGTTCTACACAACTCCAAAACCACCCTCTGAGTACAGATTGGACAATGTGGATGAGACTGCTTTCCTGAAGATAATAGAGTTCTGCTACACGTCTGCTATCTCGGTGACCCCTGAACTTGCATGGCCCTTGCTCTCGGCTGCGGCTTTGGTAGAGCTCCCCGAGATCTGCGGGCTCTGTTGTGACCTCTTGGCCTCTGACCTCTCACTTTCGACCTGTCTGGCGATGCACCTGTCTGCCGCCAGACTAAGCCAGACTGCCGCCGCTCAGCTTCTGAAGGCGAGCTCTCAATTCTTGGAGGAGAATGCCACTGAGGTAAGTCGAACTGGGGATCAGATACTAATTAGAAAGTTCATCATGAACTAGGGATGGGCTCCATTTTTAGCTAAAGAAAAATAAATGTTGATGAAGATAACAAGTAAAATTCCACCATCTGCAATCTAAATCTACAGCTGGGAGTGAACGGCTTGACACTTCCTTAATTCCTGACAGAGCCAAAAAAGTGAATTAATCTCACCTTAGAGCTCAAAGGGGAAATGAAGATACAACTGGGATATTAATTTTTTTTTCAAATGGCTAACAGTTTTTAGATTTCAGTCAATTTATAAAAATATGTGTGGAAAATATAATTAAAAATATGTTACAAATATATTACAAATTAGTTTCTTTTGAAAGATATGTTTTGAAAGGATTATTGTTTTAAAAAATAACTTTATATAAGCTCAAGTTCCATGCTTCTATGGATCACTAAGTATATTTCTTCTCCTGTTAACTGTTTAAATAGTTTAATTGTTTGAGTAAGCCTTAAAATGGAAATATATATTTTATGCACTAACTAAGAAGATATTTCTGTCATCTTTCCAAATGATTTAATCAGGCCTCAAGAAAAGCTGTATGTAAGGGAACTAGGCTTTGATTTGTACATTTTTTTTTTACTTTGGCATAATGTTCATTTGTCTTTCAAAGGGCATACTTAGTCATCAAGTTTAGTCTCAAGATGTATATTGCCTTGAAGTGTATGAGGGGAATGTACCTGTCTATTAATTCTCTGCTTACAGCTGAGCACAAGCCAACAGCTGTTTGACCTGAGTGAGCAAGAGCTGGTGGAGCTGTTTAAAAGTCTGTCCCAGTCATCTGCTCTGGCTTGCATCAAGTTAGCAACGTCTTGGCTGAGCAGAAGTGAGGCATCCATTCAGACAAAAGTGGTTGATCAGGTAAGTCTATTAATATTTATCACTTTCTCTGAGTTGTGTCGCCTTTGCAGTGTCATCCTGCAGTGTGCTCATAAATACAATGCTAAAGTTGTCAAGCAGTTTTTACATCTGAGAATTGATGACTTGAATCTTTATTGCTTGGCTGTTTGTGGATTGGGTTCAACTTGGTCAGACTGGACTATCTAGAAAGTTTGCATAAAGTAATCACACAGACTTTCAAATGAAAAATAAAATTTTGTTTTTATTGAATTAAAAAATTGTTAATCTATCAAAACTTATTTTGCCTTACTTTTGTGCATTGAAAATGAAGAAAGTTTGAAAGCTGATCACAATAACCTCAAGAGAAAGTAATTTGGAAAATTCAAATCTTAGTCTCCCAACGGATCAATTGACTGGTTGATTGACAACATTAGACTATGATGAAAGTATCAAGTATTTTATTTGTAGAGTTATAAATAACACATGCAATTTTTTTCATGACTCATGCCTCTCTCCCTAGTTTCACACACACATGCAAAATAAACACCCAGCTTAATAGAGAAAGGACTGACTATTAAAAAGTGAGGATGCAGTTCAAACTGTGGCTGCTAAGTGTGTACAAGTCAGTTGCAATGGAACCATGATACACACAGAAAGTATCTTTTGTTGTAAAATGTTCAAGCATTCTCTTGTCTTGCAGTATATTGATTTTAGGAAATTGATCACCATAATATCTTTTATATCCTAAGACCACTCAGTACCAAAAATCAAAAAAAAAATATTCAGAACTTGTATCAATAATCATCCTATAAATGTGTTTAGGAATCTGATGTAGAAATTTCAGTTAGAAAGCAAATTGTTTTTTCCCTTTCCCTTTGTATCTTTTTGATGCTTTAATTTTATTGACTTTTATTTTTCATATATTCATTTCCTTTTTTTCTCAAATTAATTTTGCTTATAGTTTTCAGAAATGAGACATAACTCCTCTTTTAAGAAAGCTTTTGTCTTCTTTCTCCTTACAGTTGAAGCAGAACTGCCCATACTTCGATGATGATCTGACAGACTTTGCAACACAGATTCTTGCTTTATCATCTGTCAAAAATCCATGTGTTAATGGTACTGTTTGGCCCTCAATTTTTTCTTGTTTTGTTTTTCCCTGCAATGTGAATGAGAATCAATTTAGAATTCTGTTATGGGGACAAAGAAAGCTTTTCACAATGCTGATGAAAAGCTGGAAACAAAAAAATTAAGAGGCAATATTTTTCTTTTTTCTTCCCTGAAAGATTAAACACACTTAGACTTTGGTTACCATCTCTAAATAAGAATTTTAAGAATAGGATTCTTGCAATCTATTTAAGGCAAATCCACCTTAAATCATCTTTTAATACACATTACAGGTAAAGATGACAAACTCGAGGGCAGCAGTTCCACCACCAGCAGTGCTTGGTCAAATCTGACCTTTGACAAGAGCAGCATGTCACCACACCAGAAAGACTCTGGCTACACAGAAGCTTTGAAGAGAACAGACAAGGTCTCGAAAGAGGATGAGCAGCAGCACATGTGTGTAGGATGCGGTGACACATTCGACAGCAGCGCTGAGCTCCTCGCTCACAGGAAGAGAGAGTGTGAGGATGAGAGTGACCAGGCACCTCAACTGAAAGAGATTTCTCTGCCAGAGGGCACCACTAAAGATGAACAAAAAGTTTGCATGAAGCAAATTACTGATGGGGGAAGCTCGGAAAATTTAAACCAAACAGATACAGTCCCTGAGGAAACAAACGTTTCAGGAGCATCTGATTCATGCCATGGCAAAGAAACCTGTCCCTCAAAAGAAGAGGGCTTGTCTGGATACATAGAAGGAAACAGCCAAGCCAATGATCTAGGAGAGAGTGGAAGTCTTGCAGCGGAAAATCTTAGTAAAAGCTCGGGCAGTGTTGAATCTACAGAAGATAAAAGAGCCCCAGAGAGCCTAGATGCAAATGACTCCAACAACAATGATATCAATGCCAAGTTTACCATCGATGCGGACAGCTCTGATGATATTGATGTTGTAAATGATGATGACATAGATTTTGATTTTAATGAAAAACTCGGGAAAAGAATGGAGAAAAGTAACCGTGGTTATGGTGGAGGTAGACATGCCTATCCTGTCTACGCAGACAGGCAGAGGCTGCGGCAAGATGATGCCGTTTGCTTGAAATGTCAGTTCTGTGGTATCAGTGTATTTGATGATGAAGAAGAGCTGCAAACGCACTGGAAGGAAGTGCATGGGGTCTGCCAGGACACATCACAGCAGCACACAGAAAGCGACGCTAATGCAGGCTTGCACCAATCTGTAGATGTTAATGCCGGACTTCAATCTTATCTCAAACGAAGTTATTGTGATGAAGAGGATCAAGAGATGGATGCAGGTGGTTCTCTCAAAAAACTTGCGAAGCAACCAAAGCTGGATGAGTCTAATGGAGAACATGGAAGTCAGTCTCTTCAAGTGAAAAAAGAATTTCTGGAGGATTCAGAAACAAAGCTATCATCTGAACAATGGTTGGCTAAATATGAGGGGCAGCAGAGAGCTAAAGTTGGGCAGGACGGAAATATGGCTGGATTTCTACAATATATGCAACAGTATGAATTAGCAAAATGGTATATGGATCAAGGCTTTTCTTATTGTAATTTATGTATGGTTTATCATGCAAAGAATTCTGAATGTCCAAAATCACTTATAAATACTAGGCATATATCTAGAGATGCTCAAGATCTTTCAAGCTTTAACAATAATGAAGGTGTTTTAGATCTCAAGCGAGAGCAGAATCACCAAGAGCAGGAAAGTAAGGGCTTCAATGGCACTGATATTGAGAATGTAGGAAAAGGCAAAAAACCTTCCGCTAATGTTTGTGAAGAGGAAGAGGAGGAAGAAGGGCCTTTGGACATGAGCAAGACATCTCAGGACTTTACATCATCATCAGCACAATACTCCACCAGACATCACTCTGCCAAACCAGCAGCCGAGGCACAGAAGGAGAGGAGTTCTCATCAGTCACAAGATTCACAATACCTGTCTCAGCACCAGGTGGAGCTTGCCAAGTATTACTCCTGCATGATGGCTGCTGTGGCTGCAGTATCAGTTTCACCCAGTGGAGGAAACACAGACACAGTACAGTATGGTTTAGCAGGACCCTATAGCGGATCAGTCCCAAGTGGATTCGCTCATTCTGCTTTGTATATGCCACCCTCTGCCAGCTCCACATCTGATGGTCTCAACAAGATGGCCATGGGGACTGGATATCAGAATACAAATTCAGCTCACATTGGAGGGCCTGAAATCAATATATATGACACTTCAGTGGGGTCTTCACCACTTAGCTCTCTGTCAAATAAGGCATATGGCAAGCACTTTAAAGTCCCTTCAGACGTAAGCCCATACTCACCACAACCCACTCCAGCATTTCACAGGAAGCAGCAAAACTTCCATTCTGCTGCTCACAGCTTACAAGATTCCTCTAGTGAAGAAAGCCATGTTGGCAGCCTGAATGCTTCTGCATCAACGTCTTCTTTCTTGTTGCCAGCTGGTGATGTCACTGGTACCAACCAGTCCTCCTCTAACGGAAAATCTCAGTCTCGGAGGAAACCAAGCTCTCGCCAGGGCTTTCCATGCACAGTATGTAACAGGGTGTTTTCGTATCAGGCAGCTTTGTTTACCCACATGCGTGTGCATTCTCCATCGGCCCGAACCTACCAGTGCCAGCTTTGTCATCAGACATTTGATCGAGCCCCCGACTTGAAGGTTCATGTGTGCCCCAATGGAGTGGAAAAGCCGTATGTGTGTCCCAGCTGTGGCCAAACTTTTGCTAAAAATATCCACCTCAAGCGGCACCTGGCAACTCACTCAGGCCTCAAACCCTACCCCTGCTGGGTGTGTGGCAAGAGGTTTAGTCGCAGTGACCACCTCAAGAGGCACACACAAAGCATCCATGCAGGCTCAAGGCCACACGGGTGCCAGCTATGTGGCAAAGAGTTTGTCCGCAAGTACGAGCTCAACAAGCACATGCTCACCCACACAAACGTAGTCGCTGGGGAGCAGGGAGAAGACACGGCAGCATTACCAGCCAATCACCAACCTCAAACCAGTCCCAAAAATTTAAGAGAAGCTACAATAGGCAGCCCAAGGCCTCTAACAATGCACTTACCAGTGACCTGCTCAACAGTTTCATCATAAAACTTTTCTATCACTCAGGAAACAGGATGAGAGAAAGACATGCAAGCATATTTTACAAGAGCCGGTTGGCTTTTAAGAGATTCGGGCATAATTTGCTGCACTCTTATTTATTTCTGTTGAGCTCATGACAGATCTCAAGACAATGGCAATTTTTATATTTGTGGAGATAAGTTTTATCAGCTGTGTTCTTTTCTGATATCAAATTAAGGAGCCAATGTTTTTCCTGAGGCAGATCCGCAAGTGCGTGCTTTGACTGTTAATATTTTATTATTGAGTTAAAATACACTCTTTAATTGTTTAAAACTGCTCCTGCAAACATGGCCAACTCCTTTCAGTTCCATGGGATTATTCTGTTATCAAGAGTAATTTTCATTATGATTTGTCTTAAGGTAAAGAGCCAGTTTTACTATTACTGCTGTATACATTTGTGTAGTCCTTCTTTTTGTTTATGTAAAGGAAAGACGTAGGAGAATAATGAATAAAAAAAACCGATATGGCCCCCTTTTTCTTTTTTTTAATTGAGTAAAGATGTATGAATTACTTTATTTTTTCCCCTCTTATAGATCACAAACATAGTACATTAATGTTCAACTTTAACAAGTAAATACCAAGGAGTGTAGATTACAATTTATCTTCCAAACTTGTCCATTTTAGTTGAATGACAGAAATTCTCACACTGGTTGGTTTGCAAAATGTAGGAATGAAGGCTTAATGTCTATTGTGAAAAGTTAGTCTTCTAGGACACTTGAAAGCTTCATTTTTTTTAAATCATTTATATTTTGAAGTCTTTCCAGTTAGCACTTCAGTTTTCACCTCTATCATAGGTTGCAATTTCTTCAAAGAGTATCATTTTTTTTAATTTTCTTTTTAATTAGGTAGGTGAAATCCCTTTGATATGCCAAAGAATTTTCTGAAGTGTCAAACAACGATTTGACTAGAAGCCTTTAATTTTACCCCTGTTACATCTATGGCTATTTATCTATATCGATTATTTATCTATTTATCTTTTTCATTCCATATTGTGATCGAGGGTTTGAAAAGAGACTGTCCTGTGTTTTGCACCAGTGGATTTTGCTGTTATCAACTTGCCTGGTGTTTTCTTTACAGTGATAATGTAAATGTGATAGAAGAAATCTAATTTATTATACACAGACCTTACAGCATTCTTCAGTCTTCATCTAGTCAGTTTTGTGTAATCTTATGATAGGATATTTTCGTCTCGTGAGCTTTAATCTTTTTCATTGTGTGTCTTGTTCAAATGTTTCTCCTTTTTTCAATCTAATCCATTGCTGGAACTAAAGAAATCTTTGAAATCAGCAAGATTTTCAACTAAATACTCTATAGCTTTTGCTGAACACTTTTTTAGTCAATATTTTATCAACTTTCATAATGTTGAGCTGTGTTTACATGTCCCTGTTCAGCAGTTTACTTCTGTTCATGCTTTTTTCCGCCAAGGATTTAGATTTTGAAGGGGAAAAAAGTATTTCTTTTGATATGAAATTGAAAATAAGTTTTTATCTTTTTTTTTTTATGCTTGGCCTTAATGTTGGGTGAAAATCATTTATCTGCAGCACTGGTTCAATCAGCCCTCTGTTGCTGTGAGACTGTTCTCTGTTGCATAATTTAACTTTTATAGAGGCACTTCGAGTGTGTTGTGTATTCTCTGTTGCATAATTAAAATTTTATAGGGGGCACTCCAGAATTTTTTGCTCTAAATTGTCCATGAAACTGTAATCATCAGGCCTAATATTTTCTGATGCATGTTCAAATTTATTGTTGGGAATTTTTTTTCTTTTCCTTTCTGTAGAATATTGTCTGTTTCAATTATCAACCAGTTTGAAAGTTTGAGTTAGCCTACAATTAACTTGGATTCTTTTAAAGCTTGTATATTAATTAGATGTATTGTATTTTTAAACCTACTCTGATGCCTTATCTGTAATCGAATGCAAAATCTTTCTGCTGGTATATGTTTCTGGGGATTTAGGAGGCTGATTCTAAGCATAGTTTAAAGTAATTAAAAGTAGAAAGAAGTGTTCAGAATTTGAATTTTTTTAGCGTTGTTCAGTCTCTTTCTAGCTGCAAAACATAGATTGGATAAATAACACGAATTTTTAGTGAACACTTAATAACTCATCTAATGTTGTATAGTGAGTATTGATCTGCAGATCTCCTCGTTTGCATGATTAGTACGGTAGAGATATTTAGTCAGAATTTTTTTCAAAGTATAGCCCAGTGCTTTGATTTTATCAAAGTTGTTTAATGTTCTGTTTAGTGTGTGTATCCCTTGTTCTTTCCACTGATTCTCAAACATGTACATATTCCAAACTTTGTCATGTCTGAAATACATTCCACAGGTTTTCTTATAATCAAGAATGTAGCCTAATATATATAAGTTAAAGAATTTCAGAGGTGCCTTTGACTCTTTGAGCCTATTGTCTTCATCTTTTACATATTTACCTGTAAGTTTCAAAAGGCAAGTGCCTTCTGTGGATTTTAGTTTTTAAAGAATGCTCAAATTTTGCCTTTGCTGTAAACTTAGCCAGGGTGTATATAATTTCCATGTAATGCTTGCCAACCTTTTGCTGTTGATCTTTTTTGATTGTTGTTTTCTTTTTTTCCCCCCATTTTAAACTTTCAAATTATTTATTTGAAATTGTTGCTTGAAATCAGGGACTTGCATTTTTCATCAAAATTATGTTATTTATTAAAATTTATCTTTTTTAACTTAAAAAATCCATTTTGCATGCATTTATAATGACACATATGTGGTTTGGTGTGCACTTGAGGAAACTGGGAAAAAAATGTGCATGTTGTGTCAATCATCTCCTACGATGAATCATTTGGCTTATACATTTTGTTTTTCAAAGTTGGAAAAAAAATGTGGTCGTTAAAGGTACACTGATTACCTAACCAGATAAACATAATTACCTATTACATTTGTGCACATATGAGTTTGTAAAAAGCACCTTATTTATTACAAAATTATATGACAATATATTTTTTCTGTATTTGGCAAAGTCAGGTAACTTCTTATGTGTCATGTGCAATTTTACTTGATATAGCAGCGAAATCATTACTGGTTTGTTTTTTTTCTGCTTTTATTTTAATCCTGTGTAGTCAACAGAATGGGTAGGGAGGGAGGACTACGCAGTTTAAAAATAATAAAAAGTTTGCTTAAACTGAAATGGTAGTATATTTTTTGAATAAAAAAAAGGGGAAGAAGAGGGCAATTGGGGTGTAGAAAAAAAAGAATTAAGTTAACAATACTCTTATTTAGATTATGGTGAACTTCATTATTTTTCAGTTGTAAAAAGCAATTGTTTGCATATATCGCATAACTTTTTCAAACTCATTCAACATGCAAAGCTTATTTAAAGGTTAAAACAGAAACTTTTTTCTGTCAAGGTCTTAAATAAAACGGATGGATTTAGGAAGAATTATGAGAGGTAAATGAAAAGATTGTTCTGAATGAACTTTTGCAAATTGTAATTTTGTGATTCTGAAAAAAAAAAATATTATGGGATACATTATGTGTCAACATGTGATCTTCTTACAATTGCTATTGCTGATATTTTTCAAAATAAGAGACTAACTAAAATTAGTAAAAATAGAAAGGAGAGTTATTGTACCTTTGAAGCAATCTCTAAATTTGACGTTGCAGTGTATTTTATAAAATAATCTTTGTGAAATCCATGTGATTAGAACTTGTCTTAAAGCTTTATATTTCTTGCAGCTTAAAACTTGGTTTAAGCATTGCAAGGCTCCCTGGTAATCCTACGATATTGAATCGCTATTATTTTGAAGAAATTAACTGCTGAAAAGTTACTTTTTTTTCATATCGCTCAGAGTCAATGTTTACTGTTGCCAAGGCACATATGTTTTTGTTGTTTTTTTTTTTTGTTTTTTGTTTTCATTTTTTAAAGCTATTTAGTGTCTCCATTCCTCTATCTTTTTTTTCATCCATAACTTTTATTATGAATGTAAGTGCTTTTACTATGTTACTGTTTGTTATTCTGCATAATTTTTTTTTATCAATTTTTTCATACAATTTGTATTCTTAGCTTATCTGCAATACATGTTTTGCCATCTCAGCAGTTTTCTTCCGATTTTAATTTTGTTTATAGATATGTTTGCCTTAGGAGCTATAGGATTTAAAATTAACATTCTTGTACAACTTTTTACACATTTTACCGCAATAAGGGAGTCTTTGAAGTCTTCCTATTAATAGGCTCAAGAAAAAATTTTATTTCATGTAATTTCGCCTTTTTTCTTTTTTGCCAAACTTCCCATTGTTAAGGAATACTTTTGATGGTACAAGGCACATTTGTTACAGTTATGGCTCAAAACTCGGTGAAATCCATCATTCAAACCAAATGCTCCTTACAGGCGGCCAATATGGATTATAGGATATGAAGCTCAAAGGGATCAAAGATTTTGCCTCAGGCATGACTTTTGTGCTCTGTGTAGTAGTGCACAAACTTGCTCTCAACAGATCATCTGTTCAAGGCCTGCCAATCCTGACGAAGGAAGAGCCAATCCTTGACTGAAGTAATAGAAAAGGAATACATTCAATACTCAATGGGTGCATAGAATAATACCAGTTCTTTGGAGCACAACTGGGTCTGTCAGTCATCCTTCTCTCACAGTCTGCTAACATCTTGCATTTATCTGTTACCTGTTTTTTAAATAAAATTTGAAATAGTCCCTTTTGCCTTTTGCAAAACTTTTAAAACTTGCTCAAGGCCTGTCCTGTCTGCAATATTTTTAAAATTTTTATATATTTCTGCATGCTGTTGTTTCTTTCACAAATTTTTGTGATTTTTAATGTCCTTCCTGATTTCTAAAGTTGTTATTGAGATTTATGCTGATTTTTCATTTTGCCAATTCAGTTTAATCCAAATCTTTGCTCTGTGCATAAAAATATGCCCCTACCCTTATTAGCTGTTGTGGTAATTCTTGCATGCTGGTGATCTTTTTCAGTGATAGGTAAGCCTTATCAAAAATTCCTTTTGAATTGATTCAATCTCTAACTCATAGATAAAACATCAGAGAAATTAAGTTTTAGGGCCTTGCTTTTATCAAGAATCAGTGTACAAGAGCTGCAATTCAAACACTTAAAGTGCACCAGACAGTAATTGTGAAAATAGATCACATCAATTCCACGAAGCATAAAACTTAACCAAATCAGACAGCTGTTGCAGCAAATCTTTTACGCTACTCAGCTCTCTGTTGTCATCAACCTGTGCTATGATTCTCCTAGCATTGAAACTAGGGAAAAAAAAACAATTTGTGAAAATTTTCCTTCTTAATTCGGTCATAGCTTATTTGGACCTTAAAAAGTATGGATCCTAAGTGTAGCTGGGATTCAAAGTGGAGGTTGTGTTGCAGGAATGGGACGCTGCATACCGAGAATATCTGTTTATGATTCTCAGACCTCAGGATGGTTGTTCCTACTCTTGTTTTCCTTAAGCACCAAAAGGTCTTTCCTCTCTTTTCCTCTCCCGTGCCTGGGTTTTGAGAATCAAAGACCTCTAAATATCCAGATTTTTTTTTTCTTTGTTATTTCAAAATGGTTAAAAATCATGTAAACATATGTGACAGTCACATGTCATTGCAGTATTAAGTATTATTTATAGCCTTTAATCTTGCAGATTTTGTTGTGTTTCATACAAATTAAAGGAATTGTTTATATTCAAGTTCATGTTTCGAAGGTAAATTTACCTTCACAGCAGTTTTGGAAAATATGATATTGAAATTGGCTTGAAGAAAGAAAGATGGCTAAATTTCGAATGATCACATTTCTTTTCCTTCCCAGTGTAAGAACTGTGTTAACTGTAATGAACCAGGCAGAGTATTGTAGTAAGTTCATTATTCTGGCTAGTTGATCGTTACAGTTTGTACTGATTACATTTTCTTTTCCTTCCCAGTGTAAGAACTGTGTTAACTGTAATGAACCAGGCAGAGTATTGTAGTAAGTTCATTATTCTGGCTAGTTGATCGTTACAGTTTGTACTGATCACATTTTATTAATTAATGGCAACCTCAGTAATGAATTATTTTTTTTGTTATTGTTTTTGTTGTTGATTTCCACTTTGAATTGTCTTAGCGTTATGATGTTCTTACTTGCACCACCCTTTGTTCAGTATTCTATTTATAGACAATGCCATTTTGCTATCTGCTTGCACTTTTGTATTTCTAGCATTATAGCTGGAACTACCTCATGTGATCACACTGCCTCAACATCACCTTGCACTCTAGTCACTTCAGTCACATCCTTGTTTGCTCTCTACATTGCGTGTTGCATCGTTTACTGTTTTGCCATCACCTGAACGCGTGCTATTTATATAACTAAAGAAAAGCAGTCATGTGGTTTTGCAGTTATTATGCTGTTAAGTGTAGTCATTTCAACTATGTCTCTATTTTTTGCTTATTGCATGTCCTGTTCGGATGTTTTGCATTGCATATTTTTTTTATTTATATATTGATTCATTGCCTTTGTTAAATTTTAAGCTTTTTACTGATCAACTTGGTTATGTTGTTAAGAAGCAAATATTGAAAGAAACACTTTTTGAATTTGCACATTCTATTTTCAAATTACCTCATGATAATGTTATAAACGTTGATGTGACACTCAAACGATTCTGCTGATTTAAAAGGAAAAAAAAAGCATCACAAAACAAAAGTTAAGTAAAAAAATTCTGATGGAAAATAAAAAGCATCACTGCTGTTTTTTTTTTTTTTAATCAGCTTTCCTTCTTTTTAACATAGAAAGGCTCAATATCTCTGTCACTTTCAGCATTCATGAAACTGTTCAGAAATCTCCTATCATATCCTAGACAGTGAGATATAGGCATCACATTTATTAGCCTAAAGGAGGGCTAAGAAAGATTTGAGATCACATTTTATTGCTCTTCATGTAATATAACAATGGTTTCCACCTTTTTTTCTTGTGAGAAAGTTTGTCTCATTGAGCTTGTAAACCGTGTTGAAATCTTCAATTTTATTTATAATTAATTTTTTACTATGCCTTTCCAAGTGTTCTAATATTTCCTTAAGTTTTTTTTTTTCCTCTGTCTCTCTTTTTTTCTTTCCTCTCTATCTCTCTCTCTCTCTCTCTCTCTCTCTCTCTCTCTCTCTCTCTCTCTCTCTCTCTCTCTCTCTCTCTCTCTCTCTCTCTCTCTCTCTCTTTGTTGTTTACACATGTTGCATCTTTCCATATCTACCAATTTTATGCCTCTTTTAACCTCAAACCAAACCTTAACCATACACCCATTCCACACGCATGTTACCCAGTTTGCCACATCAGAAAATGTTTTGCAGAGGAAGTCAAACATGATCCATGGTTTAAAATAAAGATGCCTTTCAAGCAAGTTGTGAAATAATTCTAACCAGAGATTGAGATAACAAAAAAAAAATTGTTAATCAGGAGAGGAAACACGCCAAAGAGATACATGCAAGGATCATGAAGCAAGAAAAAGACACAATGCTAACCTATCACAGGATTTTCTTTTAAATCTAGTAAAGATAGAGTTCAATAAGATATGAGTGTTATAAGTTTATCAGGATTAAAGATAAATAGATCATGTAACTGGTGCTAAACAGTTAAGTGCATTCAGATTCAAAACCAAATATATTTTTTGCTTTCCAAAATTTCTACTGCTTTGTACACTGCAATCTTTTTCTTCTTTTTTTTTCTCCTCATATCTCTTCTCTTTACGTCTTATTTTGAGAATGAGAAAAATTTTAAAATGATTCTATGCTGGATTTACCTGGGGTATTTTCTCACTGTGCGTGTTAAGTTGTTTGTTGATTGTGCCTTAATCATGAAATCCATCTGGGCTGTCAGTTTGCTGTTTGAGATATTTTTAAGAATAAACTATTGATTTTAAATTTTACCTTACCTTTGTTTTCTTGTTTTTAAATTGATTATTTCTTTTTATGTCTGTCATCAGTCTGTAGTGTGCATATTTACAAATAGAATTATAGCTGATAAATATTTTACCGATCTCTTAGTTTTCACCCCAAGTTTTGTGTTTTGTCTTTTTACATGATCCTGAATATCATGGAATTCTGAAAAAATCTTGAATTTTTTAAAAACAGTTTTTTCGGATCCTGGAAATTCTGAAATTTCACAAATCGTCAAGAAAGTCAATCATAGTCTTCATTGAAATATGAGAAATATAAAGCACCGCACGCACATCTCCCTTAAAATGACAGGAAGAGTAACGGTTTTGGACCATCGTTGATCAATCAGAATGGTGCTTAGAATATCTCGGCGGACAGAACAGGAAAACATGAGTGTTGTTCCACAGAGTCGCCGGTAGTTTGTTTTTTATCTTCATTCATGTAGATCCAGATCTAACCTTGGCGTTTACAAATAAGTGATAAATAATTTTGATTTTAACTGTCTATTATAGATAATACGTACATGAAATCAGACTCTCTCAAAAGAGACCAGTTCTTTTACTAACTTAAATTTCAACGACACTTGGTCAGTAAAGAAACCTTTTCTAATGTGATCTGCAGACACCTTTAACCTTCAATGCATCTAAACAGAGGTCTCTATTGATTCATTCCATTGGAGTTCATTTCCGGCACCAATGCTTTTGCAAGATTTGTGTAGAAACAATTTAAAGCGATTTAATGGCATGCATCAGGTTGAAAGGAAAAACATCAGTGACTGACTAAGGAGATTAGTAAGCTGACAAGCATCTATATGTAGAAGGGCTTTCCAAAAGTAGATTTTGGGTTATTGTTTTTTTTTTGTTTTTTTCAAAATTTTAAAATATAACGGCTTAATCGACCATGATTATAATTATTATCTCTTTGGTAACGACGATTCTGTTATCACTATTGACGCTTTTCTATGTTCAGATTATTATTTAAATTTTTAGTTTATGCTAATGACCGTCATAATAATTAATGCATGGGGTAGCAGTCATTGTTTTAAAAATTATCATAAAATGTTAATACCTAGTTTTGAAAAAAAAATCGCTTTTCATATATATATATATATATATATATATATATATATATATATATATAGAGAGAGAGAGAGAGAGAGAGAGAGAGAGAGAGAGCGGTACAGATATATATTATCCATATATTTCAGACAAACGAAAGTAATCCTCAGTAGATGAGACAGCATGTATTAATACTTCTACAGATCCTGCAAATTTAGAAATGTCTGAAAGCTTAAAAATACGTCTTCCACAGCTTAAAGAGCTTACTGCCAATCCTGTAAAACAGCCAAAGATATATGGCCTTTAATGCATTCAAATCTCACAGGTATGTTAAAGGATATAGAGGAGCTACCACTGTACCATCGCAAAATGCTCATTAAGCTTGACGGGAATCAAAACTTTAGATGTTTTTCCATATATACGAATTTAATGATTATATAGTAATACCTGGCTTAGTAAAGGAGGAAACATAGCCTAAGAACTTCGGCCTTGTATCTGCGTGAAACCTGTTTTGACATGAGGGATCGAGTCTTTTACAACTGATAAGATTTCTTAGCTGCCACTGACTGCGTGGCCTTGCACGAATGGTTCTCATGGTTTACTCTGGCTACATCGTGAAATTCATGTTCATTGACAAAAGTATTGCTCAGTCAAAACGCTGTGAAGAATCTAAATAAGCCTACCGTATAAATAGATCGGCTTTAGCCTTGATCCTGTCAAATGGTACGTTTTTGACAAGTCTGAGGCCCATCAGAACCATCGCCAGTTTCCCACTTTCAAAAGAGAATGTTCTCACTGTTGCCTACCACCAGAGTCTTGTGCTTGCTCTGGTCAGCACCATAACCACCATCAGTTTTCTTTCATCGTTTATTACACTAAGCCAAGCAGGAACAGCTCAATCTTCTTTTTCTTGCAGTCCACTGCAGCAGCAGCATGAACATTTTTCTAGCCTCACCTTCACAAGCCTTAGTTTTTGAACTGATTTGGTATCACCAACAGCTGGCAACTTCCCTGCTCTCACCAGCAGAAGTAGTTTCATAATGTGAACTTCCCTGCTCTCAGCGACAGCACTATTTTTGCCATTTCCTTTGAAAATCAAGGGAAATGGAATAGTTTATTTATATCAAATCATGTAATAGCAGTCTCTATGTCCTATGCTTTTCTTTATCTGTTTGTTTTTTTAGATCACTCTCTTATTCTCTATCTTCTCCACTCCTCTCCGTCTATCTGTCTGTCTCTGTCTGATCTTTCTTTCGTAAAAGAAAAACAGATGAATCCGAATGTGTCCGTATAAAGTCTTCTACGAGCTATAAAGAAGCAGGAAAAATAGAAAAACTCATTTACCATCTCCTCCCTCCACTCCCCTCTCCCTAAATTTCTCTCTCTCTCTCTCTCTCTCTCTCTCTCTCTCTCGCTCTCTCTCACACATACACACTCATACGCCCAATTCACCCTCACAAATTCTTCAAAAGATATAAATATGTGGATACCGTATAATAGAAAGCTCTAATAGAGTCTGGAGAGATCATATGGCATACAAAAATACTTTTGAAGATGTTTAGAGCATAAAATACAAACATTATTTGAAAAATTTTTGTGATTAATAGTCATCTCTAGCTATAAAATTTTAAATGTGGTGCATTTTTATCTTCGAGCCACTCACGGAATACGTGGGTATGTGAACCATCAGAAATTTACCCGTCGATTTTTCGAATTTCTGAGAGGTCCGCAAATATTTTAATTCCACCCTTTCAAGCCTTACAGAAACTTTTCGACTGTTTTAGTTTGATCATCTCCTAGTGTATATTTTGTGTTTCCAGTCAACTTCTTTCAAGTCCGAGCAGTCAACCTTTTCATGCTTCCTCCCTTAATATTATTATCTTTAACACCACGGATCAATAATAATGATAATAATAATAATAATAATAATAATAATAATAATAATAATAATAATAATAATAATAATAATAATAATAATAATAATAATAATAATAATAATAATAATGTTGTACAGCTATCACCCACCATCTCCAAAGACAATGAAAACTTTCAGTTATATTGCGGCGAAAAGAACAAAAACAAATCGGAATGCTTGCAAGTGCCATCGAAAAGAGCCTCCGCCTCAAGCCAAAAAGCTGGCCAACATCGTTCCGTTGGAAGATCAGAATCGTAACAACACCGGCCTAGGCACCCAGGGAACAGGAAGTGACGAACGAGCCAAACCAGATTTACCGCTAGCCGTCATGGTGCGACTGATCGTTCTTGCCCTACAAAAGATGGCTGACCCCAGAGGTTCTAGTCTGAAGGACATCCGGAGGTTCCTAACAACAGTTGGCGTGATAGAGGAGAGTACGGACATGCGTCAGGCCATGATTGTGGCGCTCAAACTCGGAGCCATAGCCCGGCCCGTGTGGGCGGTGAAGGCGGGCCTCTACGGTAGATACGTACAGGGGGACGGAATTCCGATTTTCGCCGGAAGAAAGAGCCGCCCCAAGAAAATACGTCATCGCAGCAGCCGATGGATAACCGATAGCGCAAAATGCAAAAAGAGTTCGGCTAAACATCGGAAAGTCGTGAAAAAACACAAAAGGAGGAAAACATCCACATCGTCTCTATCTCACAGACTTCAACGTAAAAATAGAAAAAGACTCAGCTTTACAAGAAAAAGAAAACAGTATAGGCGCCACTGTTAACGTAACAATTAGCAAATCCTATTTTTGGTTGAGCCAAAGGACTTCCCATCATTACAGCTCACAGGCTCTCTCTGAAGGTCACGTGATCATGACGTAGTGCCGGGGTGTGTCAGCACAATGCTCAGCACCGCGCAGACGTGAACTGATCTTACAGTAACAGCCAGAGGGAACAGCAATTATTAGCATCGTTGTTTTTTTTTTCCACCAGCCCTTTTCAGGGCTACCAAAATGGTCTCTCGTATATAAGAAATGTAGTGCGATAGTTGATCTATAATAATGATTATTGTAAAAAAAAAAAAAAAAAAAGCAACAAAAAAACCCAACATTTTCAGTGCAGTATTGCCTTTGAGAAATACAATACGATGCATTGATATGTCAACTAGCAAAATTTTTCCAAATTATTATATGAAGAAGCATTAATGAGTTAGAAAAATATTGCTAATTGACACCAGTTTACCTTCTTTATGATCTGATATCAGTGTTTTATTGTTAGAGAGATTCGTTTCTAGAATAACATAGATTGATACTGAGATTAGATGGAACAGTCACCACAAAGGCGGAATGACATAGATTATCGTGACTGGACTTGAAATAAAAAGTTAACATTTCTCAAGACGAAAATGATTATGAAGCATGTCTGAGTATTATAAGGAGGATTATGCACCTAATGTTTCAAAGAAATTTATTGATGTGCCTTCAAAGATTCCATTTATTTTCCATAAAGGTATGCCGGTAATGTTTAGAGTTTGCTAGAAGAGAGAGAGAGAGAGAGAGAGAGAGAGAGAGAGAGAGAGAGAGAGAGAGAGAGAGAGAGAGAGAGAGAGAGAGAGAGAGAGAGAGAGAGAGAGACTGAAAGACAGACAGACAGACAGGGAGGAAAGATACATTGTACACAAATAACATCTTTAAAGCCTCTCAGTCTTTTGTGTAAACAGTTGTTTTTTTTCTGGTTCCCAATACTAAAATAGCCGTAGCGTATAAAAACGACTCAACTGAATGACTTGACCTATCATTGGGATATAATCTGCTACAAAGTTTCTTTGATAAATTAATTTCTAATTGAGAAAAGAACAGTTTTTGTTTATTCTCTTCGTGTATTTGTGTAAAATCCTCAGAATTCTTGTATAAAGTGAAGATCAAACTAAAAATGCGTATTCTCTCTATCTCATGTTATGACGGAGTGACTGTCGTTAGTGAAGGTAAAATTGTTGAAACAATCAAGGGTTTCCTGTAAGGTGATGATTGTTTCTGATTTTACCGATCTGACGTTGGGAACGGAGTGGATTGTGTAATCAAATAGTCCAAAACGCTTTAAAAAAAAATCATCATGATATTATTACTGAAATGAGATACTTAATATATTTTAGAACAGCTAGCTCTTACGTTAACATCGCCATTCGACTTACAGTTTTTATGTTAGTTTTTTTTTAATTGCTTCTATACATGCAGAACATAATAATGATCATTAGGCTCGAGAGTTTTGAACTGTGATTCAACTCGGTTTTTTTTTATATATATGAGCTGAGAGCCTTGGGTGAAAGGAATCTTGATGACACATCAGTAGACACCGGTAATTAAATCTGTATGGAACGCGACCTTGACTCTACTGTGTATCCGAGCTAAATCAAGAATGGGGTACTAAAAAAAGAAGAGTGCTGCGCAGAAAATAAGTACAGTTAGCTAATTCTGTAGAATCTAAATCCATGAATAGGTTCTTTTCAACACCGATTATCTTATAAGTGTAAATAAGATAAATTCTCTCAAAGCAGTGCACCTCTACGCACTTTTGCGGGAATTTCTAGCCTCATAGTGACTTTTTATAGAGATCTATAAATAGATTGGAAAAGTAAAGAAGTAGATGTTTTTCAGTATACGTCGTGGCTTCTATCCTCTTTGCACGTTCTTCCTGTCACTGTAACAGGATTTGATGAAAGTGGTGGCGCCCATTAGATCCCTCAATATACTCTCTAAGCCAGATCGTCCTTAGTCTGGTTTATAATCAATATGAGAAATCGGCTAAATCTATTTGTACTTTCCTAATCTATTTAAAACGTTTTAAAGTCTTTTCAGAAGACTATTGTATTCCAGAAAAAAATGCCTCAATGTGAATGGTCTTGCGTAAATTCATAGCTAGTTAACCACGTGTTTGAATCTTCATGGTAATAAATGTCTATAAGGATCTAAAAATAAATTCAGATTTTTACAAAATTAGTTAACTTTTCTTATTCGGGATATAAAACAAACTTGCTCTCATTGGTGGGTGGTATGAGTTAAAGTTAAAGCTTAATTAATGTCGCTGATAGATGACCACGCATAACAGGTAGTCAAGTATACAGAATGACCGCGACCAAAAGTTAATAATGCTGGAGATATACAAGTTGACTGTGGCTGAATTATTTCTGGATGAAATGGCCAGAAGAGGACAAGCTACAAATAGTACACAAGGATGGACGCCGATCTAGACACTACTCAGGGTCCATACATTTTTAGGGGAAAAAATTTACCTGAAGCTAAATACATGTAATAAATACAGATACAAAGATGTACCCAATTGATTCCATTAATGATAATTTATTTATCAAATTACCTATCTACCTACCTATGTATAATTTGGAAGAGACCTCAATCAATAACTCCACTACAATCAACACTGTCCACGAAGCAGCATTTTGCAGCATCCGCGATATTGATTTAAAGATAATTACAGTAAAAAGCAGCAATAAAAAACATGTATACATTAAAAAAAAAAAACCCAACAAAAATAAAGAAAATAAATAAACTCAAATATATGTAAAAAAAAAAAAAAAAAAAGAAAAAACGAAAAACAAACAAACGAACAAACAAAAAACAAAAAACAAGACAAAAAGAAAACGAAAAAAAAAAGATTGAAACGTTTATTATTGCTATGTTGCATTTGTCCATGGACACAGAAGTCAACGAAGGATTTAACTGCATTCAAAATAAATAAATAAACAAAAAACAATTGTAAGTTATTCAATGCAAAAAAGTTTATTAAAAAAAGAGAGAGCATTACAATTACTTTCCATATGCATTATATTATGTAAAGTTAATGTGTCAATATGTTTGTGTGTGTGCGTGTGTGAGAATATATGTATCGTGCCGCGGGTCTAATTGCTTTTTTGTTTGTTTGTTTGTTTGTTTTTCCTTTAAATTATTATTACATGGTTGTAGAAGCAAGAGATATACAAAGGTCAGAAAAAAGGCAGAAGGCGAAGATAATTGTGTTACTTAAATAAAAAAATTAACAAAATTAAAAAGGAATATATATTAAAACTTAGTTAAACCATTAAGTTCAAACAAAAATAAATGCCTGAACCAAAGATGCTTTAATTGTTTACGGAATTATTTTTCCTACAAAAATTAACCTGGTTAAACAAAAAGATTTAAGTCAAATAGATTCTTAAGATCCCTGGATTTTCGTCTTAAAAGTGTTTCACAATTCTTGACGTCCATAGAACTTCGGTTTAACAGAGTTTCACGATTCTTGAGACCCCTAGTCTATGAATTAGATAGAATAGAATATTTCTCCTCTATTTTAATGCTTCAAGGTTAAAGGAGTGTGTGAGCTGGAAACGAATTCTTCTGCAGAAGTGAGAGTTTGTATAGATAAAACAATTTCTCATAAAATCAAATATTTACAAGATAAAAAGTCATAGAATCTTGTTAGTGCTTGTCAGCAGTAATAATTCAGTGGAATAAAGGACTAAACGTTATGAAGTACGTATATGCATGAAATTGTTCAACAAATAACAAAGGTTCTTAATATTTCTAAAACAATCTCTCTTTCTTTTTTACAACCATACGCCCATTTTCATATTTGAGCGTCTGTTAGTTTCTTTCTTTCTCTCTCTCTCTCTTTCTTTCTCTGTCTCTCTCTCTCTCTCTCTCTCTCTCTCTCTCTCTGTCTCTCTCTCTCTCTCTGTCTGTCTCTCTCTCTCTGTCTCTCTCTCTGTCTGTCTCATCTATACTTGCTACCAGTCTTAATACTAGTCTTTTTACGAGAACAAATCGTAAGTATATGAATTTGGCATTGACGTGCGGAACGCAGGAAATTTCCAATAAAATCATTTTTACACTCAATTCCTGCTTTAAAAAAAGCAAAACAAGTTAATACAGTAATCAAAAGAATACATTTGGAAGATACAATCAACTTCTGTATCTCGAAACAATTCGCTTGAACAAAAGTCTTCAAAAATTTATTTACTATACTGGATGGCAAAGTTTATGATGATTTTTTTAAAAAAAGCACAACGTATTGTGACATTAAAAGAAAACGCTTATTTTTAAAATGCAAGATTCAATGTGTTATTATGGGCATTAAAAATTTCCCCTAATTTTAGAGGGTCATCGTTTGCCTCTTAAAATGGTGCTGAGAAGTTGCAGTTTGTGACCCACAGGTTGCTGTTGCGGCAGCTGCCTCACGGATATCCCGGTGTTTTGAATCAAGATCGATCATGTTGTTGCTGCTTTTCAGAGATTTAGTATTGATGATTCTGTTTTTATTCTGCAGCTCAAGAGTCAAATCTTGGTGTCTTTCCTACTACTGGAGTCCAATAATATCGTAGTCTTTTTATACACATGTATGCATCAGGTTTTTATCTGTGAGAGAAGAAATAAAGGTAAAAAATTGTCAGAGTCCTCATATATCCTTTTTTGAGGAATAATTCAATAACTAATGCGTAAAAGCGTCAAAATTACACGATGACCGTTGCCAATGACGGATTTTGATACTTTGTTGCGTGTTTTTTGAGTAGCGCGGGTGGCTAAGTTAAAATGTCCGCCGTGATGACTGTCTGCAGAGAACTCCTTCAAACTGTCAAGTAGGTCGTCCTGACCAACGGGGGCTTAAGTTTGACATTTAAAAAAGGTCTGGCTTCAAATTTTGTAAACGGGCTGTATCAAACTATTGACAGACGTAAAAAAAGGATCTTTTTCTTATTTTTTTAAATCGAACACTTGTCTGATTATCAACCGGTTTTCAATGTTTGCTATCACATGAAATAGTTAAAGAACTAGCATTAAGAACCCAAGTTGTTCAAATAATGTTTAAAATCCAAGATTCGGATTTGGTGAGCTCAAAAGAAAACATCCCAAATCGTAAATAATAGCTTAAGTTGCATAACAGTGCTAGCGAAAAGAGAATAAAAGGAAAAAAAAAATATGGATTAGACACAGACATAGACCTAGATAGAGACAATATGGAAAAGGGTTGAGATATAGATCGACAGTTTAGGTGGACAATGGATTAAACCAGAGAGAGAGAGAGAGAGAGAGAGAGGGAGATAGATAGAGGGAAAAGAGAGAGAGAGAGAGAGAGAGAGAGAGAGAGAGAGAGAGAGAGAGAGAGAGAGAGAGAGAGAGAGAGAGAGAGAGAGAGAGAGAGAGAGAGAGAGAGAGAGAG
>JAWDGP010002483.1:60000-75000 GCA_033675545.1 Elysia crispata | reverse complement strand
CCTCGTTACAAGTCTGTGTAGAGGTAGATGAGCCTGGCGTGACACAGAGGAAACAGAAGGTTTTTCAGAGATAAAACACAAGAAAAAGGATTATTATATTAATAATTATTCATAGAAATTTTATCCCTCTTAGATCTTATAGAAAATGTTATTTTTTTTATTGAATGTATAAAAATTCATTTCAGCTTAATATACTGTCTTCTTGGATTTTTCCCCTGCCTTTTTTATGTAACATTTCACTTAAAATGCTTTCTTGTTTTTTGTTCAATCCTTTATTATAGCATCGGTAAGAATTATTTTTTTTTGTATAAATCCAAATCCCCAACCCAATCATCTGAATTTTCTTTTAAATCGAGAAAAGTGGAAAATCGATTGTCTTTCTTTGCGAGACCTGAAATGAAATTCCATTTTTTTTTTATTTTGTTGATTTTGGGGGATGAGAAGGGGCGAAAGCGTTTTAACATATTCAACCAAGTTAAAATACAATGGCGCTACTAAAAACTTTCCAAGATAATTCTAGAGTACCGACCTTTACATTTCTTGCCACCGTTAGAGGGTGCTGGACTAGTGCAGGTTCGATTCCTGGACTGTTCTCCTCCACCACAGGGTTTGGTGCACTCACTCCAGCTGCCCCAGACACTCCACTGCCCGTCAACAGGTTCTGGGACGGGCAGAAGAGCTCGTGTTAGACCACTTTCCTTTTAGTTACCGAGTCTCTCTCTCTGTCTCTGTCTGTCTGTCTGTCTGTCTATCTCTCTCTCTGTGCCTCTCTCGCTCTCTGTCTCTGTCTGTCTGTCTGTCTGTCTGTCTGTCTCTGTTACTCTCTCGCTCTCTGTCTCTGTCTCTGTCTGTCTGTCTGTCTGTCTGTCTGACTGTCTGTCTGTCTGTCTGTCTCTGTCTCTCTCTCTCTCTCTCTCTCTCTCTCTCTCTCTCTGTCTCCGTCTCTGTCTGTTTCTACTGTCTGTCTGTCTCTCTCTCTAATTCGGTTCATTTTATTCGGCTCCTTTTCAAGGAGCGAGGTGGTGTATTGGTACCAGCTCTGCTCTCTTTGTGTGGCAGGGCAGAGGCTGCCGACGCATCTATGAGTCGATGGTTCGAATCCCTCAGAGTGAAACATTTTTCTCCTAACCACTGTCGAGATCTACCTAAAACTCTAAGTTCTTAAAATTGCCATTTATTTGGTCTATCAATTTGAATGAAAAATGAATTAACCCCTCCAAGTGTTGAGTACATATTTTTAATTCAAGATAACTTTACAATAAAATGTGCCCCATCTAACTTCTTATTTGTCTTTGTTTCTAAATCATCACCGTTTTCGACCACGATGTGTTAACCCTTATTAGTGTCTATCTTGTTGTCTAAATATTGTAGCAATAGAGTTTAAACTGAGAGCGATGACTAATGACTCTTTGCGAATGCTCTAAACAACAAAGCTGGATTTCTTATCAGTAATTTCCTTTTTTTCCCCGTAAACTAATGCATGTAGACACTTGTTTTGGTTAAAAAGAGACTTTCTCAGATGTGAAAAAAAGCAATAATTATTACGACAAATTAAATAGACTTTCTTATAGCCCTTTTTTTTATTAGCCTGACACTAACAAAAATATTGTTCAAGCGTTTCATAAAAACATCCCTGGCAGCTATTTCTACGACATGACGTGAAAAAAATTTATCTAAAGCGTTATTCACACGAGAAAGAGTCTGACCTTTGCAGATATCTGTAACCACATCGACCCAGGTGTCGCTCAGCGCTTGAAAGTCCCTGACGTTCAAAGCGAGGCTCGGCGGAGAGGCGACCAGATTGAGCTCGGTCATCATGTCTGTGGAATTCCCGACGCCGACAGCAAATACGGTGATATCCTCTTGGGCCATCAGCGCGGCCTCCCTCTGCGGACAGGAAGGGCGATCAGATGATAGTTAGATAGATGGATAGAGAGATAGGTAATTAGATAGATGGATGGATAGAGAGATAGGTAATTAGATAGATGGATGGATAGATAGATTGGCACATAGTTTATTGGACAGGATAGATGGATAGATAGATAAATAGGGAGATGGATTGTAAATTAGATAGATGGATAGATAAATCGGTGTGTGGATTATAAGTTAGATACATAGTTAAATAGATGGACAGATAGATCGAAACATAGCTTGTTGGACAGGATAGTTAGATAGATAGATGGATAGATAGATTAAATAGATAGATAGGTAGATAGGTAAATGGATGTAAGTCAGATGTAGAGAGAGGTAAATCGATAGACAGACGTAATAATACGTTTATAAATAGAGAAAAAGTCAGATAGGTTGCATAAATAGATACATAGAAAAATAAACAAATAAATATTTTTTTTTTTAAATTGATAGACAGATATATTGTTAGATAGATAGATCGATAGACAGAAAGATAGATGGATAAATAAAAAGATAAATATGATAGGTTGATTGATAAGCAGATATATAATTATATATATATATATATATATATATATATATATATATATATAAGCAAAGAAAACAAAAGGAAAATGGTTAAGAACATTAGAAAGGACGTCAGAAACAAACGGCAGACAGACCGATATTAAGACAGCTATACAGGGACGCCTAGATATCAGAACAGATTGATAGTTTCAGACAGACAAACACAGCTCGACCGACTGGCAAAGAGAATTTTAAAAATCTTAAAATTAAGGATTTTTAAGGGGGAGCAGGTTGGTTGCGGAGAGGGGGGAGTGGGGGGGGGGAGGATAAGGTGGCATAGTCCTACCTCTGTAGCCTCGGGAAAAGTTGATCTTTCGTTGGTGAGAAGAATCAAGTAGCTTGGAGCCTCGACTCTTCCACCTTTCCTCGTGTGAAAACCCCATCGTCTTACAAACCGCAACGCGGAATTAGTCACAGAAATACTGACGGAGAAGAGAAGAGAGGTAGCGAATAGTGTAATTAGTGTAAATATTGGTCAGCGGATGTCAACATAAAAATATGTTACTAAGCGATTATTTGTTCTTTTCCGTAGGATAGAATGAACATGGGCTGATTGCCATCTTCTGCTGATCTAGTTTTGATTTAATTACCTTTTTGAATATATTCGGCTCCATTGTATTGATAGAATACTAATTATAGCCTCACTATTACCATTAGTTTTTTCAAAGACTCAGTTCATTGCCATATATTTCATTTTCTTTCTTAATTTATGTAAAGTATCAAATATTTTATGCTTTTTATTAAAAAAAAAAAGTAACTTTTTCTGATTTTGACTTAGAAATACTAACGGCATCTCTATATTTTTAGGTGGCTATAAATGCTCATTATGAATCTTATAAGTTTTCTTTCCCACTCACCCCCCGCTGTACGGAATGGTTTCTACAGAGGCGAGTACATCTGCCTTGTTGTCGTAATCCTTCAAAAAAAATCTGGTTGCTGAGCGTGACAACGTGGAGAGGCCAATCCTTACAGTGTCAGGACTTATTTTAAACGCGTTAACGATTTCCTCCACAAAGTTTAGCCCGAGCTCAAAGTTGTCTGCACCTACAGAGTCCTGTGTGTCCAGCAGAAAGAAGATATCCCTCTTGGCGTCCGGTTTGCAGACTGTTGTGAAAGGGGCAGACAACTCAATTAGTTATGAAGCGCTTTTCATTCTTTATTTTGTATTGACAAATATACATACTGTAGAAACATTAATGGTTTTATTTATATACTTGTACCAACAATTATAATTTTCTTGCTAGCTAAAATGACAAATAATGAATTATATTTAGATCTATCTGTAAATTACAAGGTGCAAAATAACGAAATTATAATTGTACAAGGGGAAAGCATGTGCAAAATAAATTTTAAAAGTCTTACGCAAGAAAAGCACAAATGTGATTGACTCTGACCTAGCTTTCTCAAAAGATATATATATATACAACTCTCATTATGAGTTCTGTTACCAGTTATGTCAATGATTGTTTCGTTTCACTCACAAAGGTTTACGGTTTCAGCGGCTACTGTGACATTCACAAGATTTTTCCCGTCCACTACGTTAGGGTAGATGTATCCCTGGAAGCTGTGTATCCCCATCCCTAGCTCATCTACAGCCACACTGACTGAGCACTGACTCCCTCCAGTTGATGAGTGGCTGTAGCTTGGCTGGGCAGTGATGGGCACAAACTGACCACTCTGATATGTAGTGATATGGGGGAAATAAGGAAACATGTTAGGGTTTGTTTTTTTTTGCTCACAACGTAATCTATAAAGCTTATTTTAAAATAAAAACGTACTATACTTCTGGGAAATAAGAAATGGGTAAAGTTCTTTAATTGAGATTACTAGCATCTTTAAGAAAAATGCTTTAAGTTAAGTCTAGCTTATCTAGAATCTGATGCAAGATTTTTATGGTAAATCAAAATAGATTAATGCGATCTTTTTAGGGCTAAAATGAATTTTGAATTTTATGCCGTTTGTAATCTGTAAAAACACGAAGAACCGGAATACACAATAACCTTTTTTTTCTCCCAAATGCTCACTTTTCAAAACAGAATTGATTAATTCTTTCTTTCAAAATACCACCAAGCAATGGCACACTTAGTCTGAATATGACAAATAATATTTAAAATAAAATCAAAGACTAACACGTTATGTTCATATCCGTATCTGATAAGAATAACAGTGAAAAGAACACGTTATTTAAATAGAAAAAATCATTCTTTTTACATTTTTCCTTCTCTCAAAAGTACATTCGCCTGCAGGAGACACACTACTGGTTGAAATTGTGACGTTGACAGACGCAACAGCTCCTGTCACGGGGTCGATGACCTCTGACACTGTACATGTGGGATTTTCCGGTAAAACTGGTGGGGGCAGGGGAGAGCAAGAAAAGAAAATAATTAGCAATATGTTCACATGATGAGTCGATGTTAAACACAATCATAGTAGACTAAGGAACTAACTCAGAGTTGGAAATATAATTATGTTTTTGGGAGCGAAGAAAACATTACATAAAGAGGCAGTCTTGACACGAAGCTCAAGTATAGTAAACAGAAGAAAAATACAGGAGAAGGAAAAGGATGAAAGCAGAGAAGAGAATGAAGGACGGAGGAGGATGACGAAAGGAGGAGGAGGTTAGGAAAACAGCTCTACATGGATGGATTGAATTCGCCGGTTTCGAAGGAGGGAGAAGAAAAGCATAACAAGAATAAAGAGAAACAGAATTATTGAGGAGGATGTTTAGTGTGTAATCGATTATAGTGATCAGGCCTCGATGTATATTATAGTTAAAAATAGTAGGTGATAATTTCTAAATATCGTTTTATTTAAAAAAAAATCGTCCCTTGACCTTCTAATTTATCCACTCGGAAAAGAATATATATATATATATATCAAGGACTACTATATTGACAGGACGTGCAGAGTCAGATTCCTCACTCCGCTAGCGGAGGCGATCAACACTGACCTACTTATCTACCAGCGGCCTATTTTTAGAACGAACGTAACCCAGAAGTAGCGCCCTGTAAAGAGCAGTAATCTCGTAAATTACAGAATAGTCGAATCGGTAGATGCTAAGATCATTTATACATATTGTGTATTTCAAATTACATGAAGTACGATCACCAATCATCTGTTGTTAATGTAGAGAAAACATTGGATTTTTTTTTGTTTCAAATAGCGCACTATTTTTGAGGCGGAAGCGTGTTTACATTCCACCGGTAGTGGTGCTAAGTCAGTGCTGGTAAATTTGAAAGCGAAGTGTGTTGTTGATTTGCTAGATCTATCCATTCTTGTGTTGTTTCACGCGATTCCACTGGATATTTGAAACGTTTTCGTTGTCAACATCACAGACCTTTGCTCTGGTATCATGCCGAACAAGTGTGAACTGTAAAGGAAATTATGATGAGACGAACAAATGTCGTGTGTTTCGACTACCAAGAGACGAACTGGAGAAGTAGAAATGTCTAAGCGTTCTCCCACCACGTGCAGGCTTTGTTGTTGATCCGACATTCTTCATTTGTCAAAAACATTGGCCATCGGATACTGAAATGGTAAAGATTACAGGTGGTCACACCAGGCCAGTGAATCCACCAAGTGTTTTTAATGTGTCAGCATCGTGTTTGCCCTCCCCGAGACCACCACCTCGCCAACCAAAAACTGAGGACCAGCAACTCAAATATTTCTTGAAAAAGGACAAAATCACTTCTCTTCACGAGTTCACTCCTGAGAACGACCTACATAAGAAATACAAAGATCTCAATCTCATAATATCTCGCTCACAGGACAAGCTTGTGTGTATGGTCATGGAAACAGATTACAGTCAATGCTCTGTGTCAGTTGTTGTTCATAACAAGTCAAATTTGTGTTCCCCTCTGACTCTTAGTGCCTTTAATGGGATCAGTGTTCCAGTGGATAAACTTCTCAGTCCAAACAATGGGCTGTCATTCTATTCTCAATTCTTTGAGGTTGTGCATTCAGTCATGAGTCACATTCATCCTGCTGATGAAGTTGTCAACAAAGTAACAAACTCCCTTGAACTAGTGAAGAATGATGAGCAGTCTCCTGTCAAGGCCAAGAGCCTCCATTTTCTTACAAGACGGCTTCGGCTTTTCTGCAATAAGACTTTTACACTGCAGGATTACTGTTTTGCTATTGAATCCTTTCCTCATTGCAATTCTGACCAGTTGCGTGACGTGTTGGTACTACCAAGCAAAAGAAAGCTTCAGGCAGTGATTTCAGGGACAGATGTTGACACGATGTTAGGTAAAACATTTCAAAAAACAAACTCTGAACAGTGCATATGTTGCGGGTTGGTTGGAAATAAAATGCAAGGATGACCTCTCATTTCCCGAGGATGAGCCTCTCCTTGGTGATGGAGCAAAAAGCTTCATTGACGAAGTGTCTCGGGGTGCCCTTACAGTGGCACATGCCTGCACATTTGACTTTGTAAAATGTGCATTATTCTTCACAAAGAAGTCAACACACAAAGTCTGCTTGCCGCAACAAACTGATCAATGTTCTCTCCACAATCAACATCTTCTTCGACTTTGGAGAATTTTCAAATAATCTGTTGAGACGCCTCGCAAACGTGCTGCTCCACGGGTTACACAATTTGGAAAAGCATTACAAGAATAAAGAAATATGTCACGGCTTCACTATTTTGCCAAAACCAAATTATGAGAAATCAATCCCATTGTATTTTACCATGCTTTTTTTATATCGTGGGAGGTAAACATACCCAAATTATGAGCACCAGATCTAAAAAATGAACCGCCTCCGCTAGCGGAGTCAGGAATCTGACTCTGCACGTCCTGTCAATATAGTAGTCCTTGATATATATATATATATATATATATATATATATATATATATATAATCAGATTAGAAATAGAAATTATCTTTTAAAATAAAAAAGAAAAAGAAATTTAATACAAAAGCCTTTTTTAAAAATAATTTTATAACGTGAATAAGGAAAGGATCTGCGGGCTATATTATGAAAGGTTATATAGCATGTGCAATTAGCAAAAGAAAAGTTAAAAAGGATAATAAATAAAAACATAAAATTTATTGCGTTTATTCAGCTTGCTCAAAATGTATACGCATCTTAACATATGTTCCGTTTGAAAAATTATTTTATAAAAATCTCAATAGATCTTAATATTTTGTTTTAAAAAGCACAAATTATGTTAGTATTGATAAATGGGCAGCTAGATATTTCAATAATCCAATGCAGCTCTAGGCACTTTTTTCCCTGTATTTGTTTTATTATGAGCGTTTAAGGGGAGGGGGGGGGGGGGCGGGGTCCTTTTATAGTTTGAGGGAAAAAAAAGTTAGCTGCAGCCCAGGTTATGAATGTCAGTGATTGCAATCTTTTCAGGACTTACCTAGGTCAAACGTTTCGGCCGCTACTGTGACATTCACAAGGTTTTTCCCGTCCACTACGTTAGGGTAGATGTATCCCTGGAAGCTGTGTATCCCCATCCCTAGCTCATCTACTGCCACACTGACTGAGCACTGACTCCCTCCAGCTGATGAGTGGCTGTAGCTTGGCTGGGCAGTGATGGGCACAAACTGACCACTCTGATATGTAGTGATATGGGGAAAAAAAGGAAACATGTTATGGTTTGTTTTTTTTTGCTCACAGCATAATCTATAAAGCTTATTTTTAAATAAAAAGCATACTATACTTCGGTGAGATAAGAATTGAGTTATGAACTGGTATGCAAAAGGGAAATCTCATGATTCTTACAGTCTGCGCAAGCATAACGATATCTATCTAACAGTTTTTTTTATGTATATATAAAATGCCTACATGCCCCAGTCCTTCCACATGATGCGAAGTACTTAGTTTAAAGATATATATATATATATATATATATATATATATATATATATATATATATATATATATTGTATCTGGTAAAGAATACTTTTAACCATGTCCATGTTATTGCAAGCGCATCGGTTTTTATGGTAAAAAGAGAAGAGCTAAACGTGATCGTATAGTTGATAACAATGATTCTTGCACCTCTGGCGCTTCTGAATGTAATTATAAAGATCTGTAGAACTTCTACACAACCTCAAAGTTTATCTCCCTAACCATTACTTAAAAAAAAGAAGAATAAGGGAGAAAACAAGCTAAATTATATCAGACTTTTTCTCAAACCTGTTCTTAGCTACATCACTATTTCTTCTAATCTTGCAACTAAGAATTTTCTGACTGGCAACCCATATCACTATCCTAATGGATGTGATGTAAGAAATAAATTAATAAATATAATAATAATAATAATAATAATAATAATAATAATAATAATAATAATAATAATAATAATAATAATAACAATAACAATAACAATAACAATAATAATAATAATAATAATAATAATAATAATAATAATAATAATAATAATAATAATTATAATAATGATAACAATAATAATAGTAATGATGATGGTGATGATAATAATGATGATGATAACAATAAAAGCTACTTACATCTTTCCTTCTCTCAAAAGAACATTCGGCTGACGGAGACACTCTGCTAGTGGAGCAGGTAATGTTGACAGACACAGTTGCCCCTGACACTGGCTCGGTGACCCCTGACACTGTACAAGCAGGATTTTCTGGTAAGACTGGTAGACGGTAAGAAAACTTATTAGTGAAATATTCAGTGACGAGTGTACATCAAACATAATATTTGTACAGAAGGAACGAATTAGGGTGGAAATTTTCTTTGCGCTAGAATAAATGAAAAAAACAAACTACCGTCTACCAACAATTCAGCCGTGAACGACAGCGAAAAGAAGAAGCAAAAACAAGATGGCAGCTTTTCCTGGAATTCGATCATCATTTCCTGGAGGTATGGACAGCATGTTTGAAATTTCGTACAATAATCAAATCATTAACTTCATTTTCTCGCCCTCTTTACTTTCCGCTCCCTTAACACCCTCTCCCCCCCCCCCCTTCCCCCACTCCCCCGGCCAAAAAAATTTTTAAGAGAAAGAAGAGAAGTGATTATATTTTTATAGATAGCATTTGGACTGGTTAACCAAAAAAAAATAATCAATTTTCCTAATTTTGTAACGTGCGAAATTGAATAATGAATATTGCGAAATATGCGGATTATATTCAAGAGCAAAAGAGAAAAAAAATCTATAACATACGATTTAAAGAAATATAGAAACTTTTGACCTGGCCAAGCCGTTTAAAAAAAAAAAATCTACCTATGGTGTTTCATTAATTTTCTAGTATTTCAACACTGATAAGTGAAGCACTTACCTATGTCAACAGTTTCGGCCGCGACTGTAGCACTCACTACATTTTTCCCGTTAATAACGTCAGGGTAGATGTATGCCTGGAAACTGTTTATCCCCACCCCTAGCTCATCTGCAGCCACACTGACCGAGCACTGAGACACATAGTGGACCGGGGTCTCTCCTGTTGGTGAGTGACTGTAGCTCGGCTGTGTGGTAATGGGGACAGACTGACCACCCTGATTATGCGTTGAAGTAGATGGAAAAGGAGAAATAGCACATGGGTTTTTACACATTGGGCGCAGTTTTATCATTCTGTAAAGTGTACTGCATGCAGTGTATTGCAGTAGCAGAATTGCACACCCAATATAATTACTTTAACAAAAATTGCTTAATGAAAGCTTGCAGTTGGAAGGAGTGTAGACTAATTTTAGGCCTATACTTGGAACTAAAATTTAGATACTAGATCTAGATAGTTTCAAAGATTATCGAACCAATTAAACTATGAATTTTAGCTTGGGTTTTCATGAATGGCTTAGAGTGATAATAGCCATGTGAGTTTGGCGATTATAATTATGTCAAACCGTAATGACAGCTTTCCATACCTACTAATTTATACTGGTTTTACGAGACACTTGGGAAAAAAATCTGATCGGTAAAGTAAGAAAATTAGAACCTTCAATGTTGCCCCCCCCCCTTTCCACCCCCACAAATCGCCTTGCTTCTGATTTACAATTGCATAGCTTCTGTTAAATAGCCGTGTGCACTATATCAAGATCTGAAGCACTTAAAACACACACACACACACACACACTCAAACGGTCTTTTTCTCTTCATGATCTTAATATCTGAAAAAAAAAAGCCTTCTACCTCTAAAACCTGTACCACATTAGTTTGTAAAACTGAAAACTAAGACTAACGCATATTTTTCAATAAAGAAAATAAATAATTTTAGAAAAAAAATGTTTACGTTTGTCCTTCTCTCAAAAGAGCAGAGGGCTGTAGGATAAACTCTGCTAGTGGAGCAGGTAATGTCCACAGACAAAAGCTCCCCTGATGCCGGGTCGGTGTCGTCTGACACTGAACATGTTGGGTTTTCTGGTCGGACTGGTAATGATATGTGCAGACAAAACAAAAAAAAAGTGACATAATTTATTAGAGATATATTTACGTGAAGAATTTACATCTTAATCGTTCCGGAAATTCTATACACTGGCGCCGCAGCACAGCTTTGACTAAGGAAAGACATTGAATATAAGCAACAGATCAAAGTTACATTATATTTTGAAACTTTTCTCCTGAGTATAATTTTGAAAGTTCACTCCTCTGTTGAAAAAAAACTTATTTGTATTCAATTTTGAATTAAAAAGAAATGAAAGGATTTGCATCAACGAAAGGTAATGCTATCGATATCAAAGTCTATCCAGTTTAAACTTTCGAATCATTCAAAGAGCCAAAACAAAAGTGAAGGCAGCAATCCACCAAAGATGGCTTGAAGAGCATCCAAGTTTCTCTAAAGATGATGCCCTCCATAAACTGAGTAGAGAGAAGCAAACCCTAGTAAACCCTCTTCGTACAGGTCACAACAGGCTAAACAAGCACATGTACACAAAGTTCAAAATTGGTACAACCCCCAACTGTCCTTGTGGAAATGTTTCTCAAACAAGTGAACATATATTACATGAATGCCCAACCACTCAGAATTAAGACTAGAGACCTAGCCCCAACCCACAACCCTACATGAGAAACTCCATGGCACTGAACAAAACTTGCTCCTGATGTTGGATTTTTTCAGAGCCACCGGACTCCAGATTTGACAGAAGAAGAAGAAGATTCAAGAGAAAAGGATTTGACGCAAAAAACATTACACATCTGTTTCAGACATAAAGCTCAAGATCTTCAATAAAAGAATGTAAAACGCTGCCTCTTTATTTGTTCAAACATGGCCTTAGATGTTACAAATTCTGTCTTCAGTAACATACTTGTCTCCGTTTTCAAAATTTCAAGAGCATCTCCTGACTAGCGTACTTTGCAACTGGGATGGCCGCTCAATATTCCAGTTTAGAATTTGCTGTAGATGTTGTAAACCATCTGGTCCCCCAACCGCAAATCCCCAATGCCTGTTCAATTTTAAATTTATCATAGCCATTTAACCTTTCATTGATTTGAACTCACGCAGACCTCTTGCAGTCCAGCTGAAAAGTTTAAAAAGTTAAAAACGATACAATCAATGGGTCTCCTTATTTTCTTTCCAAAGACTTCTAAATTGGAGCATTGTTAAACCCCCGAAATTGCTTTACTTTTTGTTACAGCCAAGTAGATCTACAAGTTTTGAACTTTTCGATTTACACATGAGCACATCACAATCCAAACATGAACTCACCATAGGTCTCGAACTTGTCACAAGTCACCGGACTGCCGCCGCAGAACTCACACGCCCAGCGGGTGGTCAGCGAGGAGGAGCCTCTGGTCACGTTCTGCAGGGTCATCGTTGAGCCTGTAGCGGTCATTGTGACGTCCACGCCAGCCATCTTGGTGAAACTACCGTCACAGGTGGTAGAGGTGCACTTTGCAAGCTCTCCACGGTCAGCTGACCAGTCCACGACAAACAGGTTCGGACAGCTGGCCAGGTCAGCGTCACAGGTCAACGTAGCGGACTGACCTTCCTCGGCAGGACCGCAAGCTGTCGGGGCGGGTATGAGACGAGTGAGGGTTAGATTTTATTTGCGGTAAGATTGGTTCATAATGGGCTGTTCTGCTTAGAGTTGTGTGAAAATATCTTTGTGAGATAAAGGGAGACAGTTTTCGGAGAGAGAGAGAGAGAGAGAGAGAGAGAGAGAGAGAGAGAGAGAGAGAGAGAGAGAGAGAGAGAGAGAGAGAGAGAGAGAGAGAGAGAGAGAGAGAGAGAGAGAGAGAGATAGAGAGAGAGAGAGAGAGAGAGAGAGAGAGAGACAAAGAGAGAGAGAAAGAGAGAGAGAGAGAGAGAGAGAGAGAGAGAGAGAGAGAGAGAGAGAGAGAGAGAGAGAGAGAGAGAGAGAGAGAGAGAGAGAGAGAGAGAGAGAGAGAGAGAGAGAGAGAGAGAGAGAGAGGAAGAGAGAGAGAGAGAGAGAGAGAGAGAGAGAGAGAGAGAGAGAGAGAGAGAGAGAGAGAGAGAGAGAGAGAGAGAGAGAGAGAGAGAGAGAGAGAGAGAGAGAGAGAGAGAGAGAGAGAGAGAGAGAGAGAGAGAGAGAGAGAGAGAGAGAGAGAGAGAGAGAGAGAGAGAGAGAGAGAGAGAGAGAGAGAGAGTTAGAGAGAGAGAGAGAGAGAGAGAGAGAGAGAGAGAGAGAGAGAGAGAGAGAGAGAGAGAGAGAGAGAGATTTTTTTAATAATAGCCCAAATTTGAATCCTATCTGTGCTGGGTTCCTAAACATTGAGTAAGATGTTTAATTGGTCTAACTGTAAAATCAGCAAACAAAAAATATATAAAGAGGAAGGTTTCATGTCCGCGTCATAGAGCTACCTGAGCCAACTCTTGTGACTATGATGTCTCGCGATCCTCATTCTGCTTACCACCGGACAGCGTCACATTAGGTTAGGCTAAATCAGGAACTCGGAGAGCCTTTAAAAAATAACAATACAATGCAAAAGTGCAAAATAGGAAAAAAAAAAACCCACTGAAGACAAAATATAAGTTGCGGTGTATGATGAAAGGTGAAACTTGATTAAAGAGAAAGATTTCTTATTGGAACTTCAGGAAAGCGAAACGGAGATAAACTTTGATGAACTTACTCAGGATTGGCGGGACAATGCTGATCCCTCCAGTTGGGCTGGGCACAGGTGTCAGTACCGGGGTGGTATTTGGGTCTTGACCTAGAGATCGTCAGACAAATGATTCTATTGCATGATTTCAAAATTGTATAAACACAAACATTGCACAAAATATTGAGGTCGTTGCTATTTGGCGCATTCTGAGTAATTTCAGTTTTGTTGCTTGGTTTTTACTTTTTTGTTCCATGTTTTTACTTGTCTTGTCTCTGTTTAGTCAAAGATAGACTGCATTGAAGATAGAAAAGTAAAATTATACTTTAGAAAATTATTGAAAAATTTGCCTGCTGCAGTAATACTTCAAGCAAAAGAAATGGAAGTGATAAAAATTATGTCAAAGGCTAAAAATAATTTAAATAAAAAAAACTCTATTTGGGTCTACTTAAAGAAAAGCCAATCTCCATGCAAGCTTCATCAAGCATTAACAGAAGCAAATTTTAATGAGCCTATGGTGAATTAATGTTTACAAAACCCTTTTTGAGTTAACCATAGTGATTACATAAAGAAGGCATCACAATTTCACACTCAAATCTCAAACTGTTTTTACCTGGCGCGTACGTGATTCCTGGAGGGAGGGTGGGGACGGAGCTATTCCCGGGTAGCGTGACCTGGTCAGGCGCGCCTCCTGTGGTATCTGGGCCTGTCTGCGAACTGTCGAAAGTCGCCGGTGAGGTGCAGTACAGGGACTGACAGCAATTACCAAACACGGTGACCAGCGAGCAGTTGGTCGGAATGTTGAGGAAGTTTGGACACAGGTTTTGGCAGCGTACGTAGCCGTAGGTGGCATTCTCGCACAGGCAGAGCGTGCCGCAGCCGTCCTGCCAGGTGTCGTCTTGGTTGTGGACCTGGCCCCTGTGGATACACACGCCTGGCGTTGTGCTGTTCCCCCCTGGTCCACTGGTTCCTCCGTTACCGGTGACCACCCCGATCTGAGTCTGGAACTCGCACACGGGCTTTTCACAACACCCACCCGGACGTTTGACCAGCTTGCAGTTGCTTGGCAACGAGTCGTACTTTGCGCACCGGCTCTGACAGGCGTATTCGCCGGCTGTGGCATTAAGACAGAAGCAGTGAGACTGACAGCCTACAGACCAGATCTGACCCTGCAAGTAGCTCTGGCCGTTGTAAACACAAGCGCCTGTTGTGTCATTTGTAACGTACGTGCCATCGAAAGTACAGACAGGCTTCAGGCAGCACGCTCCCTGTTGTTGGACCAGAGGGCATTGACTGGGAAGGTTATAGTAGCTGGGACATTTGTTGTAGCATACATATTTGCCCGTATTGGCGTCTGCACACTCACACTCGTAAGCGCAGCCATCGTCCCATTTCTCTCCCTGCGCATATTCTCTCCCTTTGTAGAAACACTTGTTGAAAAATCCGCCAACCTGGGTGCCCGGACTGCAGTAGCCGCAGAACTTCCGGCAGTTTTCCGTCGCCCAGGACGTGTTGCCAGAACACGAGCTGGCATCGTAGTTGG
>JAWDGP010002483.1:40000-55000 GCA_033675545.1 Elysia crispata | reverse complement strand
GGTGGGGGGGGGGGACGGAGAGAGAACAGGAGATGGGAGAGAAACTCGGTTTACAAGTCCATTACTTGTAATAATTTTTCGGTGATAAAGGCTTTCCATGAAGGTTTTGTCTAATACTCAATTCATTATTGATGTTACTAGCTCCTCCTATTGATACGGTTAAAAAACTCAGATTGACGGTGCGCGATTCTCCGAAGAAAGAGGCAGCTCGTTGGGAATTGTGACGTCAGGGGTCACGGTCAGTAATGAAAGTTTACCACCGGTATTTTGATTAGTTTTACCTCCCCTTAGTTTGCCGAAGAATCCTACCAGGTGACGCTAGTTCTCCGTCAAGCCCAGGATAGGGCTGTTTAGATGGGATCCCGCACCATCTCCAAAAATTCCTCCCCACGACACACCTCCGTTTTGCCAGGCCAATGCTCTGCCGATTAATTAATCTACTTTGACACCCTCAGTGATGAAGACACTGAAAGAGTTTAATCTACTTTGACACCCTCAGTGATGAAGACACTGAAAGAGTTTAATCTACTTTGACACCCTCAGTGATGAAGACACTGAAAGAGTTTAATCTACTTTGACACCCTCAGTGATGAAGACACTGAAAGAGTTTATAATGAAATTATTCTATCATTTTTTATTTACTTTTACAAAACCTATCTAGCAACTTGTAAGACCCACATAAAAACAGCTCAGCCCGTTTTTTTTCTGCCTACCTTGTCCCTGAGCTGTTCTGCCTCTCTTATGGTACTAATGTAACTGTTGCTGTAGCCGTCAGTGATGACGATGGCCACCTGGGCAGCGTTGGCTCGCATCCCTTTGGCTGATGTGAAGCTTGTCTGCCTGGCATACGCGAGAGCACTATGTGTGGCTGTGCCTCCTCCGGAGTAGTAAGTGCGCCTCACGTGAGAAAGCACATCCTGTACACACATGCACACAACTAGGTATTATTGCATTAAAGAATGGTTAAGATGTGTATTATAATGTTCACCCAGCTACACACAACTATGTATTACTGCATTATAGAATGATTAAGATGTGTATTATAATGTACACACATACACACAGGTAGGTATTATTGCATTATAGAATGATTAAGATGTGTAATATAATGTACACACATATACACAGGTAGGTATTATTGCATTAGAGTATGATTAAGATGTGTATTTTAATGTTCATGCAGGTACAAACAGGTAGGTATTACTGCATTATAATCATTATGATTAAGACGTGTGTTTTAATAACTGCAATATGCACATACATGATAATATTATTAATCTCTTTATCTTAGCAGTAAAAGGAACGGATTTTGTAAAGTTTTGAAAGAAATAGAAAAAAAGCAATTACAATTTAAAAAAGAGTCAAGTTCATATTGTGGATACATTAAAAATGATTATTTTGAATATACTTCCTTCCATGTGTAGTGTGGAGTGTAGAACAACATCATTATTTATGGTGGACATGGCTTGTAAAATATAAAAATAAACAAAAAGGAGTGTTATTGGAATATTTAAGTAACGCATGTGTCATATGATGGATAGATTTACGTGCGCTGAAATTTCCGTAGGGATTATTTATCCCGATTCATCTCAAAATCTGTATGTCAGCCTTGTCATTTCTTTTCCGAAAAGGTTAAATGCATCATGTTGCATTGTGGCTTACTCAAAGCGTACTGAAATTTGTGACTTCATAACAACCGGAATTTTCTTTCTTTCCCTTTAATTGAAAAGAGCGTGGACATGAACTAAGCTCACAGTTACAGACTATGGCGTCCCTTAGACTAAATCAAATTGGACGAATTTTTCAATAATGCAACAATACATTTCTCGGAAACCTTGGAGCCATTTGTTAAATATTCATGTAAGGCAAGCAGCCAAGCTGACACGCCGTGCCTACCACCCCGTGTTCCCAGCAGCGTAACACGCCGTATTTACCACCCCGAGTTCCCAGCAGCCAAGATAACACGCCGTATCTACCATCCCGTGTTCCCAGTAGCCAAGCTAACATGCCGTATCTACCACCCCGTGTTCCGAGCAGCCAAGCTAACACGCCGTGTCTACCACCCCGTGTTCCCAGCAGCGTAACACGCCGTATTTACCACCCCGAGTTCCCAGCAGCCAAGCTAACACGCCGTGTCTACCACCCCGTGTTCCCAGCAGCCAAGCTAACACGCCGTGTCTACCACCCCGTGTTCCCAGCAGCCAAGCTAACACGCCGTGTCTACCACCCCGTGTTCCCAGCAGCCAAGCTAACACGCCGTGTCTACCACCCCGTGTTCGCAGCAGCCAAGCTAACACGCCGTGTCTACCACCCCGTGTTCGCAGCAGCCAAGCTATCACGCCGTGTCTACCACCCCGTGTTTCCAGCAGCGTAACACGCCGTGTCTACCATCCCGTGTTCCCAGCAGCCAAGCTAACACGCCGTGTCTACCACCCCGTGTTCCCAGCAGCCAAGCTAACACGCCGTGTCTACCATCCCGTGTTCCCAGCCAAGCTAACACGCCGTGTCTACCACCCCGTGTTCCCAGCAGCCAAGCTAACACGCCGTGTCTATCACTCCGTGTTCCCAGCAGCCAATCTAACGCGCCGTGTCTACCACCCCGTGTTCGCAGCAGCGTAACACGCCGCATTTACCACCCCGTTTTCCCAGCAGCCAGGCTAACACGCCGTGTCTACCACCCCGTGTTCCCAGCAGCGTAACACGCCGTATTTACCACCCCGAGTTCCCAGCAGCCAAGCTAACACGCCGTGTCTACCACCCCGTGTTCGCAGCAGCCAAGCTAACACGCCGTGTCTACCACCCCGTGTTCCTAGCAGCCAAGATAACACGCCGTATTTACCATCCCGTGTTCCCAGTAGCCAAGCTAACACGCCGTATCTACCACCCCGTGTTCCGAGCAGCCAAGCTAACACGCCGTGTCTACCACCCCGGGTTCCCAGCAGCGTAACACGCCGTGTCTACCATCCCGTGTTTCCAGCAGCCAAGCTAACACGCCGTGTCTACCACCCCGTGTTCCCAGCAGCCAAGCTAACACGCCATGTCTACCACTCAGTGTTCCCAGCCAAGCTAACACGCCGCATTTACCACCCCGAGTTCCCAGCAGCCAAGCTAACACGCCGTGTCTACCACCCCGTGTTCCCAGCAGCCAATATAACACGCCGTGTCTACCACCCCGTGTTCCCAGCAGCGTAACACGCCGCATTTACCACCCCGAGTTTCCAGCAGCCAGGCTGATACGCCGTGTCTACCACCCCGTGTTCCCAGCAGCGTAACACGCCGTACTTACCACCCCGTGTTCGCAGCAGCCAAGCCAACACTCCGTCTCTATCACCCCGTGTTCCCAGCAGCCAAGCTAACACGCCGTGTCTACCACCCCGTGTTCGCAGCAGCCAAGCTAACACGCCGTCTCTACCAGTCCGTGTTCCCAGCAGCCAATACAACACGCCGTATCTACCACTCCGTGTTCCCAGCAGCCAAGCTAACACGCCGTGTCTACCACCCCGTGTTCCCAGTAGCCAATCTAACGCGCCGTGTCTACCACCCCGTGTTCGCAGCAGCGTAACACGCCGCATTTACCATCCCGTTTTCCCAGCAGCCAGGCTGTCACGCCGTGTCTACCATCCCGTGTTCCCAGCAGCGTAACACGCCGTATTTACCACCCCGAGTTTCCAGCAGCCAAGCTAACACGCCGTGTCTACCACCCCGTGTTCGCAGTAGCCAAGCGAACACGCCGTGTCTACCACCCCGTGTTCCTAACAGCCAAGCTAACACGCCGTATCTACCACCCCGTGTTCCCAGCAGCGTAACACGCCGTGTCTACCACCCCGTGTTCCTAACAGCCAAGCTAACACGCCGTATCTACCATCCCGTGTTCCCAGCAGCCAAGCTAACACGCCGTATCTACCACCCCGTGTTCGCAGCAGCCAAGCTAACACGCCGTGTCTACCACCCCGTGTTTCCAGCAGCGTAACACGCCGTGTCTACCACCGGCCTTTTCTTCGTATTGCGGTTTCTTTTCCTCTCTCAAATTCCTTATAGGAATGTCTCACTACCTACTTGTTTGGTTGTGTATGAGTCGAGATGGAACTGCGGGCTAGAAGACGATGCGAAGCGGATGAGTCCAATCCGGACATCGTCGGGTCCAATGGCCAGGCCGTTGACGACATTGTAGACAAAGTCCATGGTCTTGGCGAAGTTAATACTGCCCACAGAGCCGGACGAGTCCACAAGAAAGACGATGTCCACACCACAATATTGATCTGGTTGAGGATCGTGAGAATGTTTGTGTGAGGCCGAGTGCAGGATGGGGATGCCAGCAGAGCCAGTGCGAAACGGACAAAGCGGTACGAAAGAAGGGTATTGGAGTTATAAAAGTAGTAGAGAGAGAGAGGGAGAGGAAAAAAAACCCAACAGATAATTACTTAGACGGCAGGTGGTAAAAGAAAGAGAAGGAAATGGAGACAGAGAGTGAGAGAGAGAGAGAGAGTGAGTGAGAGAGAGAGAGAGAGAGTGAGAGAGAGAGAGAGAGAGAGAGAGAGAGAGAGAGAGAGAGAGAGAGAGAGAGAGAGAGAGAGAGAGAGAGCAGAAGAAAAGGAGTCAGAATGGAAATTGTAAAATGAGTGAAACATATAGGGAAAGAGAGGGTCAGAGATGTACAGATGGAGTAAAAGCATAAGACACAGAAGAAAAAGAAAGAAAGTAAAACCTCATGGTTAGTTCACTGATCACACGTCCCTTTGTTATCAAATGTTTAATTATACAAATTCTTTTGTTTTTCTTCACTCTTTCTTTGTATATAAAAAAAAAAGAATTTCAAAAATTGTTATTTGGATGAATCACTGAGCTGTACAAGGATGACAATTAATATTCTCATTTTTAGACATCAATAATAAAGTTTAGATACTCTAGGAATTTAACTGCTGTGAACTATAACTTATTGAGTTGAAAGCAAATGTTTTGCTCGGTGGCCCTGTATTATTTTCAATACTTTCAAAACTAAACAAACCTGAAAGTGGAACTGGTAGATTTTCAATCCGCCTTGTACATTGCGAAAAAGCAGAAAATTTACTTTCGCTGGTTACAGTGACTTATTCTGTTGAAAGTGTCACGCGAGGCTTGACATACTATTCATCGGTGCGGGATTGATTTATTTTTAGCAGTAGAAATGTTATATCGATATAACGAAAATAACCTTATCATTAATTTTGCAACATACCTTGCGCATGCGTGGCTGTGAAGCAGACGGCGAGCAAAGGTAGCAGCACCAGTAGTGCCCTGAGAAACATGGCGTCTTCTGTCACTGGCAATCTGCCTGAAAAAAAAAAGTTTTCACTGGATTTTTAGTTTGCTGGCTGGATTAAAACAATTTTTTTTCATTAGATTTTTTGTTTGCTTGTTGGATTAAAACATTTTTTGTTTGCTTGTTGGATTAAAACATTTTTTTTTCATTAGATTTTTTGTTTGCTTGTTGGATTAAAACATTTTTTTTTCATTAGATTTTTTGATTCTTGTTGGATTAAAACATTTTTTTTCATTAGATTTTTTGTTTGCTTGTTGGATTAAAACATTTTTTTTTCATTAGATTTTTTGATTCTTGTTGGATTAAAACATTTTTTTTCATTAGATTTTTTGTTTGCTTGTTGGATTAAAACATTTTTTTTCATTACATTTTTTGTTTGCTTGTTAACAATCTGAAATGCACAACACCAAAAAATATTTGATTATTTCGATCTTAAAATGACATGACTGTAATCAAAGTAACAAAGGTGCAGTAAGCCCTATGTTGATGTAAAAAATGACTGAGTATCAAAGGTTAAAAATGTGTAGAAAAATGTGGTTCTTTTAAATGTTGCAACGAAATCTCAGTAAAGGGTTCTTTCACTATTTTTCTTTCCTTAAACTGACAATAAGCGCTTAAAATACGCTCGACCAGAGAAGGCTCCCTCACCTCAGACAGAACTATTTAGATGAGATAAAGCCGAACGAAGACTATGTGATAACTTAGGGTGAGACCCAAGCTATTCCAACTCAATCTTACCCTCAGGAGGTTTCGAACGCTGGGCCCTGTTACTGTCAATCCACCGCTTTATCGACTGCGCCACGCAGTCTTGGAAAGAGCAAGTGATTTAAGAACAGCTAGTTTTTTTCACCACGGACATTTTAAACAAGCTATTGTGTTCTTAATTCTTTTTTTTCATGTTATGTATGTCGAAGAGATTAAATTGCTTATAATTTCCGGAGACGGTGCAAATTTATTTTCGTAACTTTTTATTTTTACACCGAGACTGTTTTTTTTTGCATTTCTTAAATGCATCCACAATTTATTTCAACCAACTCCGCTATAGTAATGTATGGAAACAAAACAATCGTAAAAATGTTATTTTGTTTTCAAAGTTTATATAATTATAAAATTAAAAAAAAAACCAACAACCCACATTTCTAAATATCATGGGATGAGAAATAATGAATTTATAATATCTCCTCATGTTGGTGGTTGTGAGAGACTCCTGGAAAATGGTGTGACAGGAATAGAACATGTCCAAACTGAAACATTTTACACGCATTCTTTAAATCTTAGGGATATCAAGGAAAGCCTAAAGGTAATTTAATGCTAAGCTGAAAAAAAAGTCAGTGGAGACAGTGCTTTCGTTTCAATCAAAAGCATAAAAAACTTGTACTTGGACAAATATCCTCCCCTTACCTCTCTCTCAGTAACTGTGTACAGTATATAATCCTCTTTATGCCTCCTCTCTCTCTCTCTCTCTCTCTCTCTCTCTCTCTCTCTCCCTCTCTCTCTGTTTCTTTTCTTTCTCTTTTTCTCAACTGTCTATATCTTTTTCTGTCTTTATATTTGTGTCTAAGAACTTGTCCATTCTTTTTTTTCCGCTCTCCCTCCAACGTTTATTAAATTTTCTGTCCTTCTTTCTCCGTGTTCTTTTTCTGCTTCCAACTTTTGTTTTGAACTCTGCTCTTTCTCTCCTTTTCCCGGCCCCCCACCTTTATTTCTCCTTCAATTTCTCACTTTTGTCATTCTACTTTTGAAATAATAAAAAAAAAGAAATTATGTTTTGAAAATGAGAAACCAGATTCTTATTTTTCAAAATTCAGTGTAAAAATAATTTCAATATTTTTTCAATCAGAATTTACGCCAATATATATATATATATATATATATATATATATATATATATATATATATATATATATATGAAAAATAATTACTTATATCATTAGAAAAAGACATGAATTCTTCTTGCCACATTAATCAAAGGGGGAAAAAATCAAACCAACAATAGAGAAAACTATTCTCACCTTTTATAATTCACCTGGCAACTTAACTCTTCAATGTTTGAACAACAGAAACGTCTTGAGTGGCAGACAAAAATCTCACCGATGTACCGATCAGTTGGGACCAGTCTCCAGCAGTGCGATAAGAATTATGTCTCATACCGCCCTTTTATATGCTCTCCAGGGCTGTTTTTTCATTTTTTAATTGCGTTAAACATTGTATAAAGTGCATAGCATTAATTTTACTTCAATAAAAAGCTAGTTCCTGGTCTAAAAACAGGACATTTAATATCTTTGAGCTGTATGGAACGCTCGAATGCCTTTGGAAGACCAAGTTCACTTAAACAAGATGAGTGGCAAGAGTTGACATTGTAAACCTTTTCTTTTTAAAAGGTGACGGCCATAAAAAAAAATCTGGGCAGGTTCAGCTCAGTGTCACGAAGTCGTCTCCAGCCCTAAATCTGGTGTATGCTTTTGATTTTCTTTTTTTTTTTTAATCTTTTCAACGGAGAAAGAAGGATTGCCCACATGCATCACTGCACTGCATGTTAAGATTTTTCTTTATATTTTTATTTTATACTAAAAAAGGAGCTAATAGATATTTCCAAGAATCGGTTTCAAAGAGGTTTTTGTTCGCCGACATTTCTTTTCTTTTCTTTCTTTTTTTCTCTCTTTCTTCGTTTTTTAAGGGAAAAAGGGGGGAAGAGGGGGTTGTTCACCTAACCTTACATCCTGCTTCCGTCCTTTTTATTCATTCAACCCGAGCGCTCTCCAATATTTTTTTTTCTCCCTCTCGACCGTTTAATTCTTTTATATGTTGTTGCCTTCTAAGAAATAATTAAAAAAAAAAAAATGCAGACTCAATTTTATCAGCAAGTTTTCATAAAGAGAAAACATCGTTCTGGCAGGTGCAAGGGCTGGAATAAACAACTTATCCGGTGTTTTGTATATTTTTATGTTAATCATACAAAGTCAGACATTCCGTTAAACACAGGGTGCGGTTGCTAAGGTGAGTGCGACCTTACCCAACCAGCTGTTCGATCAATAGTCACACTGGATTTGATCGCGGACCGTACCTCTCTAGTAGTTGGTTCATTGCTTTGACAACTCAGCAATATGACGTTCCTAAATAAAGCACTTTCACGAAAACGTGTCAGTTGAAAACTATAAATGCGATAAATTAAAAGATAAATATAGTTTAAAAAAATAATAAATCGGCTGATTTGCATAGAACATAGCATTTTGGAATTGAAATGATAAGAGAGAGTTTGATCAAATCAAGCTTTTACTAGCAATCAAATTACCTAGCTGCAGCTGCTGCTGCTGTACTACTTCTACAACTACTACTACTAGTGCTGCTGCTGCTGCTGCTACTACTACTACTACTACTTAAAATAATGGTAATAATAATAATAATAATAATAATAATAATAATAATAATAATAATAATAATAATAATAATAATAATAATAATAATCAACATAATAATAATCGCGTAAAGAATCACTGAATGATAAAGATTGATTAGTATATTATATAATAATGTAAAAAAAAAACAAATCAGATAGATCACTGGGAGAAAACAGCGACGATCTTATCATTTAAGCCCTAAACAATGTTATTTTTGATTGCTTTTCTCCTCTCAATATGAATAGCAAGCTCATGATTGTGATTGCCAAACTGGACAACGTACCTGTAACACAGGTTTTGAGCAGGTTCTGAACGGCATATTAAGGAAAACCCTGGCCATAATATAAAATCATTACTTCAGAGTTTGTTATTACCCCTGACGGGCTCTTGATCGCTCACATCCGTTTATTATCCATAGGTGTGACAATTTTAATCAGATACTTCAAAACGAACTTTTCCATGAAAATATCCGTGGATTGACACTCTCAAAAAATACACAGACCCTGTCATAAGGAAAGCCAAAATAGCAAGCGAATATCGAGCCATTATTTTTTCTTATTTTTTTTTCTTCTCCAAAATTGGAAAGACACTGAAGTTAAATCTAACATACGAAAGATAAAATCTGCTTGATTTATTTAAAGCTATAAAGACGTCACATTCGTTGAGTGACTGTGATGGCCATTTGGAGGGTTTTCGAGTTTTTTAGCTCTTAGATATCAGCACTTAACTCTCATGGGATAATAAATTATAAAATGTTTAAAAACCCGTAATAAAGCGTTGTTAAGTGGGAAGTTACATCAAGACTGCTTCTTCCTAAGGGAGCCAACTCTAAAAATCTGTTGTCCATTTCTTACTTGTAACAACTCATGAGTTCTACTCAAAACCTTTACTGCCTAAGAAGAGCAAATTAGTCTTACGATCACAATATTTTTTTCAAAAGACTTCAGATAACTTTGCTGTATTGAGATAATGTACGAAAAACATAGTGAATCGGAAATCATAAGGAAATGACATCAGTTCACTTCCCTAGTAAAACGCTGCTTGAGATTCAAATATACTTTTTAAAATATATTTGGCATAATACACTATCATATTAATTATTATTGCTGTTGCTGCTGTTATTGTTGAAGTTGTTGTTGTTATTGTTGTTGCTGGTGTTGGTGGTGTGGGTGGTGGTATTACTACTACTACTACTACTACTACTACTACTACTACTACTACTACTACTACTACTACTACTACTACTACTACTACTACTACTACTACTACTACTACTACTACTACTACTACTACTACTACTACTACTACTACTACTACTACTACTACTACTACTACTACTACATTATTATTATTATTATTATTATTATTATTATTATTATTATTATTATCATCATCATTATTGATATTATTAATATTATCATTATCGAGATATCTATATCTAGATTCTAAGTAAAGAAAGATAGGTGAAGGCCTAAGTAAAAGGAAATATACCTAGACCATTTCTAAGCCTTCTTAATACACACACGCACACCGACCCTGGGCAAATTGACACCAGGATCCAGTTCGTAGGACGGTGTGTTGCAGCTTGTTTGAGAAACCTGTATGTCTTTAATTCATCAAATCCGCTTATTTTGTTGACTCTTTCGTCTTCTTACATTGGCTATCATTATGTCTATATAAAGCTGTATCCACGATGAATGCTCTTGTGGTCCTACGGCTTCTCGAGGGCGCCGTATAGTTTCTTTTGAGGGTTGCTGCCTGAACCTCGGGATAACAAAACATCCGACCGGTTTAGAAAGTTACACATTTTAGAGCTGCACTCAGTGCGGGAAGCGAAGAACAAATTAAGAAAAAAAATGAATAAATGAAAATAAAAATACGAACAAAAATAATATGCTTAACTCAGCACCAGACAAAATGGCGGAGCGGCAAGTCGATGTGACATTTACAGGAAATGAGTCCTTAAGGTCAAAATAGGGCGATTAGTGAAATATGAAGCAGAACGATTATCGATACTCCACGCCTGCCTGTTGAAAGCCCTCCGTGTCAACGACGCTATTTTGACATGCGATTAATATTCATGATGCCCCCCGTTAAGACCGGCGTTTGATTTAAATTAACTACAAAGGGCGAATTCGATATTCTAGAATACTAATTCAGTTAATACTTTTTTTTAAATAATCGTGTCACACTGACCATTCAGACTTGCCTAAAAGAAGTTGCAATGCAGATTAAAAGAAAAGTCCATTATCCATTTTTGTCATGGTTTGTATTTCACATGACATTTCGAAACGCTTTTCGCATGAGTCTTGCTGAAGAAATGGCGGTAGTTTAGATCTCAGAAGAGTTCAGCGATTAATCGACTGACATGCAAAGCTTAAATAATGACGTTACTATTGTTGCCATGCACAACGAAACGAAAATAACAAAAATAAAATTAACGTTAAAATCCATACAAAATCAATTTAAAAGTACAAGTATGAAATGGCAGATATAAACCAGATGAAAAAAGAAGGTCTTTGAGTTCTGTAAGCAATTTTTATTTCTAAAACGTCCTTTTCCATTGTAAACAGTTAACATGCGGCGTTATAGATTTTCAATCTTAATTATTGTGCAGTGAAAGCGACTTTTCCTATAGCCTTAGGTTTGACCTTCCAGTTTTATGTCGACGGAGAATGAAGGTTGAACGTGAAATCTACATCTTTACCGTATATCAGCCGTTTGTGTACTTTATCAGTCTTCTGAAGATCTTTTAAAATGCTCATACTTGAATTTCCGTTAAAATTTCAAGGGGCGCACTGTTGGCGGAAGTTCAAGTTATTTCTTCTCATTTGGTAATGAGCGGTTAAAAGGATCTTTATTTAGTTTTGGATTTTACAAAGTTTGCTTACTTTTCTTATTATCCGTGCGCCAAAATCTTCATCTAGATTTATATTGCTGTTATTTTAAAAACGAAATACTGAGGCCAAAACCTATAGTTTTTATACAGGACCTAACTGTCATTACATAATTGCAGTTTTGTAAATACGGAACTGCCAATGAATGTAGAGCGAAGAAAGGTATAAAGAAATCTCGGAATTCAAACTAGTTTTGTTCAAATACGTGACGCAGAGGTTAGAACGTCAGACTGGTGATCGGGAAGTTTACAATCCAATCTCAAAGTAAACCAAACTTAATTTTAAGACTGAATAATGGAAAAAAAAAACCCAAAAAAGAAACTCATCCCAGTTTCCCATTCTCCTAATGGCCACATCTTACCGACGTAAACCTGAGCCAATATTCTAAATGATTACATGTCAAGTGTTTCATACTAGAGAATGACCTCCCCCCCCCCCCTCCCCTTTTCGGGAAAATCCGTACTATGTCTTGCTAGTTGTCAGTGATGGAATTTCTTTTACTTTATCTACATACCCCATTTACCCAGATTTTTTTTTAAATGAATTTGTTTCGAAGATCCAGTACAAAATAGGTAATAAACTACGGGTACCTCTTGATAACTGTTGTAGATAGGCTTGAAAAAGTTAGAATGTAAACAAATATGTCAGTGTATATTTTAGATTTGCTATCCTATTTTCTATTTGTGTTATGTAGATACAGTATAGATATTTTTTATCTGTGTTTTTTTTTTTTTCAAAAACAGCATAAAAAGCCACACAATCTCAGGAAGAATATGAAAAATTAGAATAAAAACAAACTATGAGATAGCGTTCATTCTTAAAATGAAAAAAAAAAAAGATGATCAACCGTTCTTTCACTTTTATTCACATTAGTTCACGCGTCATTTTCCTTGCTTTGTTTTGAAGTTCGTCTATTCATAATAATTCTCAGTAATACAAGCTCTTTAGTAATTTATCGCACACCAGATCTATTGCTGTCTGTGGGAAAGCTATCGTTCTATCGTATGGGGCGTCTTTCTTCGTACAGTGGGCACAACGAATCTTCCTTCCTTATAATCTTTCATTAGTTTTACGTCCCATAAGTTTCCCGAAATCTTATAATGGAGACGGCGGCTTTCCGTCAAGCCAGGTATGTTACTTAGTAGATGGTGTCTAAAGAGAGGGAGAGAGAGAGAAAGAGAGAGAGAGAGAGAGAGAGAGAGAGAGAGAGAGAGAGAGAGAGAGAGAGAGAGAGAGAGAGAGAGAGAGAGAGAGAGAGAGAGAGAGAGAGAGAGAGAGAGAGAGAGAGAGAGAGAGAGAGAGAGAGAGAGAGAGAGAGCGAGAAAAAGAATGATATTCAGCTTGCAAGTCGAACGCCCTATCGACTGAGCTTAGATTGAGCTTCACCCTCTCCTTCTCCAGTGAACAGGATTTGTGTTGATGGGCAGGAAACCATAGACTTATCTAATGAGAGATCGGGTCGCTTTAGGTACCATCTGCTTGGTCATGTTGGGAACCTCTGTTGTACAGTATATCAAGCGCTCTAGAAGTATACTTCTTGTTGAGGCTCTTGAGATATATTTTGAACCCAATAGAAAACTTGCTTTATTAGCAAGGGGATTTTTTTTCCTATCCCTGGAGCATCCCGCCAAAGAAAACGTTCACTTTCTTTTGGAGATCTACTTCTTTTGCTTGTTTCCAAACACATCTAAAGGCATATCTTCTTCTACAGCTGAATCTGATCTTGGAAAAAATCCTTGGAAAAAATCCTTGAATAAATATGCTTGGGGTTTCTTCTTTTGATTTTGTCTTGTCCTGGTGGATTCTACAGTGGGCACAACGAATCTTCCTTCCTTATAATCTTTCATTAGTTTTACGTCCCATAAGTTTCCCGAAATCTTATAATGGAGACGGCGGCTTTCCGTCAAGCCAGGTATGTTACTTAGTAGATGGTGTCTAAAGAGAGGGAGAGAGAGAGAAAGAGAGAGAGAGAGAGAGAGAGAGAGAGAGAAAGAGAGAGAGAGAGAGAGAGAGAGAGAGAGAAAGAGAGAGAGAGAAAGAGGGAGAGAAAGAGAGGGAGAGAGTGAGAGAGAGTGAGAGAGAGAGAGAGAGAGAGAGAGAGAGCGAGAAAAAGAATGATATTCAGCTTGCAAGTCGAACGCCCTATCGACTGAGCTTAGATTGAGCTTCACCCTCTCCTTCTCCAGTGAACAGGATTTGTGTTGATGGGCAGGAAACCATAGACTTATCTAATGAGAGATCGGGTCGCTTTAGGTACCATCTGCTTGGTCATGTTGGGAACCTCTGTTGTACAGCATATCAAGCGCTCTAGAAGTATACTTCTTGTTGAGGCTCTTGAGATATATTTTGAACCCAATAGAAAACTTGCTTTATTAGCAAGGGGATTTTTTTCCTATCCCTGGAGCATCCCGCCAAAGAAAACGTTCACTTTCTTTTGGAGATCTACTTCTTTTGCTTGTTTCCAAACACATCTAAAGGCATATCTTCTTCTACAGCTGAATCTGATCTTGGAAAAAATCCTTGAATAAATATGCTTGGGGTTTCTTCTTTTGATTTTGTCTTGTCCTGGTGGATTCTACTTCTCTCAAGCGGCGTCAATGTCCCTGATAGCTCTCCACGTAACGCCGTATGGAGCTTGTGGTTGGTTTTCTTTCTTTTGTCTACCCACAGCCTCCCCAGGTTCTCTGCCCTTGCTACAAAGCATTTTTACATGAAATGAAGGTATTCTGCATCGGTTGCAAACAATTTTCCCCTTTCTTTCCAATTGGCCTTGACCGTTGCAACTTGAAGTTTATTTAAAAATGAGGGATAAAAAAACATTTAATACAATAAGCTTGTCTTTCAAATTGGTTGTCTTACGAACAAGATCACATGTCTTTTAAAGTTTTATGTAAAGATATATATATATATATATATATATATATATATATATATATATATATATATATATATATATATATATATATATATATGAATAACAACACAAAAATTTGCTCAATAATTTTTCTCTTTCTTTTTGATCCCAAGTAAAGCGTTGAAATAAATTAAAGCAAACTGGCTCCATGCTGTTTTTAAATCCTCGGCTGCTTGTAGACAAACCACTTATGCATGGCTTTTATGTAGTGTCACTTGAGATACAATCCTGTTTTGCATTCGATGAAATTATTTTTGTTCAATACTTGCTTATCTATACACCGATACACCGTTGACAACAGGCTTGTTTGTAACATATTATGTTAACTTGCCAAACAAAATTCAATTGAGTATGACTTAGCTGACAGATCTCCACCTCCTCTCTCTCTCTCTCTCTCTCTCTCTCTCTCTCTCTCTCTCTCTCTCTCTCTCTGTGTGTCTCTGTCTCTGTCTCTCTGTCTCTGTCTCTGTCTCTCTCTCCCCCCCCCCACCT
>JAWDGP010002483.1:32500-35000 GCA_033675545.1 Elysia crispata | reverse complement strand
AGGAGTAGTAGTAATAGTAATAGCAGTAGTAGTTTTAGTAGTAGTAGTAGTAGTAGTAGTAGTAGTAGTAGTAGTAGTAGTAGTAGTAGTAGTAGTAGTAGTAGTAGTAGTAGTAGTAGTAGTAGTAGTAGTAGTAGTAGTAGTAGTAGTAATAGTAGTAGTAGTAGTAGTAGTAGTAGTAGTAGTAGTAGTAGTAGTAGTAGTAGTAGTAGTAGTAGTAGTAGTAGTAGTAGTAGTAATAGTAGTAGTAGTAGTAGTAGTAGTAGTAGTAGTAGTAGTAGTAGTAATAGTAGTAGTAGCAGTAGTAGTAATGAAGAAAATACGGAGACACATAGAGGAAAACAACAAAAGAGTGGATTAGGGAGGTAGACAGACAGAAAGACAAGGAGACAGACAGACTGAGTGAGGGAGAGACGAAATATAACGTTGAAACCAGATTTAAGGGTGGTTTTTGTGCCGACCTATCTCTATGATTTTCTGTCAGTATATAATTATGTACCTGCAAGACATCTTAGATCCTCATCTAATAAAAGAATCTGAAATGTACCAAGCAGACACTACAAATTCTTAGGTCAACGTTTCTGAGGTCCTAAAATAATGGAAGAATCATCAAAAATAAAAGAAATAGAAAAAATATCAGGGAAGTACTATTTTTAGAAGTTTGCTTACGTGTGCTGAAACAACGCATTTTGATTGATTCAAAATGTGCCAAATTGTCCTGTCATTTAAATATTATAATAATTTTCGTTTTAGCATTTTTCATTTATGGGTCTGGCCCTCATTTATTGTAAAGCCGATTGAGCATTTCTTGTTTCATGGAAATGCGCTATAAAATATAATTCATTATTATTATTATTTTTATTATCATCATAATGGTAAAACGAAACACTGCACTCTTCGTTCATCTAAAAGCAATTGGCAATATTAAAAATCTAAGAGGTGCCATTTGAAAAGTTCTGTATTACGCGCAGCGTAATATTATAATTTACTCATGACACTCCTTCTACAACTGAATGCCATGTATGACTGAACATATTTAAAACGTTTGAGTTATTGATCAACTGCAAATGCGTCCAGGCACTGAAATAGATCTCTGGATATTTATTGATCGAATTTTAAATAGATCTAGCGCCTTTCGAGCAAGATTGTATTATATTGTTGACACTCCTTGAAAATAATAAATTTGAAATCAGATGAAGTAATAATATTAAATTTTTTATTTGTAAACCCATGAAATATAAAGAGTTTTAATATCAGGAATTTTATTTCATGCTTTTTCAAAAACTCTAAAATTAATTTGAAGCTTGGTTGAAGTTTAAATCTAACAAAATTTTGGATGGGTTTTGTTGGAATTCAGGTGTGTTAGATTCTCTACGGTGAAAATGATGTTCTAAGAGTCTAAAAGATACTGCAAAAGCGTCTGTCACTAAAACACCCATAGCGCCATTACTTTACCTTTTACTCTTGATAAATACTCCTCTTTTAATTCATATTCCTCCTCCTTCTCCTTCTACTGTAGCCACCTCTAAGTGAACTGTTACGTGATCCTAAACGGTTTCCTTCTTCTTCTTCTTCTTCTTCTTCTTCTTCTTCTTCTTCTTCTTCTTCTTCTTCTTCTTCTTCTTCTTCTTCTTCTTCTTCTTCTTCTTCTTCTTCTTCTTCTTCTTCTTCTTCCTCCTCCTCCTCCTCCTCCTCCTCCTCTTCTTCTTCTTCTTCTTCTTCTTCTTCTTCTTCTTCTTCTTCTTCTTCTTCTTCTTCTTCTTCTTCTTCTTCTTCTTCTTCTTCTTCTTCTTCTTCTTCTTCTTCTTCTTCTTCTTCTTCTTCTTCTTCTTCTTCTTCTTCTTCTTCTTCTCCTTCCCCTTCTTTTTCTTTATCATAAGATAACATTTTTTTCACTGCATATAATAACACGATCTTTGAGCATGGTGAGATAAATTTAACTCATAGTTTCAGAACTTTAAAACGCACATAATTTTATTATATTTTTTTCCATCTGATTCCTTAATTTTTATTCACTGTAACATTTCACTTTCCAAGAAATGGTTAGAGCAGGAATTCAATACATAGATGCTAACGCGCCCCCAAAGCCGTTGACAAGGGTTCACAAGAAAAAAAAAAAAAGAAAAAAATATTTTTTCCACTCTTCAAACATTGGTCGATATGTATTCCTACCTTCAACTATATCTGCATTTATTCAAGTAACTGAACCCAAGTCAGTCATTTTAGGTCTCCAAGGAAGAGAATTATCTTAGGCTTGAATAGAAATCGAGGTTGAAAGCCGCCATTCTGAGGAATTTCTGGAAACAATAAAGATATCTAACCTTTCTGTCCTATCTTTCTCATTTCAGAACGTAATGAAAGGAAGTCGTTTGTGTCATCACCACTCTTTATCTTTGCGATTTTGATGATTTTTACCCCCTTTTTTTTCTTCATCAGCGTTTCTGTTAAATTGATCTGAAAGAAAACTGGACGAAAAACGAGATATTAAAAGTCCAGCTTT
>JAWDGP010002483.1:15000-27500 GCA_033675545.1 Elysia crispata | reverse complement strand
TGTGTTCAGTATGGTGAGTGGCGGGTCACATGGGAATAAGTCATTTTTTTTTATTAACTCTTTCCTTACTTTATTATTTTATAGGTTTGGACTGAATTAACTTTCTTTATTGTAAAGAGCAACGAAGATATAGCCAGTATGAGTGAGCCGAAATATATCGGCAAAAAGTCGTTTTTTATATGCAAACGGACGAGTTTTTGTACTTTTACTCTGTATTCTTTTTTTTTCTTAGGATTGCTTGCTATCCGTATTCCTTTGAGAGAACAGGTACCGCAACTGTGTCAGGTGAAACTGATATGCTATGAGGGTGTAATCTATTCGTGCTTCTCGAGAGCGAGAAAACCTTTAAGCTATGCACGCTGTCAGATAGAGTAACTGAGATCTGATCAAACCAACAAAAGCAGCATTCTAGTTAGGCACTGAGCTGTTACGCACGGCATCCTTTGAGGCGAGTTGTAGGTGTGGGCTTACAGAAGGTTCGCCTCTATACTGATGGTCGTTTGACACAGTTTTTTAATTGTAGGGCTAGCCTCTGTGGTGGTCTCGGTACTGATGCTATCACATCAAAGACGCTAATACGAGTAGTGACGCGGTTACAGGAGATAAATGTCTTCGAACTTCCTGTAAACGATGGTTTGTATCGGAGGAGACTCTCCCATGGTGTCAGTTTCGATGTTTGACACCGATAAGGTTAACTTTGATTCTATGTCTGCCTTAGAACGTATAATGTATTAATTGGTTGAGATTTGCACGAGTGAAAGATTGTTCGGTGTACATGTGGTTACTACGATATCGTCTTTGCAAGCTGAGAAGATTTTTATCTAGCGTGGTTGTCAAGGTGTGAGCGATGTTACGAGGTAAATTCGGTACTTTCAAATTCATTTTCATTAAAGTAGACAGGTAGGGAGATTCCTATCTCTCCGATCGAGGATCTTTAGAAAATCTTTGTTCGAAAAGCCTACATATGTAGAGCAGTTTTCGAAGCTCCTCATCTGGATTCGAGAGGCCGAGCTACACGTACACGAGAGAGAGAGAGTCTGAAGTCAAACGTTTGCCTGAACCTTTGACGTTGACATTTGAACAGCCATTGCCTTGATATTGGAAGTGAGTATCACAACTGTATCGTTGTTCCATAAACATGTATTGAATGTTGATTCCAGAGAGTAGATCTAAGCCTTTGTGCATAATTGATGAGCTTTTACAGAACTACTACTTTTGTAATTATTCGCAAAGTATAATAATGGTAGCAAGGGGTAATGGCTTGTTACCTGTTCTATAGATTTAAAGTTGTATTACAGAGCTTTAGTTAATCCGATAGATATAAAGAATGGTGTAGGTACCCTATGTTTATGTAAAATAACAGAGCAGAAATATAACGGTAACGTAACGGTTGTCGTCCATACTATCTGTTCATAGGCGTAACTTACGGTGCGGTGATGATATGATTCATGGACCGTGACATGCTTAATAATAATACATGTAAACTTCAGTAGTTGCGATATATAAAATTGAATCGTAATTATTGTCGAAGGATGATGTACATGTAAAGTTGGTAGTGTAACGCATTTTGTTATTGGAATGCACGCTAATTTGAGTACAGACTATGATTAAAGTTTGATAGCGGTTGTAATGATCTTACTAGATGGGTAATGTTGGATCATCACTTTGTTGAGTGGCTAATCGCTAAACTTATATTTTGTATACATGCATTTGTATGAGATTGCGTGTTTTACACGGTGGTTTTGTAATTTTCTTTCAGCGGCTGTATGAGAGCTACTGACTGGGTTTTTGTTTTTGTTTTGTTTTCTAAGTTGGGTTTTTGTTTTTTTTAAATTGGGTTTTCAGTTTTAGTTTTTTGTAAAGTTGGGTTTTAATTGGGTTCTAGTTTCAGACTGGACAGGTTAATTTTTGTACCTTAACTTTGTTTTGTCGACTGCAATAAAAGAAACGATAAAAACTTACATCAGTACGGTTTTTATTTCCTGCACACTTACCTGTCGTGCTTTACCACTAGCCACATTACTCATTAGTTTGTCATATCTGGTAGCTTAGTTGGAATTCGCTAAGTTCACCATTACTACAAAACGAATTCCTGGCGTTGTCGGACAACTTACACTTTCATACACACACAAAACATTTCACAATTTATCACACCGAACCTTTAGAGTAGAGAGACAAACTTTATGGAATAGGGAGTAGGCATATAGCCAATATTGGACAATTTTGCAGGATTGTTAATAGTGCCTATAGTGTCCCATAGTGTGTCGTGTCGCTACTACTAGTACCACCACACACACCCTCCCTCACGAGTCGCGAGTATATTTCCCTTTTAAGGCAACATATTTGGCATTCTTTTTTAAGGCAACATATTGTTTTTTTGAGCCGATATACTGGCATAAAATCCATTTATATAAGTTTTTTTTGAGCCGATATATTGGCAAACAGTCCATTTGTATAGTTTTTTTTTTTTACCGATATATCGGCAAAAAGTAGGTTTAGAGTTAATAGACTTCTTTCATTCAAAGAGTGTTTCTAGGGTTCGTAAAGAGAGCTTAAGAAATATGGCAGTCTGTGATGATATCCAAGCAGGATAGTACTAACTTGATAAAGATGGCGTTGTAGATGCCTTAATGCCCGGCAAAACTTGACAATCCAGAAAGCCTGTGCTGCTTTGAGAAATGAAAATATATTTCTAGTTGCGTGTCTCTTTTTCTCTTATTTCCGTTTCTTAAGAGGAGCGCAGGCACCAGTGATTGATTACACCTAAAGACCGTAGAAAGAGTTCTATAAGGTAAATATTTCCTCCCTCTCTCTCTCTCTCTCTCTCTCTCTCTCTCTCTCTCTCTCTCTCTCTCTCTCTCTCTCTCTCTCTCTCTCTCTCTCACTTTCTCTCTCTCTCTCTCTCTCTCTCTCACTTTCTCTCTCTCTCTCTCACTCTCTCTCTCTCACTTTCTCTCTTTCTCTCTACCATATTCAAGGCAGAAAGAATATAGCAAAAAGGAACTCCAGTAACACCTGGGATTTCGAAAAGTTCAAAGTTACATTCGAAGTTACATTTGCTGCAAAACACACGCAAAAAAAAAAAATAGTTATGCAGGTCTGAAACTTTCTTTTATTTTTGAAGGCTATTTTGTGCGTAATCATGCAGCACCCAAAATTGCGATGATTTTCAGTTTTGCTAGCAACAACTTTGTATCTGATTCATGTCCACACTAACTCGACCAGCACTTATAAAAAGAAATTCTCTGAATTCAAGACAATGGTAACGAAAGTACGGACTTGACTTTGAAAAAAAATATTTAAATGTAATCTTGCGCCTTATTTTGTCAAACTCAGTGCAGTCACATTTTTGTTATCGTCACTCTTTACTTTTTATAGTTTTTTAAACATGCGAAAGAAATCATGGAGAAGTTTTTTTGTGCCCTAAGAAAGAAAATTCATTGAAAAGATTTAATTATAATAATTATGCTTTCAATTTCATACAAGCCCACTGAATGTAAAGCCTTTTGTGGGGCAGAGAAAGAGCACGGGTGTGAAACAGATTTATATTGGAGTGCATGAATATTGCAACTCAAAAAAAATGTAGAAAGTAAGTGAGTGAGAAAAGGGAAGAAAGAGAGAGAGAGAGAGAGAGAGAGAGAGAGAGAGAGAGAGAGAGAGAGAGAGAGAGAGAGAGAGAGAGAGAGAGAGAGAGAAAGAGTGATCGAGAAAGAAAGAAAAAGAGAATGAAACTGTGAGAGAGCGAGAAAAAGAGGGATGGAGAGAGAGAGAAAGAGACAGACATACAGAGGTTGTTATTGATGTTGAAAAAAACTTCGAAAACTCCTGCTGCATTTTCTGTAAGATAAAACTAACCACAACAAATAGAGGAGGACAATCATCCTTTCATGATATAATTGAAACAAAAAAAAAAACAAAACAACAACTTGAAAGTGGTGAGGGCCGTCTCCAACGTTTATCCGATATAAATAGTAATAGCATGGTTGTGATGATAATAATGATAACGATAATATAATCATAATAATAATAACAATGATGATGATGATAATAATAATAATAATAATAATAATAATAATAATAATAATAATAATAATAATAATAATAATAATAATAATAATAATAATAATAATAATAATAATAATGATGATGATGATGATGATGATGATGATGATGATGATAACAACAACAACAACAACAACAACAACAACAACATTAACAAAAACAACAATAACAACAACAACAACAACAACAACAATAATAATAATAATAATAATAATAATAATAATAATAATAATAATAATAATAATAATAATAATAATAATAATAATAATAATAATAATAATAATAATGCTTTGTGGTATTCTTACGGGTTTTTTTTTAAACCTACTTGCCCAGTTTTATAATGGCATAATTTTTCTTTAATTCTTTTTCTTCTTTTGCGTTCCCGTGACATGGCCAGTCCGTCAGATCTGGATTACGCTGGCTTAGACAAACTCTGAAGTTTGGAGCAGGTTTTGTTCGGTGCCATTGAGTCGAATTGGCACACCTTGGTGCATAATGGTGCAGTGTCAGATCTTTGAAAGGATTGGTTTTTTCAATGCAGACCCTATTACTTGATACGCTATAGAAATTAAGATAGAACGAGTCAGTTTTTGGCCAATGTTTTGATAACTTTTTGCATACATCTAGACAAGGAACAATCCTTTTTTTTCCGGCCAATCTTGTTCTTTATAAGAGCACTAAAGCAAAGTGCTGTACCAAGAGTACTAACCTGACTACAACAAGATACTACTGCACTGAGGCCGATACGAGTTTTCTTTATCGTCATCTTTCTTTTTAGCTTTTAGGACGGGTCAGCACTACCTCCTAGTCTTACTTCACCCAGGGACTCTTCCTGATATTAGTTGAATAGTAAAAAGTGTTCAGTGCCCAAAGGCCGAGTGCTGGCAAATAAACTGCACACACGGCTATGCTATACTTATTATGAAGTAAGAATTATAAAGAGCTAGCGATTTAGGTAGAACCCATCAATGGTTAGGAAAAGTAAAAACTAATGAGTAAAAATGATTGAAGAATGCTAAAGCCTTAAGGGAAGGTAATTGATTTTGCGATTTAGGCACAAAAATTTAGTTGATGAAACGAAACCGCTGACTTTTTCTACTATAAAATAACAAAGAAAAAGCACGTTACAACACTGAAAACATTGGAGACAAGAGCCGTCTGAGAGCCTATCGTTACAGGACTTAGTCTTGACATTGATCAATGAGCCACAGTTGGTCTAGCATGGCTAAATGCTTTCAAAGAACAATGAATCAAAGGTTACATTTCTTGGTGACTGATTGATCGACTGAATATCTTTATCAGTCCAGTCCACCATAAGCGGTTTTCTAATGACTCACACAAAAAACTTAAACATTTTATTATGAGTTGAGCTGTCATAAATAATTATCTGGTTTGATCGAGGCTTCCAAAGGAACAGGCCGAGTAGCCGAAGTAAGCAAACCTTTGCAGTAAGTGTAAGAGTGAGCTGTATCATTTCACTATTTGGCAAGATTAGGACAGTTAGATACTTTTGCTGTGTATGACTGTAGGCTGAATTATAAGTGCGTTCTGAGTACAATTCTGTCCTAACTATGCCCAAAAGTTAAAATAAATAGATCACTGTAGCTCAAACATGCAAAAGTTTGTTCACTTGGCCTGTGTATCAAGAAGCCGCGGGTCTGATAGATCAGTAAAGAATAGCGACTAAAACCATGGCCAGACTTGCCACGAGTCAGTCACATCTCCACAAGTTACTAATGATGAAATGAGAAAACCACAATTCAATGCTTTTTTCATAGATCCAAGTATCGTCTAACGATTTCCTTTGTTTGTGTCTAACCTTCAAACTAAGAATGACTCAAGTGTCTGAGAGGACGAAATGATAGTTATCAATAACCTGAAATGGATCTCTCTCTCTCAAATCTCTCAAATGCCCTGTCTGGAACAGACATCGGCGATCATGATTCTCCACCTGTCCCTATCTTCCGTCATCCGCAGTAAGGCTATGTTGATATGGATATGGGTCAGTAATTAAATAGGGTATTCTATGATCATGTTTGAAAACTTTTTATGATAATTACATAGTGTTAGTGGCATATAAATTTGGTTTTTTCTTGTAACTATTCTGTATCAAATAATTACTTCGACACACAAAAAAGTCATTTATCTTATTTTCATGTGAATAGGTTCAGGCAATAGGTTCAGGCAATAGGTTCAGGCAATAGGTTCAGGCAATAGGTTCAGGCAATAGGTTCAGGCAATAGGTTCAGGCAATAGGTTCAGGCAATAGCCCTGGGAAACTTGACATCGCGTTCATGTTTGTTTCTCTGGCCTATTTTATCTAACTTTTTAAAATGCATTTTAGAAAATCCAAGTGTTTATCCTTTCCTGTGAAGGTCAGCTCAACCTCTGCAAACCAGTTTATACACAAAGTTATAGAGATTTACCATTCTCAGAGTGAGTAATGGACGTTTAATCACAGTAATCGACATGTTTGTACACTTTATCTAGAAGACTATTTTATTGTAAGACCTCTCTGGAACCGTTATTTTAGACATTGAAGTCATCTATATCCTTAAAAATAAATTGGTGCATACTTTTGTTTTTATTCCTTAATAATTAATTTTAGAAAGTACAATGAGGAGGTGTGTATTTATCTATATATAATGTAGATCTTCTTTTCTTTTTTAAATATAAAGAAACACAAGATCCAGTCTTTCATGCAGTCATGGTAGAGTCTTTCATAGTTCCTAAACTTTTATGAGGATGTTGAAACATTCTAAAAAAATTTGAATTTTACAAAACTGTTGATATAGCAGCAAAAAATCTTTTTTTTTTTACTTATCCCGCCAATAGCCAATAAGAAAATCAGAAAACCAATTTTGCTAACTTCATCAAGTTATTTGTAATGTAACTACTCGCAAAAAAAAAAAAACAGCAAGTCTTTGGTGGTCTTATAACAATAATAAAACTTGCTTGCCTGTTGTGTATGTTGGACTGATTACCTCTCTATAAAAGAGGAAAAGACCAGGATCTTCAGAATGACGAGCACGTCAATAAGATAATTTTACCCTTGTTAGGAAAAAATATGGAGATGACAATGGTGGTTCTGAACTGTCTAAAATTAATGGAGGCCAGACTTTATTACTTCTAATCCACCGCAAATGTTTGCAATAATTTTATTACTATAGTAAATTTTACTCGCAACACATAAGACCACTCAGAGGAAGATTGTTCTGAATCGATCAAGCTTTTCATTACACTTGAGACACTCTTACTGATAACAGGGGTAAAAAGCTATACTTAGTTTAGAACTATGTCAGGAAGTGACGTCATAACCATTTTCGCCCTATTGAAAGTATCATTATAGCTTCTAATGTTTGAAATATTTCTGAGTTAATAAAAAACAATGAACGTCAAAGGCTCATAAATTGAGTTTCCAGCGGCTCGTCTGTGTGTGTTTGTGTTTCCTGAAGGAAGTACAAAAGTGGCCTGTAAAAAAAAAAAATTATGATGTCTTTCTTGTCCCAACTTTTTAGATTTTGATAAGAATGTCAGAAAAATCTGGACGCTGGCAGAATTACAGATTTCCAGGCCTAAAAGCTATTTTTATTATGTGTGTGCCTAGAGCGGTATTTTAAACCTCTTGCTTCTAGGAGAATCATGTCTAGCCTCCACAGAAATCCTACGCGCCCACATTCAATCAAGCTCTTGGCCCTCTTGACTTCTCTCTTCTCGTTTTTCCTAAGGTTCAAAGTAAAAAAAAATCTCAAAGACGATTACTATGCAAAAGACTTCAATGTGAAACTCTGAGAGAGAGCGTGGTGTCCACATCAGTCAGATGATTTCCTTCCTTTCCCCGACGACAAGCTCAGACAGAGCGTGGTGTCCACATCAGTCAGATGATTTCCTTCCTTTCCCCGACGACAAGCTCAGACAGAGCGTCGTTAAAGATTCTGCGGATTGCTGCGGCGACTATGCAGAGAAATAAAGTACGCAATATTATATAACTCACATCATAGGCTTTGCTTGGTGCACTAAATAATTATGAAATTTGGATTAAGACGTAAAAAGTCTTGACGAGACATGCATATAAATTAACCGATATATTAGAGAAGATAAAAAGGACATATATATATATATATATATATATGTATATGAATAAAGAGAGAGAGACAGAGAGAAAGAGTGAGAGAGAGTGTGTGTGTGTGTTTGTGTATTAAATTGAATAAGCACTAATATAACCAAAAGAACTTGCTTGCGTGCCAATCGGTCCAATTTACAACAAACTGGTCAAACATGATCTGACAACCCAGTAAGAACCATTATCCATCGTTTTGAGCGACATAACAGCTTGGCCGAAGAACCACTCTTCTTTAATGCACCTGTAGAGAAACGTGAAGCGGCAGACACACTAGATTTTATGACCCATGTTAATACAGAACTTTAGATCCGGGATCCTCTTCCTGGTGCCGTTTCAGACCCTGGTGTCGTCTGCTGCGGCTTTCTGGTCCGATGCCTTCCTGGAACTCTCTCGTCTGTTGACCTGCAGTTATGGGACTTTCCGTTGTGTTGGCGCTTCTCTCGCGTCTTCCTTAGGAGGCCTCGCCCTCGGCTCACTGCATCCGCCGGGTCTTGGTACCGCCAGGTACCTTCCTCTTTATTTTCGTGCATTCAACTGATACTTACTAAAACAATAAGACCCTTATGATATGTTCTGTATTAACTAACATTCGACGCGTACATAAAAAAAAAGATAGACCGATTTCACCAGAATTGGGTCTCTTTTCTCAAACAATTCTAAATAACTTTCAGCTTGAACAGAGACTGGGGTCTAAAGACCATATCCGGCTCGGCCACGCTTTCAGCCATGTTATATTTTCTCAGGAATCCTGTGGGGGCCACTTTGTTTATATAATAATTTTATTCGGGCTCATTTTATGTTTTTTTTTTTTAAATGGGTGTGCTTAATTCAATTGTCTACCATGGATCCGCATAACTTTTCAAAATAGAATAGACTCAGACATAAATATAGTTTATACAAGAGGAGAAGCAACCAGAAAAAAACCCAACGTAAAACTAAAAACAAGACAACAAAAAACAAACAACAAACAAAGAAAAAAAAAAACAATCGCTAAGTTATTCATTGATTATTCGATTAAGAACTGGTTGACTTCTTTAATATACAAACTCAAGCTATTATGTCAATCTTACACAATATTACTTTCTGTCTATCCGGCCATCTTTCTATCAAACGGTTTTTTTTATCCGATTCATATGATAATCAACTATTTTCTATACCAATCACTACTGTAAAAAAAGAAATTACATCTTTTCGCTCTTTATCGTTGATTAAACTTGAGGTTAAGTGGGGAAGTTCATTGTTTTCTGTGTAGTTGAAAGTTGTCCAAATTATATGAATATCGCAAAAAAAGGATGTGAGAGAGTAGGGAACTAAGTAAGAACTCTCACCGTATGACAATTATTATGTCACATTCAATTCTCTCTATTAGTTTTGTGAAGGGAAATGAATACCGCAATTAACGACGATGGAAAACGATTTATATTTAATAAATTGAAACAACTGTTACAAGACCATCATCAGACGAATTCTATTTTTATTATTTTTTTTAAAGGACAGCAGACAGTCTGATTGTGTCGCTGCAAGATAAAATACACATCAGAATATGAAGTTATCTGGTCCCTGGCCGGCTGGTGAGGACTGGGAGGGTCCGACTGAGGGAGGGGCTGATGGAGGCTGGGAGGGAGATACCTGTGGTAGGATGGGTGGATGGAAAAAAGAAGAAGAATATTTGGTGTTGAAGAAAATATATATATAGAGATAGGTAAATAAGGAAAGAGAAAGAGATAGAAAGAAAGAGAGAGAGAGAGAGAGAGAGAGAGAGAGAGAGAGAGAGAGAGAGAGAGAGAGAGAGAGAGAGAGAGAGAGAGAGAGAGAGAGAGAGAGAGAGAGAGAGTAAGTCAGATCAAAGTCTTGGCTACAAAAATCAAGGTTTATCATAGAATCTTAATTTCTATTTTTGGGCATCTCCCACGCTATATCCTTAGTGCACTCTTACAGTCTATATTATAGGTGGTCCGTAATGTGCGCAAGTTCGAATGGTTTTATCCTATGCTTCCTTAACACAGCGGTCCATGTTTTAATTCAAGGGATATTTGCAAATATATTATGATACAGTCCTGTTTTGATAAGTATGTGAAAAAAATCACACTTGTCTCAAAAACTCAAGTCATTTCGCAGAAAAATTTGTATCATAGACTTCGATATTTTAAAGCTAAAAGTACAGAGAACGAAATGGCTGGAGTTGACTTCCTCACGCTCTGAGCTGCAGGAAATCGGAGGAACTGGTTCTAAACCTGGTTCAGTCTTATCAAATATGTGCGGCCAAAACTGTTACATCAAGCCTAGCGAGTTTAACTCACAACATTTAGGTCACTTCAATATATATATATATATATATATATTATTCGGAATTTGCAATCGCCACTGGTATAATCTAACTTAGATCTAGATCTGATAATCTACTTTGCCAATTTCAAGAGATGCAAAAACTTGTATATAAATTGAACCTTCTCAATCAGTGTATTTACACAACAGAGAAAACCCAACTATTTGAATGTCAAATATAAAGGTGTCTTCTTGGCCCAATTTATAAGCAAGACAAATACTAAAAATATAAAAAAAATTAAAAAGACGGCCTAATTCGATTCTACGGAAGGGTGGGAATAAAAAAGTCGATTTCCAAGAGAAACACCATGAGCTTTGATTGAGATCGAATCTTAAACCGCTGAATCACAAGCCAATCCAGTTACCACTGGATCATCGAGGAGGAAAGCTTGTATTGAAGCAGTCATATGAGAGAGTACTAAACACCTGAGGGGGTTTAATGACTGCTAGCTCACCTGTGAACAAGTGCTGCAGCAATAGATGAGCACAGCTAAGGGGTCACTACAGGAGGTCAGGCTGCATGACCTCGTGGGGTCATCAAGTTGGGGGCAATTGGCTGTTGAGGTAACAAAGGCTGGGTGAAGATTATTTAATTTCTTGAGGGCTCTTGAGAAAACGATTCGTCATTTAAATAAAAATGTGTAAATTTAAAATTAATTTTAAAGAACCTAATCAAGTTAAATTTCAAATCTTTAACCTTCTAAAATTTTAAGCCTATCTTGATGTTGTGGAGACAAAAAAAAAAAAGGGAAAACATGTTGGCCAAAATCATGCATTAGATTAATCTTTTTTTAAAAAAAGGTTACTTTGGTCATTATGAGAGTCAAGTAGAATCATGAAGTAATGATTAACTAAAGAAGTTTATAATTATAAAGCACGAACGTGATGCGCTATGATTTCATCTAAAGCATGCCATACCTTCACCAGGCATCTTAAAATGGTCAGAACAAAGTAATACATGATCAATGTTTTCAGTCTGGTCGGAGCGTGCCTTATCTTTATTTCGCATTATTATGAGTTAAGCAGCCAATGAAAGAGAGTGCAAAAATAAACATAAACAAAATTAAAAAAAAAAATAAAACAGAACAAAAAACAAAACAAAAACTTCAGTGTGGCTGTATGAGCACACCACGCACAGCGTAACCATTGACAGACAACTTCTAGAAGGAGCTCGACCTCTCATCAAAATTACATTTTAGTAGTACCGTATTTGAATTGATTATTTTAGTGTTTTGAGAGATCGGTGGAATCACCATCTCAATGTCATGGCTAGATCTAGTTGTGCCAGGCACACAATTTTTAAGCATCTAACGTAATCTTTTAAGAGAAGGAAGTTTAAAGCACTTTTTAGATGCTTTCAAGATCGTGAGTGACTGTTAAACCACAAAGTCACTTTAGTTGGTTACCTTGGCGCAGCTCTGTGGTGTTTCTACTTACTTAGTCTCGATGGTGCTTGAGCGTTGGCCACGCATAAACCTTTGAAGCACCACTGTAGGGAAAAAGTGTGTTAAGTTTGTAAAGAAGGTCTGATTTTAGATTCCATGCTCTATGGACGAGTGGCAGTGGGGACCAAGTGAGAAAAACAAAACAAAAAATAAACGATAATAAGAGACGTTGATATGATAGAAACTGCCACAAAACCAATTTAAGAACCAATTCTCGATGAGCTTATAATTATAATGGCTCATAAGTTGAAAACACTTTCTACATAGCTCATTTATACACACAGACGCTCATTTTATAATCAGGGGAGAGAGAGAGAGAGTTTGAACACTGATCGTAGAAAAACCTTCCAGCTTCTCTTCTCTCTTTCACCTCCCCGCCTCAAAGTAAAAGGAGAAAAAACATCGCTGGAAAATAGTCACCTCTCCTCAGGTTTCATTAAGAACAGTATTACAAATAATTTACGGTCCCCTTGGTTGAGTCTTATGAGAAGGATAAGAAGGTTATTTTCAACAAGAAAAACACACTTTACTGTCACCGCATGAAG
>JAWDGP010002483.1:0-12500 GCA_033675545.1 Elysia crispata | reverse complement strand
CGCTGGTCGGTGCCATCACAAAGAAATCTTCCTCAGAGCAGGCGTTCTCTGGACCATCGTGGGGGCTGCCAAGGCTTCGGAGCAAGGTGAACAATTACATATGCGTATGAATTAATCTGTTATTTTCCTTGACACATTTACTGCCAAAATTTTGGGTAATTTTTATAAAATTGACCATTTTGGCAATAACGTTTATCTATCTATGATGCTGTAGAGATAGTCTGGTGTGATTTGGTAAAAAGAAAAAAAATGTCTTTAAAAATGTCTTTAATTTTGAAAGTGAACAGAATGTAATGACATGTTTCGAATCAAATTGTTCGGAAAAAGAGAATATTAATTATATATTATTCTCTCAGGTAGCCAATCCAGTTTTCATGATGACGTCGTTACAACCAAGAGAGAAACATGACAGGCTCTACCAGGAGATATCATTGATTGATTGATTGATTGACTGATTGATTGACTGGCTGACTGACTAATTGATTGACTCATTGATTTATTGATTAACTGATTGATTTATTGATTGATTAACTGATTGAATGATTGACTAATTTATAGAGTAACAAGCCCAGCCAACCATAAAAAGTGATCTCAAGCCTTGCTAGCAGAAGGGGCAACGCAGAAGAACTCCAATGAATAAAGAGGGAAGTGTGTGAACAATAATGCTATTATGGTCTGATGTCTGTTCATCCTCTATAATCTTTCAGAATAAAGTTTATTATCATTTATGCTTAAATAAACGGGGAGCAAGGCAGTGTGTTTTTCCCACTTTGAGCTGAAATCTATCGCTTTATAATGAGCGTTTAGAAAGATGTTTGCATAGATTGGTCAAGTACAGACTTATCTGTTTCCTGTTACTGGCGCTCCACTGTGCCTGAAAAACCATCGATCTAATGGATGGGCTATATCAAGCAAGTAAATAGTTGTTCAAACGGATATGCCCGCAACACACCTGTGTCCAATTTCGTGTGCCACTGTGTTCGCTGTCTGTTCTGTGAAGGATTCTTCAACCAGGGATGACGGCTCCTCGCTACACACCCCGAACGTGTAGGCCACGCCTGCAGGTGGTGGTGGATTGTGCGAGAAGATAAATGTACAAAACAGATCGCAATATTGATGTATTGATTTTTGTTATGAAACTCTTATTGTCGCATTTCAATGATTATTCTCTTTGATTTCTTCGGCTGCTTTTCCCAATTTTTAATCAATTCTTTCATGCCTCAGTATTATTCGAAATCAACAAAATTCAAGGGAAACCCATTGAACTTGCACAAACCGATAAATAACTACATCAACACTTCTATTACAGAAACGTTTTATCAGGTTTTTTTTTAAAAGAAATTTTGTTTTTAAACTAAATATTAAGTTAAGTAGCTTTCATGTTTTACTTAAGATATCATTTTCAAACAAAAAACACTTTGATTGAAATCTTAGTTCTTACCCAAAAGGTCGTTCTGCAAATTCTCACTCTTTAAGTCATATCTGTCCAAAAAAAGATAGCACTCAAGGTTTGGATTTAAAAATGCGGAAATAATTCTCATATCCTTCTCAAGAAAATTGTTGGTGGAGATTTCACAAGCAGGGTAGAGCAGATAGAGTAAGACCAGTGGTAATACCCGAGCCTGGAGCATGCTTTGTGGAGTACTTTCAAAGCGAAGATTGTCAGCAATTATATGATGTAGCGCGCACTCAGTATGAATATTAGAAGAAGAAGAAGAAGAAGAAGAAGAAGAAGAAGAAGAAGAAGAAGAAGAAGAAGAAGAAGAAGAAGAAGAAGAAGAAGGGGAGGAGGAGGAGGAAGTAGGAGGAGGAGGAGGAGGAAGAAGAAGAAGAAGAAGAAGAAGAAGAAGAAGAAGAAGAAGAAGAAGAAGAAGAAGAAGAAGAAGAAGAAGAAGAAGAAGAAGAAGAAGAAGAAGAAGAAGAAGAAGAAGAGGAGGAGAAGAAGAAGAAGAAGAAGAAGAAGAAGAAGAAGAAGAAGAAGAAGAAGAAGAAGAAGAAGAAGAAGAAGAAGAAGAAGAAGAAGAAGAAGAAGAAGAAGAAGAAGAAGAGGAGGAGGAGGAGGAGGAAGGAGGAGGAGGAGGAGAAGTAGAAGAAGAAGAAGAAGAAGAAGAAGAAGAAGAAGAAGAAGAAGAAGAAGAAGAAGAAGAAGAAGAAGAAGAAGAAGAAGAAGAAGAAGAAGAAGAAGAAGAAGAAGAAGAAGAAGAAGAAGAAGAAGAAGAAGAAGAAGAAGAAGAAGAAGGAGGAGGAGGAGGAGGAGGAGGAGGAGGAGGAGGAGGAGGAGGAGGAGGAGGAGGAGGAGGAGGAGGAGGAGGAGAAGAAGAAGAAGAAGAAGAAGAAGAAGAAGAAGAAGAAGAAGAAGAAGAAGAAGAAGAAGAAGAAGAAGAAGAAGAAGAAGAAGAAGAAGAAGAAGAAGAAGAAATACTCATTCCTCAGCCTATCGCATGTGACACGGGTACAGGCTTAAATTCTAGAATTCCTAAATATCTCTTGATTTTATCATCTATGTTCTCAGGCGTGATTGCTGTATTCTCTTATCTCCGTGGTCTTTTAACAGCCTGAACATTCTTTATCTCAAACACTAGGGTTTAGAAAAATAATGAAAAGTTGAATTTGACAAAACTAGGCTGAATAGATTTCCAAACATTTTCTTCCTTGCAAAACTTTTAAATTTGGCTAAAGTTGTCTGCAAAAGTTTTTCAAGAAGATGGGCCTTTTATTTGAAATTTACCCGTATCTGGGATAACAGATGGTAAAATGTCCCCACAAAAAGTTTATTTAACTCATAGTGAAACAATAGGGGAAATTGACTAGCTCTGTATTTTCAAAATTTATTTTAAGATCTTTTTACACCTTAATAAAGTTATATTTGCGATTCCCGCAAAATATGCATAATGGTGCACTGCCTTTCAGAAATTCAAGGCAGCGCATTTATTTAATCCTATATGATAATGTACTTAAAAAGGATTCTTAAATTGGTCTGGATTCTGCAAAAATTAGCCAACCATTTTTATTAAGGAGAAGAGCCAGACGCACCCTGTGATGAGAGTTGCGTGATCCACCCCAAACGTCGATGTGAGAACCGCTGCAAACGGGTTAAAGTCTATGAGAGCTGGCGCGGCTCTGACGTTATTGCCCACTTTATTGTTCTCTGTCCAAGGAGAGCTGTTGGGAGCCTGGTGGGGAAAGAGAGGGATTCTCAGAGTATGGGCATTACTACCTTTTTTTTTTCTTATATTTGTTTACCTATCTATCTACTTATCTATCTATTGATCTAATTACCAACCAATAAATTTGTTAATACATCCATATCTTATATATCTTTTATTTATCTATCTCTTTCTATCTATCTATAAATCTACGGTACCTATGGTTCCTATATGCCAAAAAATGAGCTCAAACGGGTGCCAGTATCTGTGAGCTGTGCCTATCTCTAGACTTTACTTTCATGGCTAATAGAGTTTGTTCGGTTTGTTTTTTTTTCCTCACAGGTGACCGCTTGCGAATCTGAGAGGCCGGCAAAAAGATGAATCCTTCAAGTTGTAGGTCTACCACCTCACGCCTTGAACAAGGGAGGTAATTTGTAGTAAGTTTGTAGAGAAACTGTCATGTTTGAACGCCCTGCCCCATGGCGCCCCCCCCCCCCCCCCCCCCCCCCCCTTTTTTTTTTTTTCTCCTCCCTCCCCCCCCCCAAAAAAAAAAAAAAAAAAATATAGATAAGCCTAACAGGATCTTACTGTGAGAAAAACAAAGTTGGTTGGCGTCACCTTCACAGAGAAGTTAGGCCGTACTGTACTCTCATAACGCCTGTTTACCTTCAGAAACGATTAAAAAAGATAATCAAATAAATGAAAGCAAAATAGCGAAAAAGTGATCGGGGGGTTAAAGCCATAAAGGAGTTTATATCAGAAAAGAATATTGATTCCCTTACTCTCTTGTTTTATGCTGGCATTATTACTAATTTTGCTGTTATCTTTTGTAACAGCTCGCTCTATATAACTTTAAATTATTAAAATACCAAGTTTTACAATAGTCATATTCCTGAATACATCAAGGTCAAAATTCTTTTTGTTCAAATAATAAAGCATTTTGTTCAAAATATCGATGAATCATGTTTTTTCGTTAAAAATTGCATAGTTTTTTTTACTTGTCGTCTTCACCTTAAAGAGGTAAACAAAGTTTTATCTCTCTTTCATTTCATTTTTTCCTTTTCCTTTTTATTTTTATTTTTTATTTATTTATTTTGCATTTTGCCAACGGACAACTAAGACTATGACTTTGCGCAATGTAAGTATGTGACAGGAATTGAAAAACCCTCCAGGAGATTCAGAATTGTGTAGTCATACAGAATTGATACGTTAACCTTTAACCCTCGGTGGTTATTTTGCTGGTCCTGCCCGTGAGAGTGGTAGTAGTGTAAACGAGAAGAGGAGGATGTCTGTTAGTCAAACACCGAGTCATCACTTACTGCCTTAAATACATTAGCGTAATAGTCTGTCATGGCCAGCAGAGTGAGATGCTCGTTGTTCCCGTTTGCTGCCAGAAACCTGTGAATGTAGAAAGATGGCGTGAATAGCCATGTAGTTGTTTTCAATACTCACATTGTTTTGCAATTATCACTTCACGGAGTTTCATCCCAATTCTAGAGAAGTCAACAACAGCTATAACATTTAGGCCGGTCCCAGAGTAGCTCTGTCGCGTCTAGCCCAGCTCGCACTGAACATGCTTGGCGTGTTTTTCAACACTGTTGAATACGGCGTCTGACAAGTCTGTGAGCAGGCTGGGCGTAGACCAGCAACAGAGCGACGCTGCGCAGGTACACAGAATTTAGTGTGTTCATTTGCACCGTGCGAGCTAGGCCAGATGCTACAGAGCTACGCTGAGACCGGCCTTAGAATAATATTTTTTTTCTCTAGCTACTTTAACGACTTAAACTCATTATTTCCTGGAAGATTTTGAATTGGTGTGCTTGAAGACGTCAAAGGTCACATAATGTTTCTAAACAGATAATGTACTTCAATCAATCAACTGATCTATCCGCCAGTCAACTAATTTATCGTCTACTTGTCTATCATCAAAGTAACGATTATGTGTTTATATCAGTTGATTAAACAATCACTCAGTAAAACTATAATTTAATAAATAAAATATTTAATTAATTACTCATGAATTCGTCAGTGATCGATCCGTCATAATATTATTATGATCAATTCAACAATCCATCCGTCAATCAATCATCAGTCAACCAAACCATTCACTTAATCAACTAACCATCCACCCGACAAGTAATCAAACAACAATCACACAATCAAAAAACATGTATCCGCCATCTAGTCAAGCAGCAATCAATATATCAACCAACCAACCCATCAACCATCATTCAATCCAATCAAGCAACAAACTATCAGTTAAATTATCAATCAATCATCATTCAAGTAAATAAGTAAGAATCCCTCCATCAAGCAATCAACAATCAATCATCAACCATCCATCCGACATTTACACGAGTAAAAACGAATCAGACAATGGAACATCCATCCTTTAGTCGACCACGTGACAAATTAAGTAATGGATTAACCAATGAAAAAGCAGTATATCCCCCTCCGTGTGGGTTTGGCCTCCATCCAGATGATTACCTGGTGTAAAGACCGTAGTCCCCAACCATTACGACCTCGACATTGTGCGCTGTAGGGGCTTGTCTTTTTATACGGCCTTGACCTCTCCTCATGCCCCTTGATTGACCTTTGACCTTACCTAGGTCTTCATTGGCGTAATGAAGATGTAAGTGGTGATCTCTGTTTTCTGGATAGAGAATATGTGGGTTTTTGTAAGTTATAAAGAAAGATAAACTCGAAAAACTTATAAAAACGGCGGCCTTTGTGCTAACACTGCTTTGTCTGTTGGGTCAAACGGAATTGGAAAAATTGATGGAAATCTACACTCTCGCATTGTTTTCTATACGAAATGGGTTTAGACCACTTTATCTATACATCTATACAATTAATTTTTTTTTCCAAAAGATTTAAACTAGTCTAACTGCTAGTCTTCTTCATGTTGATTGCATGCCAATTAGACAGTTAAACAATCACAGCGTACAATTTCACCAACTATAAGAAATGAAATGGAATAAAAAAAAATAACTAATTTATGGAAAACTACAGGAAATGTTAAAAGAAGAGGTTAAAATTGTCTGTATTTCCACCCTCTCTCTCTCTCTCTCTCTCTCTCTCTCTCTCTCTCTCTCTCTCTCTCTCTCTCTCTCTGTGTCTCTCTCTCTCTGTCTCTTTCTCTTTTGCTCTCTTCTTTCTTTTTCTCTGCCTATCTTTCTCCTTTTCTATTACTAACATACTTGCCTTTGTATCTTTATAAAGTATATCAATCTATCATGCATATATAATTACATATAAGTAGTAGCAAGAGGCAAAACAAAAAAAAATGAGTTAACGAAGTTTTGAACCCATGACCATCTTATTGCTAGTGTACAGCTCTATGGACTAACTTTAACACTCTAAGATTGAAAAGGTTGTGATTCCTTTTTTATTTATTCAAATCGTAATTAAATTTAGTTTGACGCCTCTTCAGTCGTTCCCAGAGTCTAGTGCAGGGAAACGGATTATGCTGTTACCAATGAGGCTCAGAACGCCACAGAGACGAAGGAACACAGAGATAAACTTTTCATCAGTATCCAACCATTTTCTATCAATCAACCGAAGAACTCATGCTTTGTTTATTTCGATGAAGCAATAAGGCTTTACAAATTTCTGTCAAAGGTTAGGATTAGTAAAGAGATATAATTCGTAATCTGCTTCGACGGGAGAAAATGTCAAGTTCTTTCCCTTTATAAATCCTGAAATGAAAGGGAGGCAATTAATGGTAATGTTTGTTTGTTTTTTTTCATACACCATATATTCTATATGTATAAACACTCTAAGCCTTAAAAAACACAAAAAAATGCTCTCTACTTCAGGTCACTATAATTTGCGTCTGCGTGCAACACACGAACACACTCTGCTACTTTCTCTAGCTCTACGTTTTACACAAACGGACTTTTTTTTATTACAAGAACACAAACTCGTCCTTCAGTATGGAGACTATTACAGTATCTACCTTCGCTGGATTGTTCTTATCAAACCTGTATTATAGATATAATAATAATAATAATAATAATAATAATAATAATAATAATAATAATAATAATAATAATAATAATAATAATAATGATAATAATAATAATAATAATAATAATAATAATAATAATAATAATGATGATGATGATAATGATTATAATGATTATAATAATAATAATAATAATAATAATAATAATAATAATAATAATAATAATAATAATAATAATAATAATAATAATAATAATAATAAGAAGAAGAAGAAGAAGAAGAAGAAGAAGAAGAAGAAGAAGAAGAAGAAGAAGAAGAAGAAGAAGAAGAAGAAGAAGAAGAAGAGGAATATTTTCATTATTATGATCTGTACTCTCCTTAAGCTCATCATCATCATCATCATCATCATCATCATCATCATAGTAACTAGGACGAATGTCCACTCACTCGCTACCAGAGTTTCTCCACTACAGGTGAAGACCTCCTGCTCGCCTCTGTCTGGCTGTGTGAAGGTTCGAGGAACCGGTCCAGAGGTCACTGCTGATGTAGCTACGGGGTATTTAGGTAAGGGATACTGAAACAGGACAGGAAAATAATGAAAATCATATTAGAGCTTTTTCGGAAAAAAATGGAAGTTGGGGATAATTATAATTTAGTGGATTTTTTCCCCCACAATATTAACAAATGGGAATTATATGTAAGTGTGTTTTAGGGCATCATAATCTCATCTTTCTGACAAATCAAAATAAAAAAAAAAACGTTAATAAAAAAGAAAGCTTTGAAGAAAATAACACAATTCGATTATAGAAAATATATGATAAAGAGAGAAAGAGAGAGAAAGAGAGAGAGAAGGAAAGAGAGAGAGAGAGAGAGAGAGAGAGAGAGAGAGAGAGAGAGAGAGAGAGAGAGAGAGAGAGAGAGAGGAGAGACAGAGACAGACAGACAGATAGCGAAAGAGAGAGAAATAGAGAGGCAGAGACACAGAGAGAGAGAGAGAGAGAGAGAGAGAGAGAGAGAGAGAGAGAGAGAGAGAGAGAGAGAGAGAGAGAGAGAGAGGGAGAGAGAGGGGGGTGGAGAGAGAGCAGAGAGGAAACAAACCCAGAAAAGAACTTGTACCAGATTGTTATGGTAAGGCCCATCAAACGATTTAAGCGATGTGGTTTCAAGCGATGAGAAAAGAACGTCAGTGTATGATAACAGGATGAGCTATGGCGGAGAAATCTTACTTGGCTTCCTGGAAGTACCACAGGCACGACGGTTCCGCTCTCAGAAACAGTGTACACACTAATTCCATGTCTTTCTGTTAGAAAAAAATATCAGACAGTTGATCTTGTGATAAACCATGCAGAAAATGAACTATTATGAAAAGCATTATTATACTTTAAGTTTCTCTTTCAAAAATTTGAAACGTTTGGTTGTAGATCGTCGACGTTAAATTTTTATATAAATTTGAACACGATCTTTTTTTTTTTGATTGCTTCTAATTTTTATAACATTCTGTGAAGTACGAGTGACTCAGATTGTTGATTTTTTTTAAACAGCAAAGATAGAAACAAGATATATGGAATAAAAAAGAAGGAGTGACTAATATCACTAAAATCAAAAGGCAATATTGAAAATCAAATTTATCAAAATAATATTCGACCTTTATTGATTTCCATAATCACAATAATAATAGGTGGCAAGGAATGTTCAATAGTATCGACAAATTAAAAAGATTAATATAAAAAAAACAAAACAAAAACAGAAGAAACGAATTTATTTTTATTCCCGTCGTGAAGGTATCAAATTTTCGCTCATCAACTTTTCTTCACGAGATAATTAAAACAAAAGAAAGATAACTAGAAAGACTGCAAGTTTTTATGGCGTGTGCTTGTTTAACTCCCTTTGATAAAACGCAAGTAGTAAATTTGGAACGGTGGATATGTTTAAGACCTCACATTCTTTGCCCTACTGTGTCTGAAGGAGGCTTGGTTTATTGAGGCCTACTAACATGGCCTAGAAAAGATAATAATAGAGAGATAAACTTATCGCGAAAGATCTGTCACGTCTTAAAATCCATTTCAAATTCAAATATTGTTCATCATGACAACTATTTTTCCCATCCCCTCCCTACTCAATGCTCACCATTGGCCAGAAACTTGATCGAGTGTACATCAGATCCAACACATAGAATAAATATTGAGAAGAACCATACTTGTACTGAACTAGTTATACTGTCCACCGATGACCATAGTATTGTGGTCATCTTTTTTGATCACTTTTTCGATCATGTAAACAATTCAACATAACCAGTTTTGTCTTGGTTTGTTTGGAGTTGTTTTCTTTTTAAATCGAAGAATGTTTCATAAGTTTAAATAGCCGCACAAAATATTTTTATTATTTAATTATTCGTTGAAACGTAACTTAATTGCGTCCTATAAGTCTAAAATACTTAACTTGATTTCATTTTTTTTAAGATTGGCTAATAATAAATTTTCTATAGAAATATAATTAACAGTGTATCATAAAATTTCTTCTTACAGATACGCGCATTCGTTCAAAATGTCAAAGATGAGATTATTGTGAAAGAAATTATTATTTTTTTTTATAATTTACTTTTGATTTTTCTTTTAAATACTGCCAGTTTGTAAGAGCATTAAAAATGTCCTCCGTTTAAATTTCCATCGAAGTTGCCTTGTACAGCCAACCATGATATGAATCCGTCTATTTTCTTATTCAGGAAATACATAATAATTAATATTAACTAACCGAATTAAATACAGTTCATGAGACATACTACTACTACTACTACTACTACTACTACTACTACTACTACTACTACTACTACTACTACTACTACTACTACTACTACTACTACTACTACTACTACTACTACTACTACTACTACTACTACTACTACTACTACTACTACTACTACTACTACTACTACTACTACTACTACTACTACTACTACTACTACTACTGCTACTACTACTACTACTGCTACTACTACTACTGCTACTACTACCTTACTGCTACTACTGCTGCTGCTGCTACTGCTACTTCTGCTGCTGCTGCTGCTACTGCTACTGCTACTACTGCTACTACTGCTACTACTGCTACTGCTACTACTACTACTACTACTACTACTACTACTACTGCTGCTGCTGCTGCTGCTGCTGCTGCTGCTGCTGCTGCTACTGCTGCTACTGCTGCTACTACTACTACTACTACTACTACTACTACTACTACCATCAATAATAAAAATAAAAAGTAATAGTAACATAAATAGAAATAATAATAATAATAATAATAATAATAATAATAATAATAATAATAATAATAATAATAATAATAATAATAATAATAATAATAATAATAATAATAATAATAATAATAATACCTCAATTTTATTTTTATGGCGCTATAGAAACTTTTCCTTCTAATCCCTAAGCTTTAAGGTACAACATGATTAAAAAAAATTGCTCAATCAGTTTAAATACTAACATGATATGTAAAATAGTTTTTAACACAAGTAATTTTGAGATTTAACGCATTCAGTTTGAAACTTTATAAGTGTTGCTACGCTATGCTGCATTAAGGCAATTCATTTGATGTGCATCCTTAACAAGATCTCAAAAGTTCAGCCCTAACTTCCATACCTTTCACCCTTCTATCTCTGAAAACTATTTTTGTGCTCTGTGTGGTCATTGTTACTGTTTGACCAAATTATCTTTGAGTGTTGCTTACCAACCGTCCCCTGTAGAGTTGTATTGGGACCATCTGGACAAAACTGACCAACCGATCATGTAGTGTTTCAAACGGGTATTAGATGAAGGAACACAAATCATAAAAAGAAAATATGTTTTGGATTTTTTGAATGATTTCTTGTTTTGTTTTGTTTTGTTTATTTTTGCGGCTACTAATCATAAGAAAAAGATATTACAGCTCATAAACAAACATAAAATCATTACTAATCCATTAGCTGTTTGACACATAATTATTAGGGGAGGGGAAAAAGGCGAAATAATTAAGGTATGAAAGCACAAATAAGTGAGGGGAAAAAAGTGAAGAATGTGAGGGGCGATGGAGGGAGAAAGGAAATGGAGAAGGGTAGGAAAGCGTGAAGGTGTCATAAAAGAGAGGAGAGAGATAGTGAAGGGGTTAAGGAGGGCGGAAGAGGGTGAGGAAGGCGTAAAGAGATGAGAGAAATAGTAAATGGATGAGATAGAGAGTGAAAGAGGCAGTAAAGGGGTAGGGTAGGGCGGAAGAGTTTGAGGGAGACAGTGAAGAGATGAAAGAGATAGTAATGAGGTAGGGAGACAGTGAAGAGGTGAAAGAGATAGTAATGAGGTAGGGAGACAGTGAAGAGGTGAGAGAGATAGTAATGAGGTGGGTGTGAAGGTGGAAGAGGGTGAGGGAGACAGTGAAGAGGTCAGAGAGGTAGTAATGAGGTGGGTGTGAAGGTGGAAGAGGGTGAGGGAGACAGTGAAGAGGTCAGAGAGGTAGTAATGAGGTGGGTGTGAAGGTGGAAGAGGGTGAGGGAGACAGTGAAGAGGTCAGAGAGGTAGTAATGAGGTGGGTGTGAAGGTGGAAGAGGGTGAGGGAGACAGTGAAGAGGTCAGAGAGGTAGTAATGAGGTGGGTGTGAAGGTGGAAGAGGGTGAGGGAGACAGTGAAGAGGTCAGAGAGGTAGTAATGAGGTGGGTGTGAAGATGGAAGAGGGTGAGGGAGACAGTGAAGAGGTCAGAGAGGTAGTAATGAGGTGGGTGTGAAGATGGAAGAGGGTGAGGGAGACAGTGAAGAGGTCAGAGAGATAGTAATGAGGTGGGTGTGAAGGTGGAAGAGGGTGAGGGAGACAGTGAAGAGGTCAGAGAGGTAGTAATGAGGTGGGTGTGAAGGTGGAAGAGGGTGAGGGAGACAGTGAAGAGGTCAGAGAGGTAGTAATGAGGTGGGTGTGAAGGTGGAAGAGGGTGAGGGAGACAGTGAAGAGGTCAGAGAGATAGTAATGAGGTGGGTGTGAAGGTGGAAGAGGGTGAGGGAGACAGTGAAGAGGTCAGAGAGATAGTAATGAGGTGGGTGTGAAGGTGGAAGAGGGTGAAGGAGACAGTGAAGAGGTCAGAGAGATAGTAATGAGGTGGGTGTGAAGGTGGAAGAGGGTGAGGGAGACAGTGAAGAGGTCAGAGAGTTAGTAATGAGGTGGGTGTGAAGGTGGAAGAGGGTGAGGGAGACAGTGAAGAGGTCAGAGAGTTGGTAATGAGGTGGGTGTGAAGGTGGAAGAGGGTGAGGGAGACAGTGAAGAGGTCAGAGAGGTAGTAATGAGGTGGGTGTGAAGGTGGAAGAGGGTGAGGGAGACAGTGAAGAGGTCAGAGAGGTGGTAATGAGGTGGGTGTGAAGGTGGAAGAGG
>JAWDGP010002482.1:22500-35469 GCA_033675545.1 Elysia crispata | reverse complement strand
TTAAAGGCAATTAATGAAATATGATCAATAATAAGCATGGTACTCTATTCACAAATTATTGCGATAATCATTTAAATCTGTTCATAATGCCCATCTATTCTAATGTAGTAGTCTTGGTTCCTCTCTTGCCCAGTGTAGCAAGGTGTGATCTTAAGATGAGACTTTTTAAAATTATGAAAAATCAGTCTTTTCTAGTTCAAATCTTTTTATCATTTCTGTAGTTTTTAATATATATATATATATATATATATATATATATATATATATATATATAGATATATTCTATCTATTGCTCCTCCAAGCATGATCAGATGATGTGTTAAGAGCAAAAGTACGGTTATGAGTTGTAAACAGTACAGACATATTAAGGGCATCTTCTGTACACACTGTTCGATTATTTTACAGTGAGATCAGAAGGACTCAGGATATAGTGAGTTATTTCTATGTCATTATTTTTTGCAGCGAAAAAATTTTGAGTTTCCTGCACGGTAAAAGTCGTCTAAAAGGCGAAAAAAGCTCTATGCAGACCATTCCTGACTCTAGGTCCAGTTCGTTACACTTTTCCATTCACTTCACATCAACAAAAACTCTGAAATTTGAGCCATGTAAGGACAGGATTCTCCAAATCTTGCAATACTAAGTAAATTAAAATGGCTATTTCAACAAAAATATCAATGATTAAACTCAAGTGGAAAGCAAGTAAGTCAATTATAAAATACACCCTGGATTAGATCTTGTATTTCTCCTAATTTTTTTTGCTCTCACCTTTTGTCTGGAAAACTATGTGTATTGGAAGATCACCACCTCTATGATTAATACCCAAAATTTTTTATAAACTGTCATAGAAATTGGTGTCAACAATACAAAAATAACCAATCTACTATTGAGAGTATAACAAATAAATAATTTTACATAATCCTCTCATCATATAAAATAATCTGTTTCAATTTTTTTATTATTTACTCATGAGAGAAATATGCAAAAAATGTTTTTTTTTTAATAAAGTTACACAGCATTATACATAAAAAGATCTTACTTGTAGTAGGTGTCATAGAAAAACCACCATAGCGCACTGTTTGGAGCAAAGCAAGCCAAAGATACAAAAATATCCTTTGTAGAAGCTCCAAGGTAAAGCTCCGTCCTGACGATATATTGCCTTCACAATAGCCTTCTTCAAGCTGCCCAAATCCTGCTGCGCGCTTCCTTTTCAGAGGATATGGAAATGCTGTAGCTTTGTCAGTTTCTGCTTAGTTTGACTTTTTTTCTGCATCCATATCAGATGACGATGCAGATTTGACAACAGACTTTGTAGACTTTTCATTAGCTGGACATCACGATTGGGATAGGGTAAGAAAAAGGGGTGATCATCAAGGGCTGTGGGAATTACATACTACAAGAGCAGTCAGGTATTTGCTAATTATGATGTGAAAAGAGATAAGTAAGAAGAGGTAACAATAAAATGAAAAATGTGCCAAAAGATTTTTTAGCACCCAAATGCTGCAGACAAAAATGATCACTTATCATAACTTTGGATAACTACATCCCACGATGTGGACTGTACATAATTTGGTATCTTTTTAGAGCTTGAAAGTTTAAAAAATTCTTATAGATTAGGCTCTGAAAAAACTATCATCATAATCTCCTGGTATTGTCTTCCCAATCTGATTCCCATCTTTCATTGATGTCTATAGACCAGAAACCAACATATAGCAGCATCCAAGCTTTCAAATTGCTTTCACAATCCCATTTAAAAACTTTGGGTTTAAATTTGTGAGATGAAACATTACTTTTTTCCTGCATTCTTGAATCTTGAAATTTTGAGTTAATCGCAGAGATGTTGTTTTTCCCACAAACTTTGAGTTTGGCATGCTAAAAAGAACATCAAAAGGAAACGGATTATTAGAGAATTAAAATAATATGAAAGCAAGAGTTTAAAAGATTAAGTTTTCAAGCCAATGCATTTAATACTGAGTTCTTATGCAAAGGCAATTCCTCACTCAAAAAAATGGCTTAACGTTATTTTTATCGTGATCAATTAAAGCTGAAGACGCAAAAAAATAGAAATGGACAAATAAAAAATCCAAAGAGGAGAATGAGACAAAACTAAACAAAAACCTAAAACAAACATCAAAATAGGACAAAATGAGTCTTTACTACCAGAGTGTTGTAACTGACACTAAGCTGGCAAATATGATTAAATGGTTCTTTTAATTGCGTTCTTCTGTTCTATGTTTCCATAGTCACAAAAAATACAGAAAAATAATATGACATCTGTCCAAGAGTGTAAGAGTCAGATGAGTAGATGTGGTAGGAAGAAAGAATTCAACAACATGAATCAAACTAAAGACTAAGCAAATGAAAGTAACACATTTTTGTTATATTACACTGCCACAAGTATAAAAATGAAAAAATGGAAGAGTGGAAGTGTTGAATGAATGAGAATATGAGATTTTTGAAGGGGAAAAGATAAACAGAAGAAAAACAAGTACTGTTAACTCCCAAGAAACTCAAACCAAACAAATCAGGACTGGATGGGCCAGGTAAGCCCATATGTATGATGAAAGTGTTCCAATAACATGGACGAAATTAAACTATTTCACAAATTTCTTTGAGAGTTGACTATATGAGAATCTTCAAACATAGGTCCAGTTCCACAAAAGTATACAATGTCACCTGTTTAAACAATCTGCAGTTCATTGTTTACAACTCATGTACTTTGAAGATTTGTGAAAAATGTATCTTGATGCATTTAAAGCTTCTGAGTAATTTCATCAACCATTCACATATAGATAGGACAGAGGAGTCAATCATGCTCTTCAACATGACCTAAGTAACACCATTTCTCACCTTGAAAAAACAAGAACATAATGCGAGGCTCATGGTTTTCAAATTATCTGGTGTATTCAGTACAATCTAATGATATCAATCCATCTGTTAGGCTAGACCAAACCTTAAGTCTAACTTCATCACAACTATTAATGGTGATCCGCAAGCAACTGTCCTCTGAAATTTTTTATTCTGTTTACACATATGAGAGCATAAAACTTTGTTGTCAGATGCCAAGACAACCACATAAATGTTGGCGGAACTAAAGAAATGGTGTAAGATTTTAGAAAAAAAAAATGAAAACGAGGCAAGTCAGATCTTCCTTAGATGCAAAGCTGTTGAGAGAGTGGAATTCTTAAAGTACCTAGAGATTACTATTGACAAAAAATATCATTTGACACAGCATACTGAAAGCAATGTAAAGATATAACCCCTGAGAATGTACTGCTTAAAAACGCTGAAGAAATTTAATGTTAATTTATTAACATGTTCTACTCGTCAACAGTTATTAGCTTCCTTACTTTTGGTGTGTAGGCTGGAGTGAAATCATTACTAAACTAGACTTGAAAAAGTTGAACAAAATAAGCTAGTGCTGATGAGGATAGAAACAGGATGACTTTGACCCTGTAAGACAAGACGAAAACTAGAAAAATTAAGAAGCTTAACATCTCGTCTATGATGAACATGTAATCAGTCTTGTAAGCCAATGTTGTACGAACACAGTACAAACCACGCAGAAAAAATGAATCTGTACAGAGACTTTTTTGTGCCAAGGTGATTTTCAATTTTGAATGTAACATTTCAATGATCAGCTCTTGAAACTGAATAATTATCAAAGTTAGGCGTATTTACTAATCTTACAGATGTCTATTTTCATGCTTTCCCAAGTACTCTATAGTATAATTAAGAAAATGTTGTTATGTGCCATTTCTTCTGTAATTTTAAAGCAACTTTTCTATGTGGATCAATAAAGATAAATTCTGTGTTACTTTACTCAATCTGCTCTCTTTGATATTTTCTTTGATGGGTGATCCAGAAGTTACTAGCAGCAATTAGCTATTTTCCTTCTAAGCAATGTTGTAGGATAAATTGGGAAAAACATGGGAGAGAGCATGAAATCTTAAAAAACCTGCAGATTCTCGATTCTAGGTGGTCCTCTCAAACTGAAGCCTAATCACCACTTTGTAAGAAAACATCTTAATTGTATAGCACAATGGATACACAAGATAAGTGTGTCCATACCAGATATTATCCAACACTACAAAATGTACTAGCCTGAGACTTTTCCAGAAACTGTAAGTATATTTTTTTCTAGCATCCCGTTAAAGATGTTTCTGTTTAGTTTCTACCCAATACTCCAATCTTTGTTCATTTTGGTTCATCTTGGAAAGTGATGGCTATCCACTAACACCTAATGCCTAACTGCCTTAAATAAAGATGTTTTTATCTTATTATAAACACAGATGAATGTGACTAACTTGAAAATAGATCAGTTACCAACTAGATAAATTTAAATTTATATCTACAATCTAAAAATAAAAAAAAATTGTCTGGTAGTTGATATCTTGACTAAACTAGACTTTGCTTTCACAAGTAACGGATAGTCAAGAAGACATTATTGCTAAATAAGTCATTTTTGTTTTTATACGAAAACAAATGAAAATGTTAGAATTAGTAGTTTACCCTTTCTAATCAAGGCTCAAAATAGTAACGCAAATCCCTCCCAAAAATATTCCTCCGCGCCATGCCAGTGTTTCTTCAGCAAGGGGTATGCTCTAGCCTTCCAAAGTGACCTATTAATAGCCACTGGGCTTCCCTTAGCACTTGCCAGTTAGCACACACAGTTCTCACTTTGATAGTCCCCATTTTAAGTTCTGATAATCTTTATGCCCTATCGTCTACCAAGTTTTTAAGAAAGTAACCAGAAAACAAACTGTACGCTTACTTCAAACTTGCAAAATCTTGGTTTGGGCCACCAACTGAAAGTTTTCAGACTTAGATCTCTAGACCTATCTAGTTTTCAGTCAGGTACACAGTTTTTTTTCTCCAAAGGATGATTGGCTGGCAGGCCATGTCCTCAAATCTCGATTGCCGGCACTCTCCCATCCATTCAAAAAGAATCTCTTTGGCTCTATAACCATTCTGATAGAGCTCAGGGAGTAAAATTGATCATCAATGAATGTTGTGAGGGATAACTTGTCTTTTCCAGACAAAATTTATCTTGCGTTCACAGGAAAATGCTATACACTTGGCAGATTGCAAGAAAAGATAGACACTTGCAGTATCTGTTACAGGCCTTTGTCCTTCTGATTGTCTTTTAATGAACAGATAAGGAACAGGAAATAAAAGGAAAAGCAAGGTGTGCAAAGTAAATTGAACTGTAAAAATGATGTCTGTATTAGATGGACTAAACATATATAGATGTCAAAAGCATAATTAATTTTCTTTTGATTGGCTTCAAACCAGAATCCTAGTTCTAACTCTACTTCTAGTCTTGCCTCTGATGACCTTTTCAATATAAGATTGCAGTTCTCACTTTAAAAAAATAAAACACCACAGAATTTTCATTACAAAGATCCATTTCCTTTCTTATGTGTCATGATTTTATTAATCTTCCAAAAGAGACCTCTACAAAGACAGAGGATATTAAATAACTAAGAAGTAAATGACTAAAAAGGATATAAAGCCAGACCATAGCTCTGAGATGGCAGTAGATATGAGGAATTCTAAAATGTCTACAGACACTTAAGTCTCTGTTAAAGTCTTATAGAAAGATTTATTCCATCAGTGGTAGCCATGACTAATATTTGAAATAATATCTTTAACTCACTCAACCCCTCACTATTTTTAGTTGTTTTTTTGGGGGTTTACAAACGTTAAAGGCCAGCGTTTCAGGACAGTTTAAAAAAAAATTACCATGGCATTCCTAATGAATCAATTCATATGAAATTTGGCCGCGCAAATGACAAAAAATAAACATTTAAAATAAAACAAACTTGAATACTGTATATCAAACGCTTTTTTAAAATAATTGAAATAATGTGAAAGTTAACTAATATTAAAACTAGATCTAGTGTGACTGTGCCCCGCAGAAGTCACATTAAGAAAAAAATTTGTAAAAATAGTATCAGCTCTTTTCCACTCCCGTGTACAGAAATTCGGAACTAAGTGCTGTGCTTGTGAAGAGGGTATACACTGAAGCAATAGACACAATAGCGAGCCAGAAAAAAAGTATTTAAAGCCACCGTATGCAGCTCCCCTAGAAAATCATTCAGTGAGTTAATCTATGAACAAAAACCCAACAGCCAACAGGTAAATATTCCTTAAAATAAACTAGCTTCAGTAAATATGGATTCAGGTAGCATTTACCATCAGGTGCAAACATAGTGCTAAGCCAACTTCCTTTAGTTTATTTGAGCTAAAAAAGCAATACGTGAGGCCAACAAACACAAAACTGCAAAGAAAACGGACAAATGGTGATCTTAAGAAATGGCATAAATCAGAACATACCTTTGTTTTTCTCCCTGCGTCCCATCAGCATAAGATGCTGGGTGACAATGTCTAGAGGCACTGCCAGAGTCTGCCCCACAATAGATGCACATCCACCAGCTGAGGCATGATAGGAAAATGGTACATAGTAAAGCAATCTTACAATTCTGTCTAGGGACTTGGAGATAACATAGGCTTGGCTTATCCTTAAATCAAAAAACACACAGCTAAAATTTGTACATGTTTGCTGCATTAAATGACCATGACAATTTTACAGTATACTGAGTACAAAACAGTGCCTAATTTGTAGAATATTTTTTCCAAATGAGAATATTAATTTACAAGGTCTCATTGAAACAGCATTATATTCTGAGATAGTACATTCTTATCCTACTATAAATATTTCAACAGTAAGGTGGAAAGTAAACAAAGATCCACTGGAATAAGGATTAGAATGTTTGAATATAGTTACTTGTATGTCAAATGTTTGTAAAACAGGCTACTTCTCTCATAAAGAAGAAAAACTGTGAACTTGAACGTAAATAAAAAGAAACCTTATCAATGAATCAAAGGTCCATCAAATCAAGAACTAATTTAACGAGCACAAATCTTAAAAAAAGCTTTACCCCCCCCCCCCCCCTTCTTTTTAATCTAGCTACCTTAAAAATTACTACTAGACCTGGATGCAAGACTAAATAAAATTGCCTGAAAAATTTTGAAACACACGGGTCCAGGGCGGGAGCCCTGAAAGTCAGGGGACTCTGTCCCCTGAAGCTGAAGGATTTTCATCGAAACTAATATAAAAACCCTGTCTCCTGACACTTTTTTCTTCAATTCTATCAGTTTATATTAACAACAATTAACATTAAGATTTGGATCACCACCAATAACTTAACCTGTCATACCTATTCCTGGTACATTTTCATTGAACTTGAAATCAGTATTGTGTATAACCTACGCTCGAGCTAGATCTAAAGATTCTAAGATATTCTTAACATTGTATTTTCATAAATCTAGAGCTTATAGATCTAGATATCCTATTTTGATGCTTTTATTAGATCTAGATCTATAATATTATTTATAGAGTAGAATTCTAATCTAGATAAGATCTAGATCTAGATCTTGACTAAATCTAGTCTCTAGAAGTTCTTATTGATAGACCTAGATCTATTCTTAATCGATCTTCATAAATCTGGAGTTAGATCTATATCCAGAATTTCATTTTAGCGCCGTAGAAACTAAATCTAGACCTGCATTGCCATATTAGAAATCAATGAGTTCATTGAGACTCTAAAGCCCTAAGCTTCGTTGCAATACTCTGCCCTAGAGAGCGAACAAATCATGGCCACAGCGGACTGCACACTTTTTTCACAGCACAGGTAATGAGATCGTAAGGATTACCCAACCTCAGGTTTCCGAAAGTTAAACAACACGCTAACTTTGGAAAACAAAACTGGCTCTGGTACTACATTTGATATCAACATTGACTTTAAAAATCTTAATTGACTTTTTCTTATATGTCTTTGTTCTAAACTCGACTCGGATTAGTTTACCTAGATCTAGAATGATCAACTTTCCAAGTTCTTTGCAACCCTTTCGATTTTTTGTAAACAAGACCTTGGGATCGCCGAGCAAGGCAGTCGTCATTTTCGTACTTCGCGTTGTTACGGAAAGTTCAGGCAATCATTGCCGGAAAGTCGGCTTTGGTTGCCGGAATTCGTATTATAGCAAGTAAGGCGGAATTCCGACTCGGCGATAAGCTGGCAGCTGACTCGCATCAAACTTGACTCTTTTAAGTATTAAATGAGGAAAATTTTAAGATTGCCGGAAATCAGGCAATTGCCGGAAAACATCCAGGTCTATACTACACATTTAAATTATCTTAGTGCAGTATTTAATTCATTTTCCTGTTCTGCAAATTTAAAAAAAAATTTTTTTTACAAAATGGATCTACTCAGCTTTAAGTTCAATACTGATAAAATTACCAAATTCAAATTAATTGTTTTATTGACTGTTTGACATAGCCCTGACCTACCAACAAAGGCCCTGGTGCTGTTTTCTGTTACCCCCATATGCTCTGCCATGTAATGCCGCATGCCTTCATAGGAAGAGATATACACCATGGATGGAAATAACTGGAGACATGACACCTGCAAAATAGACATGCTAGGAAGTTAAAACTTTTATATGATGGATGTTTACCACTTTTACTAACAGTACAAGCAATTGTTATGCAATTAATAAAAAACACATCCATGTATGCTCAGACTTGACAATTTGCCACAAAAAGCTATTTTAAGAATTTCAGAGAATTTTCAGAGAACAATGATTTTTTTTTTCATTTTCATTCTTAAGGTTCAATGCAAAAGCATATATGTGATTTGAAATCAATGAGTGAAGAAGACTTACACTTCTTTACTTTTTTCAAGTGGTCCAAACGACAAGTATTTAGAATTTAAACAAATATCGGTTAACGTAACATATATCACTCATATCTCAATGTAAATCAAGGGTAATATTTTTTTTGTATCATTATGAGGCATACTATGGGCAGTAGTCTGCACCTCTGGACCCAGAGGTGCAGACTCTCAGGGACAAGAAAAACAGGGTCATAGGCAGATATAGTTTTTCAGATTTCCAAATCGCATAACATTGAACATTCTTAAGGTTATAGAATTCCCTTAAAACTCACTCTCAGCAAAAATAAACCCATCATGAGCAACTTAATGATTGAGATGAAAAATGCCACCAAGACGAGAAATAGGGCTAAAAAGTTATAATATCATTCCCATCTTTGTACATGGTGCCAGTCCTAGGCATGTTTGCATCATCTTTTTAAGAAACAATTGTTATAAAATTACAGAAAGCAAAGCATATTATTTATGCATGTCATGTCATAAGTTCAGAATCTAATCTTGTTGAAATTATTCAAGGAATATACAGTGCATATTATTTGACCAGTTCTATGCCTTATGAAACAGTGGCTGTGCAAATAAAAGTTTAGAATAATCCTTCTTGCCCCATGAGTGAATACTCACACCTTCTTTTCAAAGGCTATGAATGGCTAAGAAATAAGACACTAAATCATCATTATGCTGCAAGATTGAAATCCAGAACAACTCACCCAGAAACCTCTGTAAAGCCCTGAAGAGCCTTCATTCCTGCCAATTTTGATGAGAGCATCAAAAGTACCATTGTAAACTGTCTTGCTGCGTTGGATCTGCAGCCGTGTTTTGATAAGCATAAAAGGATAGAGCATGCTGCGAATGGTCAGCCCACTTGCCAGTGTCAAGGGGAAATACTTGCGCTTGTCCATCATTTTCAGTTCAATAACTTGAATCTCTTCCATTTCAAAACTCATCTTGAGAGGTACTTGAGGAAATTCAAAATACTTTGTAATAACTAATAAAGAGCAGATCAAATTTGCATGTTCTGTAGAAATATAAGGCAACCTTAATTTCTTTGTCTTTTTTTTTTTTTAAATTGATATTTCTATAGATCTAGTTTCAGTTTGTCACAAAAGTGTCATCTACAGAAACCTCGCTTGCCTTAACTCTTTTGCAATCCATTTGTGAGAAACCTGTAAGAATAGAAACAGTAGCAAACTTTGCTTTAAAAATAAAAAAATATAATAAATTTCCCAAAGAGTTTACATAATTATTTATACATGTAAAATTGTAAGTACAATACAACAATAAAAACTTTATGAATTTTTTTCTTCGAATAAAGATTACTATGGAGTATGATTTCATTCATGTACTTACTTCTCCAGCTCATGATTTTTTTTTTGAGATTTCTATGGAGATTGATTTCAGAGTACATGTACTTGCTTCTTCAGCTCATGATTTTTTTTGACAGTCTGTTAACAAAATGCAACAGAAGCCCTGACCATTCACACAGATTAACTGACATATTACTTGGACTCGAAACTATGAAGGATGACAGATTTTAAAATAATTTTCTCCATTGTATTGATTGATATTCTAAATATAAACACTAAATGCTCTGTTTGGAGAAGATCAATTTTTAGCAGTACTTTGATATACATGTGTATACTGGGAACACATGTGTACAAAAAAACATTTACATACGACTTAAGATTGGTGCCTAGGGATATTTAAAAATCCTTTATAATTTTTCTATTGATTTAACTTTTCATTTTTAAAACAATGTCTATAATTATAAGCTTTTGAACAAGCATACTGATCAAATTAAAGAAACACACACACATATATAATTATATAAGCCACCTGTAGGGGCACCTTAATTTGATTTGGAATATTCATAACTAGATTGAATTTGTTGTTTTGCTGAAAAAACATTTGGAATTTAGAGGGGTTTTTATAGGCCATTTTCAGCTATGTAGTGTACAGAAGTATGTATACTATTACAAGTAAAATTGACTGGCAGGTTGATAAATTCAATCATTGCTTAGTAGCCTACCCCACTGACATTTCAACAGACAATCATTGCTAAGTATTCTCAGAACACAAAAATATTTTACAAGGATTTATGGTGCATCCAATGATAATCATGAATGAAATTGAATTTGTATCAAAAAACTATTCAAACAGAAAAAAAGGACTTGATATAGTTTTTTGTGACAAAGAAAAAATAGCCTTCTATTTTTTTTCTGTGAATCATTGAATGAAAAACATAATGGTGTTGTTAAAAAGTTCAAAAAATTTTCTTTATCCACCAGGAACTGAGTTAAAAAGGAATTTACTACATTCAGAAGAATTGATTCATTTTTTTTATCTAGTATTTAAAAAGAAATTTCAATTATTGCAAACAGTTTTAATATTCTTTAATACTGAAAGTGTAAAACCTTTATGCAACACAAGCATAAATTTCAAATTCATGAGTTTTTAGGTTATCACTCTGGTGGTATTAATCAAATTAGGAATTAAAAGGAAAAATATTTATACTTGCAGTTGCATTTAACTCTTTGTATCTGGCTTGCCACACTGTGTGGCTGATAAGAAGTACTATTTCTATAGCTCGCCATACAGTGTGGTACTCAGACTAACAAAAAGTAACATATTTTAATCCAATTCTTATTCAATAAAAACCAACCCAACTTATAGTAACTGGATGTTGACATAACTGGATTTCAGTTTGGAGCTTTCTTTAGTATTGAGGGAAGAATTAGTGTTTTTGAGCAGATTTTCTTTTGTATTGTTTGTATCATTGCTAGCCTGTTGCTGTGAACAGCTAATCTTAGTAAACGTAGGCCTCAGCACTATACAAGCTCTGAAGTGCGAAAAACAATCAGAAAGTGGATAGATTCTGATGAATCCAACTCCAGTTCTTGAATTAGTTCTGATTCAGACACTAATGATAGTGAAAAATGATTATGAAAGATTAAAACCTAGACCTTCAACTGTGAAAAAAGCAGGAGCTAGTGACAAAAACAAATGCGCTTACTAAATTAAACCTCCAATTTTTTTCGGCGGATTCAGTGACAAAATACACACAATTTCATAAATTGACCATCTTTTTCCCTCTAGAAAAAGAATTTGAAGAAAGTGAAACTTTTTTTGTTTTAACGTTTGAAAGTAGATTTCCCCTAACTGTTTTCATTGCTCTAAAATTATCCTGATGCCGCACACACCTTGAAGGGTTAAAATAAATTTGTAATTTTATCATTGACTGTAAAGCTCTCTCAAAGTTATTTAATCTGATTTGTTTTGTGAGAATTGAATAATTTTCAACTAAGTTATGTTGCAAAACATATCACCTATGAAGGCCCAAATTTAAACCCAAAATTAGCCCCATATTTTGAGAGTGAAAACATGAATGAGAATAAGCAGCATTCTGACCTAAAAGTATGATGGAAACAATGTTTTATATGTCTAGTCGAGTCAGGAAATAAAAGCCCTAAGTTAAAAAAATGAAAAGCTTATAAATATGTTCCTTTGCTTTAAAATTTCATGAAGTATTATGTGACTGCCACAGTTTGCTGTTGGCATTTTGAACTTCAATAATGGCTGCACGAAATATGTTCATCCATGCACTTTATGATTGATATCGGCCCGTTTGCATAAAATAAAATTTGAAAAAGTGATTTTGTGTGCTTAGAATGGCAATTCATGAATAGGTTTTCATCTAGATCTATACTAGATCTAGATCTCGTCTTGAAATCTAAATCTAGATCTACTGTACAGCTGATTAACCCAGACCTAGAGTCGTCTGTTTACTTCAATTTACCTACATTTACCTTTCTATTCTGCACTCCAAGAAGTTTTGTATAGGCCCTTATCTAATAGATGCATTTGTAATCTAGGATCTATCCAGATTTGATAAAGAGATTTCCAAACTCTTGAATGACATCTACAATGATAGATCTAGAGAAAAACAGATTTTGATCTCGGTCTGGTTCCTGAGATAAAAAAAAAAACAAAAAAAAAAAAACGAACTGAGAGATCTAGATCTAGATTCTAGATTAGATCTATCTAGATCTATTTTGGGTTTGATAAATCCAGATACATGAAACTTTAGTTTACATGGGTCTAATGATAAATTAAATATATTTGGATCTTAAATTAACTTTAAGCTCGAAGACTGAAATTTTATTCTGAAGTCTTTCCATCAGTTTGCTTCAAAGGTCACAAATAGAAGCATGACCCGGAATTTATAGATCGGAAGGCTGTG
>JAWDGP010002482.1:0-12500 GCA_033675545.1 Elysia crispata | reverse complement strand
TTCTTTCTGTTTGTCGACTATCTTGTACTCTTTGTGTTATGCTGATATCAAGTAATGAAAGCAGGAGATGGGTTTATAGTTTAATGTATTAATAATCACAAGTTTTCTCCTGCTGTTTATATGACCATTGTTACAGTATTAAACATCAATCAGCACGATACATTTGTAGCATTATCACATTTGAATTAAACGGCTTGAAATGTGTTTAAGTAATCAGCATGCAAACAAGCAGAGCAAAACAAACAAATAAACTTAACTATGAATTTGCACAATTTACATAATTCCTTACGAGTAAATAATTGATAAAATGAAGAAAAAAGAAATTTCAGAAAAGAAAAACAGAATAATAGCTTAAAATCAATCCTTAACAGGTGGATTACAGTTCTAAGAGGACATGATAAGGACTCTCTTAGCTTACGATCCTGACATCTTTCTCCTTCATATCCATCAATGCAACCGGAAATGCAGAACCCATTGACGTTGTTGCAGGCTTTTTTGGGTCCACTACACATTTTGCTACAAGTTTCTGAACAGTTTGCTCCAAACTTCTTGCTGTTACATGCTGCATGACAGAAAGGAAGGTATTTGATTTAAAAAAAAATAACAATTCCCTTTTTGGAATCTTGTAACATTGAGAAAAAAGTTAACAAAAAGGGAGCTTCTTATCAAGATGTATAAAGATTAAGAACTTTACTTAACTTACGTTTATCACATCTTTGTCCTTGATATCCATCAGTGCAACCGAAATTGCAAAATCCATTAACATTGTTGCATGTATTATTTAATCCACGACACGTTTTACTGCAGGTTTCTGAACAGTTTTCCCCAAAAGTTTGTGGATTGCACGCTGTATGGAAGAAGATCAGCGATTTTTTTCGATCCTAGTAAATAGTTTAATCATTGTTGGTTAACTTTGTTCTAAATGGTAACTTTTTATAGCGCATTAATCATCACACGGACCAAGACTATTCTAGTATTAATGAGGTTATTCCTTATCTAAATAGTTCGATTAGATTAAGTATAAATAAAAGTCAAACTTGTGTCCAGGAAGTCAACCTTTTGTGGGCAGTGAGTTAACTTACAGTGATTATTGAGTCAACCTCTTATCAGTTAGCCATTGTGTTGGATTAAACAGTTTGCAATATGTACTAGCGGACTTCCGAATTTTTTTTCTACGGGCGAGTCGAGTGATTTGTTGTTTATATTTCCATACCGCTAGACACAATGAGACAACGGGATAACCCCATAAATTTGTTACAATACTGTATACAAGTAACGGATGTCTACTTTGCTTACCTTTCTCGCATTTTTCTCCTTGATATCCATCATCACAACCAAAAATACAAAACCCCTTGACGTCTTCACAGTCGTTGTTTGGCCCACGGCAGTTTGTACTGCATTTTTCTGAACAGTTTGCTCCATAAGTCTGGTCGGCACATGCTGCATAAAATAGAGCAATTTATTTTGGTTGCACTAAAGTAACATTTTGTATGAGTTGGAGCGATGCTCGTTAACGGCAGTTTTCTATATGAAGACAGGCATGTTAATTGTTCTCTATTCGTATTTTTTTAGGTTTCTCTATAGACAGATAGATAGATAGATAGATTTGATAAATATATTTGATAGTTATAAAGTTTACGTCCTTTGTGAGACTTTTTTTCCTCAGCCCTGTGTAAGGTTTATTATCCGCGCCCGAGACACGGTTGCGAGATACATGTTGTACATTTATACATATATACTCCACAAAACATTCGCGTTACAAAAAATAATCTTCTAATATATACAAAACTTGTGCATCCCACAATATCGTTTTTCTCCTATGACATTAAAATGTTAATATGTATCTATATAGTTATGTACACTCCACAAAAACTTTCGGGTTACAAAAACATACTCTCCTAATATGTACAACACTTATACAACCCACAGTAGAAAGAAAAATGCAATCCCGGTTTTCAACTTATTGCAATTAAAAAAAACCAAAGAGGTTTCATTTTTGAATATCAATGCCCCTAGGAAAAATCTACAAATGCATGTCCTCCAAATTTCTTTTAATGTACGCCGTATTACATTATTTTCGATTATATCTAGAATTAACTCATGAAAGAGATTGAAGTTAAGGATAAAAAACAAGTATTAAAAAAAAAAGAACAACAACAAAAAAAAAAAAAGCAAACGTTTCTTTCGCTTAACTACAAAAAAAGGAAAAATGTTAAGTTATTAAATTCTATTTCTTGTGATGTACACCTGCCCTAAGATTTATTCTAAGTGTATGGCATGAGTAATATCTGAATCTGTGGACTATTAACTAGTATCGTCGGCATGTCATTGTTTTATATTCAATGTTTGAACTCAACCCCATTCTCAATTAAATGAAATTCGCAAGTTTAAAAGGGTTAAATAAAAAAAAAATATAACAAGTCTACATTAATTTCTTTTAAAAGTCGCAAATAATCTTATGACATTTACTTGTATAATATTCACAAATGTAATATGCCCTCCTAAAACAAGACTGATCAAGAAAATGTGCGTCTTGATTCCGCTTTCTTACGATAAGCACACAGTTCTTTCCCTTGTTATAACGACCTGTTTTATTATCCTTCCAAGGGACACCTGTTATCTGAAAAAATATATAAAAACATCATTTCTTTCTTTGGGAAGATTAAGGTCGAGAAAAAATGTTTAGAAAAGAGTAGTATATTCATGCGTGTTTCAGATTTGCTTAATTACATTTGCAGTACTATATAAAAGTTTGGTGGTTTTATAGGATACTAAAATATTAGACTCGGGAAATTAAACAAAATAAGAATAAAAATAGCGGTTTAAAAAATTGTCATCAGCAATTTGTTTTTTCGAATACATTCCACTTAGCAAATAAAAACATGTAAACTATACAATCAATGTTTATGATAAAAGACACAATTTCTAACCTTTTCTCTCTTATCAAGCCAGTTAAAATCACCTTCATGACTTCGATCGTTCAGTCCAATCCAGAACTCAAAATTTTCATATGACCTTTTGCCTTCTATATAAATATAGAAACGAAATACAACAAACAATATTTCATCAATACGAACCGCTTGGAGTAATTAACAACTTCTTGTATTAGACACTTATTTTGTTAATGGTGACAAAGTGTTTAAAGTATACTTAAATCTGCAATTTAAATTTTGCTTTTCTGTTAACGGAAACGATTTTTTTTACCTGAAAAATTTGCATTCATATGTATTCAAGTTTTAATCTATCAAATTTTTCAAATTTGTAATCTGCTTGTCACAATGTATATTTCTGATCCAAATCACAAGTTAGGCGAACCTGTGCCCCATTAGAAATATAACATAATGTTTATGCAATATGATTCATTAATTAAAGTGATTCTTATTATAAATTTAATGAAGTAAAAAAAAACAAAAACTCATCCAATAAATGGCAATTTAAAAAAAATAACTTCACGTTATCATGCAAAGGATCCAAATAATGTCATTTGCTACATTATTAAAGACCCGATGAATAAACAGAGGATAAACTTTTAACCAGATATTACATTTCCCGACCCGTTCTACATTAAGAGGTTAAGCTACCATATTTTCAAAGAAACAGACTTAGTAAATGTTGAAACCTGCGTCCATTGGAAGTGAAAGTGACTCGCCTTATCTTCTAGTAAAAGAGACAATTCAAACCAATGGTAATCTAAAATATTCAATATCATGTCATCATCAATTTGCAGGCAACCTAATCCCAATCTGGGAATATTTCACATTATATGAAAACATTGCATATTAAGTTTCTAGATGAACATTACCATAAATAAGTTTTTCCTTCTCCTTGCTGTAATTGATCAACAGATCAGCGCGAACAGTTTTGCAACTGTCCCTTGCTCTAGTCCATGTTTTTCTTAGTAAGACCGGCCGAATGCATGATCGAGATGCCATGCTTGTAATCCATCTATCTGGACACTTATCTTTATTGGATATAGTGGAGACATATTGTATTATCTATTCCATAAATGCTTACAAATTAATATCGCACTATAAATGTTATGATTAAAAAAACAAAACAAAACAAAAAACAGCAAACATGAAAAATCAGTAGTCAAGGTTACCAAAATATGTTTTAAATGGAAAACGAAAGAAACAGAGATTACTTTGAAAAAAAATATTGACGACAAGAAGTCTATTTTTTTTCTAAACAATTAAATCATAGGGAGTCATGACCTGGGAGTGGTTCGCCCCCCTTAGAGTGTCAGAAGGTCAGGGCCGAAACAATTTCTACAAGGGGGGGGGGGTTCTTCTCTTTATAATCCCTGTTATCCAGCTCCACAATGAGTTTCTACCTATTGCACATGGCATGTCCTTTGACTTCCGGGAATAGAACGTTCAGGAGAGACCAGAGGACTCCCGGAAAGACAGGTGACACTAGGAAAGACTAGATTCGAGGCTGTGCGGCCTAGCCACCACTTGGCCTCTAAAATAAATCTCTGCAAGACATAGTAAAGAGAGATGCTCCCAGGATCTACCGAAAGGAGTAAAAAATGATGGATCAATCGGTGATAAATTAATCACGACTGAAAACGCTCAATGTACTACGGCATCAGAACAACGGAGTAACTTGAAAATGGACTACCAATGTGTATGTGGCAGAAGATTTACCACCGAAAGAGGGATGAAGATCCACAGAACTAAAATAGGCTGCTTGAATGCTTGAATTAAACAGCAGGGCATCGGAAAACCAAAGCCAGGTTCAAAACCACAGTGCTGGGGAGATCCACGCTGAGGATTCTGACGAATCTTTCCGACAGCTCATCAACACTAAACTTCAGAAGATGAATTTCTCACCAGCATGCACAAAATAACAATCGGAAGCTCTGGATAGCAAAATAGTCCTACAACTGGGCAAGCTCATCGGGAAGAGCACTTTGGAGCACAAACGATGATCAGGGAAGCTATTCAAAGTGCAAGATTGGAGAAACTTAACTTTCAAGTCACTTGGTTGGACTTGGCAAATGCTTACGGGTAGGTACCACTTCAAATGATTCAGCTGACCCTGAGGATGTGCCATGTTCCGGAGGATATACGAGTCATGCTAGATGACTATTTCAGCGGTTTTCAGATGAGATTCTCCACTAATAGCTACACCACAGACTGGATCAAGATGGAAATTGGAGTCGCCATGGGCTGTACCATATCCCCAATCCTGTTCGTCATGGTCATGGAAGTCATCTCGAAAGCAGCAGAAGGTAGCGCAGGCCCGGCTAATCTAGCTGGTGGTTGCTACATGTCGCATTCATGGATGATACCACCATAATCTGCTCAAAGGAAAACAAAACACGCCGTATGCTAGAGCGCCTAAATGGCATGGTGCAGGATGAAATTCAAACGAAAGAAGTCTCGCAGCCTCTCAGTAAGGAAAGGTATGCTAGATGCGACGACGATATTCACAGTGGTCAATCAACAGATTCCAATGGTCAGTCAAGAACCAGTTAGGAGCCTTGAGAGATGGTACGATTCATCCATGAAAGGTACCAAAAGAGGACTAGAAACAGTAGAACTTGATACCGAACGAGATCTTGCACATGGCGTCACTTTGGAGCAGCCTTCTCATCATATCAGTGCACGATCTCCTGCCCTCAAACGCAAATCTGGTACAGAGGGGAATGAAAGGGGACCGCACTTGTCCGCTATGCCAAGGCAGGCAGACCACAGAGAATGTCTTGAATTCTTGCAAAATCGCCCTCTCACAGGCGCGATACACATGGAGGCATACTAGAGTCCTTCAGAAACTTGCCGCAATCATAAGCATGGTTAAAAGAGAGACTACCCTCCCTAATACCAACGCGTTGATATTCACAACGGAAGGAGGCGCTAAGTCATGTCGGTAAGGACAACAAACCAGATTAAATGCCTTTTAGACGGTTGTGATGACTCCATTACCATAAAATAAGTGTTTTGTATGTAGGGAACTGGGTTTTTTAAAGCAGTATGTTCAAATAAACGGACTGTCTTATTTAAAGAACAAAGAAATATGTGCCCCATCACAGAGTTGCTTGCCCAAACTTAAAGCCTTCCTCTTTACACCTCGAAAACTAAAGTGTGCGTTTTGGCTACCAGACCTTGGCCCGGTTTGTGACCTTCTGTCTTGATCCGTACTGAGGTCTTTAGGTTTACGCCTTGGGAATAAGAGGTGGGAGTAAGGATATTCCGCGTGGATATATACCGGATAAGTGGAGTAAAATGCTAATTCCTCTTGCGTCACGGGATAGCAGCCTAAAATTATGTCTGATCAATCTATCTGACCAGGTGGTCACCATTTCGTTTGACTCGTCGTTTGCTAAAGATTGCACTACTCCTAGCCCCATAGGTTTTTTTTTGTAAAATGGGGGGGGGGGTGTTTGGGGGTTATAGTACGCCCTGAAACTCTTGTGTCACGGGAAAACAGCCGAAACTTTTTTCTGATCAATCTATCTGACCAGATGGTCACCATTTCGTTTGACTTATCATTTTTAAGGGATAGCTCTGCACCGAGCCCCATACGGGTTGGGGGGGGAGGTTGACAGTATTGAACAGTTAATACATCCCGCCTGATCTGACTCTGACATGGGCGGGTATGCGGTTTGGGTCCAGCATTAATACCATTATGATTCACCTTTGCATCTTCCTTACTTGGAGAGGTGAGAGGGGGGAAGGGTTGTATAGTGTCTATCCTTGAGGTAATTTGTCATGATGCCATGACATAATGATAATGAGTTGAATAATATGGAATAGTGTTGTAGAAATTTCTTTTTTTTTTTGTAAAGAGGCAAAAGAAAAGAAAAGAAAAAAAAATATTGGAGAACTATACATTGAGGTGGAAAAGCGTGAGGGCGGAGGGCTGATCTTTTAAATTCTGGATTTCGAGCTTCGGGAGGAACTTTTGCATATTATGAAATTGATTAAATGATTGGAGGACTATAAGCCTGAAAGCTAACATAACAGGAAATAAAGTTATCTCAGAGAAGAACGTAGAGGGTACAATGTCACAGGGCATTTGGTCCACAAACTGAATGAAAGTGATGCCACTTTGGGATTTGAGGAAACAGATCACGTGGTGACTGTATACATGCCGGGTATTGAGTAACCTTAAAGCTGAAAATAAAAGGGAAAATAAAATAGTGGGAATAAAACAAAGAGATCTGTGATATGTGTTGGGGGGTTAATATAATGGTATCCTGGAGAGGAAAAACGTTGACCTGGAGGAGAAGGAGGGAGGTAGGACCTACTCGATTCTGGGTAGAGGATGACCCTCACCTGAACCTCTACGTTCTAGTTCTGGCAACCCAAGAGCAGGGATAGGTACGTTGCAGGAGACGGAAAGGTAGAATAAATACAAGTAGGTGACAATTTTTCTTTCTGTTTTAATTATGTCCTAGCATCATTGGAGAGAAAGAGAGTAGTTTTGTGTAGCCGGCGTCTCTTGGCTAGATAAGACGGGGGCGTATAGAATTTTGAGGTGGGCGCTTCTTAACACATTCTTTGGAGAGATATAACTGTTTTAACTTAGATCATGTGTCGCTGACATTAAAAATTGATATAAATACCTCAGGCTTGCAACTGTGGCTTCTATTTTTAAACATTTCCAAATCGATTGATTCGTATTCCTTATATTTTGTTACATTCTAATCTAGTTTTTGCTCTGAGTGTAAGACTATCATTTAAGATCTGACTCGTTTAGTATTTAGTTTATTTACAAAAAAAGAATAATTTTACTGCGGGCCCTACATCGATTAAAAAGAAATCAAAGATGCTTGGTAACATTGACATAGTATTACTTAAAACTATTAAATACTGAGAATGTGAATGCTGCAAGGCCTAGATTACTTACCTTTTAAAGTGCCGCATATAAATAAATTAAAGATAAGAGAAAAACAAAAACAAAAGAAGCTCCAAGATCTAACCATAACGTCATCATAATCTAGGCAACCTATACCGTTTAAACTCTTTTCTAAATTTCAAAAATTATTTTAATTTAATCTAACGATTTTTCTTCCACTCCATTTTTTTTAATTTAATAGCAGCTACAAATATGTTTAAATTAAATATATTTCACATGTTAGCCATTGCAACGCATTTTATCTCTAAAGGCACTGCTTCTGCTTCCGGATGCATTAGTTTTTTGGTGCGTTTTAGGATTTTCCGTTCAATAAGTGTTTTAAAAATTTCTTTTTTACATCAAAAAGAACAAGAAGAAGAAGAAGAAGAAGGCGAAAAAGAAAAAGAAAAAGAAAAAGAAGAAGAAGAAGAAGAAGATGAAGGAGAAGAAGAAGACGAAAAAGAAAAAGAAAAAGAAGAAGAAGAAGAAAAAGAAGAAGAAGAAGAAGAAGAAGAAGAAGAAGAAGAAGAAGAAGAAGAAGAAGAAGAAGAAGAAGAAGAAGAAGAAGAAGAAGAAGAAGAAGAAGAAGAAGAAGAAGAAGAAGAAGAAGAAGAAGAAGAAGAAGAAGAAGAAGAAGAAGAAGAAGAAGAAGAAGAAGAAGAAGAAGAAGAAGAAGAAGAAGAAGAAGAAGAAGAAGAAGAAGAAGAAGAAGAAGAAGAAGAAGAAGAAGAAGAAGAAGAAGAAGAAGAAGAAGAAGAAGAAGAAGAAGAAGAAGAAGAAGAAGAAGAAGAAGAAGAAGAAGAAGAAGAAGAAGAAGAAGAAGAAGAAGAAGAAGAAGAAGAAGAAGAAGAAGAAGAAGAAGAAGAAGAAGAAGAAGAAGAAGAAGAAGAAGAAGAAGAAGAAGAAGAAGAAGAAGAAGAAGAAGAAGAAGAAGAAGAAGAAGATGAAGAAGAAGAAGAAGAAGAAGAAGAAGAAGAAGAAGAAGAAGAAGAAGAAGAAGAAGAAGAAGAAGAAGAAGAAGAAGAAGAAGAAGAAGAAGAAGAAGAAGAAGAAGAAGAAGAAGAAGAAGAAGAAGAAGAAGAAGAAGAACAAGAAGAAGAAGAAGAAGAAGAAGAAGAAGAAGAAGAAGAAGAAGAAGAAGAAGAAGAAGAAGAAGAAGAAGAAGAAGAAGAAGAAGAAGAAGAAGAAGAAGAAGAAGAAGAAGAAGAAGAAGAAGAAGAAGAAGAAGAAGAAGAAGAAGAAGAAGAAGAAGAAGAAGAAGAAGAAGAAGAAGAAGAAGAAGAAGAAGAAGAAGAAGAAGAAGAAGAAGAAGAAGAAGAAGAAGAAGAAGAAGAAGAAGAAGAAGAAGAAGAAGAAGAAGAAGAAGAAGAAGAAGAAGAAGAAGAAGAAGAAGAAGAAGAAGAAGAAGAAGAAGAAGAAGAAGAAGAAGAAGAAGAAGAAGAAGAAGAAGAAGAAGAAGAAGAAGAAGAAGAAGAAGAAGAAGAAGAAGAAGAAGAAGAAGAAGAAGAAGAAGAAGAAGAAGAAGAAGAAGAAGAAGAAGAAGAAGAAGAAGAAGAAGAAAAAGAAGAAGAAGAAGAAGAAGAAGAAGAAGAAGAAGAAGAAGAAGAAGAAGAAGAAGAAGAAGAAGAAGAAGAAGAAGAAGAAGAAGAAGAAAAAAGAAGAAGAAGAAGAAGAAGAAGAAGAAGAAGAAGAAGAAGAAGAAGAAGAAGAAGAAGAAGAAGAAGAAGAAGAAGAAGAAGAAGAAGAAGAAGAAGAAGAAGAAGAAGAAGAAGAAGAAGAAGAAGAAGAAGAAGAAGAAGAAGAAGAAGAAGAAGAAGAAGAAGAAAGTAGTTTTTGAAATAAAAACTGAGCTGTTAGAAATGTCCGTTCGTCTAGACGTCGGTGATGATAATGACAGCACACTCAAAAAGGAAAGTATATCGGAAAAAGATGAGGAAACCATACAGGGAACCTTCTATGTATGAACAGATTTCTTTCTAGCGAGTCGCGAGCTTTTATCATACCTAAGACTTTACTAATTTTATTTGAGATACCAAACTTTTTCCAAACTTGCTACTGACTACATTGAAACTTTATGTACACCAAACGTTTGTAACTGTAGGGTTTAACGAAAAACAAACTTGAGATACAATTTAAAGCACTGTATTTTCATAACGTCAACGGAACATGGAAAAAAAAAATAAGGCTGTCGGAGAAATGTGACGTGAGTTTAACTAGGTCTGTCAGTATCTTAGTTAAATGGATCCTTTTTTTTGTTAATCGATTAATGGATAAAAACTAAAATCATGTGATGAATCGCGAAGGCAAAGATAAATTTCCAGATAATATATACCAAGAAAAAAAGGTAAATTTTTACTGTACACCCACTCTCACGAGAGTGCTGTTTCTTCTCTTTCCGGTCGACGTTGACCTTGACTGTGATCGTATGAAAAGTGAAATTTGTCGCGATTAACCAACTTTATAAAGGCGCAATTTTACGGACTGTTAACCAAAAAAAATAAAAAAAATAGGGGGTTGGGAACCTCCCCTCCCAAAAAAGAATAAATACATAAACAATGAGGGGGGGGATGCCCTCCCCCCGACAAAAATGAAACGACTTTCACTTAATAATACGATCAAATCAAGGTGAAGATGAACCGGAAAGACAAGAAACAGCACACATTAAAAAAAATAAATACTAATAATAAATACAGCTCTTATCTTTACTCCGTCTCTGCTACTTCGAACACCTCCGTATCAGTTAAAATGATAATAACTTAGCGTCGTTATTATAAAATTCAGTAATAACTTAGAAATAATCAAAAGAACACTTATCACAAGCAGCCATGAAGAACATTACGATCAAGATCAAAACACATCAGCGTTGAGCCAAATGAGTAATGACATGAAATGAGACAAAAGACGCGATATACAAAAGACGCACCTTTAATTGCGCATGCGCATGGGTAAATATAAGACGTTGCGCATGCGCAAAGAGTTACTAAAAAAAGAAGTAATACGCATGCGCAAAAAACGGAAGTAGTTAACATGCAAAATGGCACCTACCTCGAGCAAATCAATACGCTTAAATAGGTTAAGGAAGAAGAAATAATCCAAAAAAAGTCATTTCAAAAACTAATTATGTGCGGCGAAAAAAACCTTCAAATTCGTACTCAGCACATTGAAATCTAACAGAAAAACGTTATTTTAAATGCCAATGCGAGTCGAGTGTACAGGTAAAAAACTACCGAAAAAACTCATAATTGTAAATCAATCCCAGAAGAAGAGGGACAGAGTCATATGTTTAACCTATCATGACATATAGATGTGAGACCTGTGTGGTTTCAATGATTATATATATATATATATATATATATATATATATATATATATATATATATCATTCGCTGTCGTTCACAAACCAGCTACATACAGTAGAACAAATTTTACAGGAGAAGGAATAAACTGAATTCATCTAAAACTGAGTTATATAGGTAACGTTTTTGAGGTACAATTGGCTTTAAAGAGCAATAGGATATAATTAAAGTCGTTTCTGTCTAAAATATTGCATTAAGTAATTCTAAGGTGTTGATAGCCCGTTTATGAATTACAACCACAGTGCAGTTGTCCGTCTTACCGCATGTGGCCGTTTTTAGCTCGACACTTTTAGGCCGAAGTATGACGCGCGGTAGTGTGTAGCTGGTCTAGCCGCTCTATCTCACTGTAAAATGTGTGTATGTGCGCTTGTTTGTGTTGTCTCTCTCTCACAAACTCTCTCTCTTTTCTCTCCTCCCTCTCTCTCTCCCTCTCTTTCCTTCTCTCTCTATCTCTCTCCCTCTCTCTCTCCCTCTTTCTATCTCTCTCCCTGTCTCTCCCTCTCTCTCTCTTTCTCTCTCTCTTTCTCTCTCTCTTTCCTAATCTTCATTGTTTTTTTGTGACATTATGTCTGATTCATCGACGACCATTGAAAAGAGGTTTTTAATAATAATTAACTTTTTTTTATTATTTTAATTTTTGTGTCTCACAGGCGTGTAGTACTGCATAATCTTAAATGAATTAGGGCACCTAATTAAAAATGTCAAGCTTATTATAACTATTGCCAAAGTGTGGTTGTGAACCTTTCCGTCACATTGCATTATTGTTCTCTCTCATTGATTCATTTCTTGTTTTATTTTCTTTTGGTTAAGTTAATTTTTTTTTAATTTTTTTTTAATGATAGTGGTGAGAGACGAAACCAACATGTGTAGCAGTCTCATAAAATAAGTGTAGGTGAGGATTTCAGTAGTGTATGAGGATAAATGCAGACTTGGAAAATGTCTGTCACTGTTTGTCACCGTGGAGAAAGAAAAAGAATTATTTTTGCATCTCAGTTGAAGATTTAATCTATAGCTCTCCAACAACCTTGACGAATGTTTACAATCTCCATTTATCTGTTATAAGAAAAAATTAGAAAAACTTATTTGAAGCTAAGTTTCAGATAGACTTAGATGGCATTAAGTGAAAAGCAACCAGTTATTTACCAATTGAAGTTTAATTTATGTTGTTATATCAATGTTTTTGTGGTTGGGTCAGGTGACGTCAATTTTACACTATGAATTAGATTGTCATTTTTCTTTTTATTAGTTAGTCCGTAACTACATTCATTTTGTCAGACCGCTACACATACGATTTCCGTC
>JAWDGP010002481.1:0-14327 GCA_033675545.1 Elysia crispata | reverse complement strand
TACACCTTTAGCTTTAGATTAAAGGCGTTCTGTCAAAGTAAAGGTGTTTTGTGAAAGTACTGCGGCATGCCTGTAGACTAAGGGCATTTTTTTACGTTAAAAGTAAAATTTATTCAAATTGAAATAATTTTTCAGGCCTTAGATTTTGCTATAAGATGGAGAACGAAAATACCTATTGATTTAAAAAGAATAAAAATTTTCCCGCCAAAAGTGTTAAATGGCGTTATGTCGAAGTACGTCTATATTTACTAAAAAAAAAAAAATAATCCTGGAATATGTCTTACGGTTTTAAAAGATTTTCCCGTCAAATACACCTAGGCGTTTGAATCTACCAAAATCTAATACATGTGTAAGAAACTACCTCTTTTTTTAAACCATGGCGAGGAATTCAGTTGGGTTGAAAAATAATCTTAACGCCCACAAAAATTTATGGTCGGTGGTTGAGTTTAGTCTTATTTTCCCCAAAGTGCTTTTTCGTGTCAATAAACGTGACGAAAGTTATGCGAAAAAAACAAAGCGGAACACTCATTTTTTAAATTCTCAATTCTATGGATATTTCCTAATTTTTAAGGTTTTAAAGTGATATGAAAAAGAGAAAAAGTTGTTTTGAATGTCCGTTCGCCTTGTCGGATATTACTTTCGAAAAAAAGTCTCGCGAGACACGATGACCTTTCGCATTTTTCGCGTCAAACGAAGAACGGCTCTTGAGAGTTATTCCAACCGGTAGATCTACCCTGCATAACATCGCATCCAAAGTTTCTCAAATCTATCATCACAAGTGAGTTCTGTTTTACGATAGTTTTTTTATTTCGCTAAGACTTCTTTTCTCTTTTCATAACATAAACTTCTTTTTGAATAACTTACTAAAGAGCCAAAGAATTGACTATACTGTCATGGCGTCTCATTTGTCATTTTTGTGTAAGTTACTTTGAAAATGTAGATCTATATATTTCATCTGAAGAAAAAGTTCTGCATGGTCGTATTCTTTGTAACTTGGAAAGCATTAATATAAATTTTCGGTTTTTCTTATTGTTGTGAAAAATAGTAGGACCTTTTCTAACAACACGATTTGACAAAATTGATTACATGTCAGACCATATTTTTTGGAAAAGTTGTGAAAAGGTTCAGATTTAAAGAAAAGTCATTGTCAAGAAGTGTAGACAATAGTACTAGAACAGTTCTCCTAATCTTTTGAAATTTATATTTAGTAGCCAACTTTTTTGTACTAGAACAGTTCTCCTAATCTTTTGAAATTTATATTTAGTAGCCTACTTATTTGTGAGATGAAAATTGAAGGTTTTTCCCGCGCGGTTTTCCCATTTCGGTGATAAAAAGGGCGGAAAAAGTAAAAGGGTTTTTTTTTTGCAGTCACGGAAATGTGAAATGTGAAATAATTTATTAAAAAAAATGAAGATTTTTTTCCACTTCAGGGAGCATTTTCACTACTTTTTGTTGGAAATTTGCCGGAAAAGATGATTAGAGAGTGTTTCCGCGGTAATGAGAAAGGGAAGAGAGCAAAAAAAAAAAGTAATTGAAAGAAAAAAGCGATTTTTTTTTAAAGCAATTATGGGTCCAAAAACAGAGTGTGTGTGAAAAGGTGTATGTGTTCGCGTAATGACGTGGGAAAAAAGGTAATTTGACAAAAATGAAACTTGCGCACCCATAGCGGCATTTTTTTTGGGCACTTTATGTCGGAATTTTTAAAAAAAGGTAATTGGTTATTTTTCCGATTACCAGGAGCGAAAGGGTGCAAAAAAAGTCATAAAAAAGACAAAAGAAATTTTTATGCTACTAATTACCTTTTTTCCGCCTTTATCACACGAACACACAAACCCACCCACACACAATCCATTTTCCTCACCGAAAATGCCTGAAACACGAGCTTAACACCTTTTTCTTATCTCGGTACACGTCATTAGCAGCAAAAAGGAGAATCTTGACCATACAAGTGTGGGCTGTGTTTCAATGAAAAAGACTAAGTTCTTAGGCTTAAAATACAAACATTATGCAACAAAATAAGATAATATACATAGATCTACCCGATCCGCTACCCAGAGGCTACGCACCAAAAAAGGGTGAGGAAATGAATAGATCAACTTATTGCGTTACTAGGTTCTCCATTAAAGCATACAATTATGCACATCATTTAGCAGGTAACTGCTTGGCTCGTCTGTGGTGCAGGATGAATTGAACAGCCATCACTTTTTTCCGTTTTGCACCCTGCTCCGGAACTGTGCGCACGTGGAACAAACATTTGTTGCCGGGCGACCAAAGCCGAGATTAAAACGTCTGGAGTACACAGAGTAATGTAAAGAAAAAGACACCTGCAGGTCATTTTGTTCTTTAAACGGCCTGTACATTTTTGCAAGTGAGTTCATATGGCACATAATTTCCTGCCAGGGAAATTGCGGCGACCGTAATGGCTTGCTCTGCATTTAAACTTCAGGATTAAGACACATATCCTGAAGTTTAAATGCAGAGCAAGCCATTACGGTCGCCGCAATTTCCCTGGCAGGAAATTATGTGCCATATGAACTCACTTGCAAAAATGTACAGGCCGTTTAAAGAACAAAATGACCTGCAGGTGTCTTTTTCTTTACATTACTCTGTGTACTCCAGACGTTTTAATCTCGGCTTTGGTCGCCCGGCAACAAATGTTTGTTCCACGTGCGCACAGTTCCGGAGCAGGGTGCAAAACGGAAAAAAGTGATGGCTGTTCAATTCATCCTGCACCACAGACGAGCCAAGCAGTTACCTGCTAAATGATGTGCATAATTGTATGCTTTAATGGAGAACCTAGTAACGCAATAAGTTGATCTATTCATTTCCTCACCCTTTTTTGGTGCGTAGCCTCTGGGTAGCGGATCGGGTAGATCTATGTATATTATCTTATTTTGTTGCATAATGTTTGTATTTTTAAGCCTAAGAACTTAGTCTTTTTCATTGAAACACAGCCCACACTTGTATGGTCAAGATTCTCCTTTTTGCTGCTAATGACGTGTACCGAGATAAGAAAAAGGTGTTAAGCTCGTGTTTCAGGCATTTTCGGTGAGGAAAATGGATTGTGTGTGGTGGGTTTGTGTGTTCGTGTGATAAAACGGAAAAAAGGTAATTAGTAGCATAAAAAAATTTCTTTTGTCTTTTTTATGACTTTTTTGCACCCTTTCGCTCCTGGTAATCGGAAAAATAACTTTTTTTTTTAAAATTTCCGACATAAAAGTGCCCAAAAATGCCGCTATGGGTGCGCAAGTTTCATTTTTGTCAAATTACCTTTTTTCCCACGTCATTACGCGAACACATACACCTTTTCACACACACTCTGTTTTTGGACCCATAATTGCTTTAAAAAAATCGCTTTTTCTTTCAATTACTTTTTTTTTTTGCTCTCTTCCCTTTCTCATTACCGCGGAAACACTCTCTAATCATCTTTTCCGGCAAATTTCCAACAAAAAGTAGTGAAAATGCTCCCTGAAGTGGAAAAACATCTTCATTTTTTTTAATAAATTATTTCACATTTCACATTTCCGTGACTGCAAAAAAAAAAAAACCCTTTTACTTTTTCCGCCCTTTTTATCACCGAAATGGGAAAACCGCGCGGGAAAACCTTCAATTTTCATCTCAAAATCAGAAAAAAAACAGTAACTAAACAAAAAAGAGCTAGAAAAACTATTAGAAATGCTGAGGAAGACTTTGGGGATGATGACTATGAAGCAGGAGCCTTCTAAACACAGTAAGACTTGAGTTTTTGTTAAATATTTACTTTTTTTGCCTTTTTCTCCATTTCTTCATTTTCACGCTTTTTTCTTCAGTTTGTCCCTGATTTCTCAAAAACTTTTAGAGTTACTTGTCTGAAATTTGGCACAGCTATAGAACAAGATAAGGCACATTAAATGGACTATAATTAAGCATGTATCTTAAATACTTTTTGTTTTACATAGTTATCTGTCACCCCTACCCCTAAGTTTTATGTGTCCGACAATCATTTTCAGACTAATTGGCCATAAATTCAAACCTAATAGTGGCATATACATAATAATAGAACAAAGGCATTAACATGCCCTAAGTAGTGTTACTGCCAAATTTCATTTTAATATCTTTAAAACTTTTAGAGAAATCTTGGTCACAAAATTCACCAATTTTTAGCTTTCGAGGCCCTAAAACAGCAGTTTTTTTCATCTGAACGAATCCAAAGTAGTCCAAAGAGATAAAAATGTTGTTTTTTATGTATAACTGACCACAACCTATAAAGATAAACCATTTTTAACACCTAAAAGCAAATATTTCTATTTGGGGGTTTATCCTGACCTTAATGCTTTCCAAGTTACAAAGAATACGACCATGCAGAACTTTTTCTTCAGATGAAATATATAGATCTACATTTTCAAAGTAACTTACACAAAAATGACAAATGAGACGCCATGACAGTATAGTCAATTCTTTGGCTCTTTAGTAAGTTATTCAAAAAGAAGTTTATGTTATGAAAAGAGAAAAGAAGTCTTAGCGAAATAAAAAAAAACTATCGTAAAACAGAACTCACCTGTGATGATAGATTTGAGAAACTTTGGATGCGATGTTATGCAGGGTAGATCTACCGGTTGGAATAACTCTCAAGAGCCGTTCTTCGTTTGACGCGAAAAATGCGAAAGGTCATCGTGTCTCGCGAGACTTTTTTCGAAAGTAATATCCGACAAGGCGAACGGACATTCAAAACAACTTTTCTCTTTTTCATATCACTTTAAAACCTTAAAATTAGGAAATATCCATAGAATTGAGAATTTAAAAAATGAGTGTTCCGCTTTGTTTTTTTCGCATAACTTTCGTCACAGTTTTTGACACGAAAAGCACTTTGGGGATAATAAGACTACACTCAACCTCCGACCACTTATTTTTGGGGGCTTTAAGATTATTTTTCAACCCAACTGAAATCCTCGCCATGGTTAAAAAAAAGAGCTAGTTTCTTACACATGTATTAGATTTTGGTAGATTCAAACGCCTAGGTGTATTTGACGGGAAAATCTTTTTAAAACCGTAAGACATAATCCACGATTTTTTTTTCAGTAAAAAAAGCCGTACTTCGACAAAACGCCTTCAACACTTTTGGCGGGAAAATTTTTTATTCTTTAAATCAATAGGTATTTTCGTTCTCCATCTTATAGCAAAATCTAAGGCCTGAAAAATTATTTCAATTTGAATAAATTTTACTTTTTTAACGTAAAAAAATGCCCTTAGTCTACAGGCATGCCGCAGTACTTTCACAAAACACCTTTACTTTGACAGAACGCCTTTAATCTAAAGCTAAAGGTGTAGGTCTTTGCGGTTACAGGAAATGGGGTGCGCCTGTGCTTTCACAAAACACCTGAAGATCATGTTTTTTCAAGAAAATGAGGTTTACTCCGGCTCATGAACCGCCATTTCATTTATCGCATGAATTGTGTTTGGTCACTGTCTTGCCAGATCAACCACAAGCCAATCCTCGACATTCGCCTTTTACCTCTGACATCCTCTCAATAAATTAGGCCTATTCAAATCCAGCAAAAAGCACACTCTGCCTTCTCTATTAAATGCAACATCACTGGAATCCAAAATCATTTAAGTATAAAGCAGCAGTGAAGCGGTTCTAGATATTCAACGATTGCTTCGCTATGAATCCTGAAAAAAAATTCCAAGATCTGTTTAAAGACCTGATAGCCAGGTAAGTGGATATTTATTTGATTGGAAGATACTTTACAACATCATATTTAGAGTGTGAACTCGTACGGACTACATTCTTTAAAAGTTATGCAGGCTCTTAACTTGAAACAAATGGAAGCCTCACAGTACCGTTATGGCAGTTCATAAAAATAATAATAATAATAATAATAATAATAATGATAATAAGTATAAGAATGAGAATAAGAATAAGAATAAGAATAAGAATAAGAATAGAAATAAGAATAATTATACCCCATTTTATACCATCTCCTTTTTGCTTCAACGAAAGTATATTTTTTTTATTTGTAAAATTTTTTTCAAGGTTTCACTTGAGGTGACATCATTATGTAGGTGTTCTTAACTATGAAAAGATTGACCAGAATCGTCGAGAAAATTTCCACAATGAGTACTGGGACAATTCTTACAATGATCGCAAGGGTTGGATTTTCAACAACAGTTCTATAATATTATCGAAGACACCAGCCCCAAACAAAAACGAAGGGAATATTTTTTACCAACAAGAATGGGCACCGTATCAAAGTTTGCGCTGCTTTCTTTCTGAGAACACTTGGATACTCTTCGAATTCAGTGATTAAATGTCTTGAAAAATCATCTCCTGCCGAAAATATCTTTGTGCGCCCTGACCAAAGAGGCAAACATAAACCAGCCCATGCTTATGGTGACGATGTTTTGGAAATAACAACGAACATAAAATTATTCAGTTATTTCATCCTACTTGCAGTCACTCCCGACGAAGCCACGCACCTCTAAAACGTTATCTTCCCCCAGATGTCATTGTGCGTAACACACACAGTCTCTTTCTCGAAAATCATCCGAACCTGCAAGTTGAATATGATTCGTATCGGAAGCGGGTGGTAGCAAAGGGCATTTCTTTTGCAAAGCTTTGAGTTGGAGAATGCGAGCAGTGCATGGTTTTTAAACTTCACGAGCATTCTCAGCCACAAGAAAATCCTGACTGTGACTCCTGCAAAAATTCAGTTAGAGCACAAACGAAATTACGTTAGTGTTCGTATCCACTATAAGAGGAAGATCCCGATGAGGGGACAACGATTTACGTGTTGGCTGACATCCAAAAGTTGATTATGCTACCATCAATGCCCGGTGTCAAATCTTGTGTCTTCCTCAACCGCCTTGTGGCATGTCACGAAACATTCGAGCCTTAAGGTGATCAACACAAGAAGCACGCCAAACAAGTGACTTCCATTTTGAGGCACGAGGGTATATCTGGTCGCTCTGCTGCTGACGTTATATCTGCCTTCATCAAGGCAATTTCAATGTTGGCTGAGCACGCCAAAAACATTGTCATCTGGTGCGACAATTGCTCAGCTTTATTCACGTCAATTACCAGGTACACCAATAGCAATGGAGGTGTCCCACCAAAAACAGTGACATTTAAGTACCTCGAAACGGGTCAAACTTTCCTGTCTGCTTATTAATTTTACAGACTGATGGAAAACAATATGCGCCGGATGGAGAATGTCTACAACTTTCACGATTTTGTGACGGTTGTTCATAATGTGTCGGAAAAACGGAGTGTGTGTGGGTAGGTGTATGTATCCGCGTATTCACGGCGGAAAAAAGGTAATTTGTAAAAAATGAAACTTGAGCGCGCTTAGCGGCATTTTAGGGCACTTTAAGTCGGAATTTCGAATAAAAAAGGTAAGTGGTAATTTTTCCGATTACGAGGAGCGGTAGGGTGGAAAAAAGTCAAAAAAAAAAAAAAAAAAATTTTTTTTTAAAGGACGTTTTCCCTTGCGGTTTTCCTATTTCCGGTGATAAAAAGGGGGAAAAAAGTAAGTGGTTTTGTTTTTTTCCGTAAGGGGAGAGGGAAAATGTGAAATAGATTATAAAAAAAAAGAAAATTTTTTTTCTCCTTTAGGGAGCTTTTTAACTAATTTTGGTGGTTAGTTTGCCGGAAAAGATGATTAGGAAGTGTTTCGGGGGTAAGGAGAAGAAGTAGAGAGCAAAAAAAGTAATTTTAAGAAAAAGGTGTAAAGCGCGTTTTTTAGGCATAATGTGTCGGAAAAACGGAGTGTGTGTGGGTAGGTGTATGTGTCCGCGTAATCACGGCGGAAAAAAGGTAATTTGTAAAAAATGAAACTTGAGCGCGCTTAGCGGCATTTTAGGGCACTTTAAGTCGGAATTTCGAATAAAAAAGGTAAGTGGTAATTTTTCCGATTACGAGGAGCGGTAGGGTGGAAAAAAGTCAAAAAAAAAAAAAAAAAATTTTTTTAAAGGACGTTTTCCCTTGCGGTTTTCCTATTTCCGGTGATAAAAAGGGGGAAAAAAGTAAGTGGTTTTGTTTTTTTCCGTAAGGGGAGAGGGAAAATGTGAAATAGATTATAAAAAAAAAAAATTTTTTTTCTCCTTTAGGGAGCTTTTTAACTAATTTTGGTGGTTAGTTTGCCGGAAAAGATGATTAGGAAGTGTTTCGGGGGTAAGGAGAAGAAGTAGAGAGCAAAAAAAAGTAATTTTAAGAAAAAGGTGTAAAGCGCGTTTTTTAGGCATAATGTGTCGGAAAAACGGAGTGTGTGTGGGTAGGTGTATGTGTCCGCGTATTCACGGCGGAAAAAAGGTAATTTGTAAAAAATGAAACTTGAGCGCGCTTAGCGGCATTTTAGGGCACTTTAAGTCGGAATTTCGAATAAAAAAGGTAAGTGGTAATTTTTCCGATTACGAGGAGCGGTAGGGTGGAAAAAAGTCAAAAAAAAAAAAAATTTTTTAAAAGGACGTTTTCCCTTGCGGTTTTCCTATTTCCGGTGATAAAAAGGGGGAAAAAAGTAAGTGGTTTTGTTTTTTTCCGTAAGGGGAGAGGGAAAATGTGAAATAGATTATAAAAAAAAGAAAATTTTTTTTCTCCTTTAGGGAGCTTTTTAACTAATTTTGGTGGTTAGTTTGCCGGAAAAGATGATTAGGAAGTGTTTCGGGGGTAAGGAGAAGGAGTAGAGAGCAAAAAAAAGTAATTTTAAGAAAAAGGTGTAAAGCGCGTTTTTTAGGCATAATGTGTCGGAAAAACGGAGTGTGTGTGGGTAGGTGTATGTGTCCGCGTAATCACGGCGGAAAAAAAGATAATTTGTAAAAAATGAAACTTGAGCGCGCTTAGCGGCATTTTAGGGCACTTTAAGTCGGAATTTCGAATAAAAAAGGTAAGTGGTAATTTTTCCGATTACGAGGAGCGGTAGGGTGGAAAAAAGTCAAAAAAAAAAAAAAAAATTTTTTTTAAAGGACGTTTTCCCTTGCGGTTTTCCTATTTCCGGTGATAAAAAGGGGGAAAAAAGTAAGTGGTTTTGTTTTTTTCCGTAAGGGGAAAGGGAAAATGTGAAATAGATTATAAAAAAAAAAAATTTTTTTTCTCCTTTAGGGAGCTTTTTAACTAATTTTGGTGGTTAGTTTGCCGGAAAAGATGATTAGGAAGTGTTTCGGGGGTAAGGAGAAGGAGTAGAGAGCAAAAAAAAGTAATTTTAAGAAAAAGGTGTAAAGCGCGTTTTTTAGGCATAATGTGTCGGAAAAACGGAGTGTGTGTGGGTAGGTGTATGTGTCCGCGTATTCACGGCGGAAAAAAGGTAATTTGTAAAAAATGAAACTTGAGCGCGCTTAGCGGCATTTTAGGGCACTTTAAGTCGGAATTTCGAATAAAAAAGGTAAGTGGTAATTTTTCCGATTACGAGGAGCGGTAGGGTGGAAAAAAGTCAAAAAAAAAAAAAAAATTTTTTTTTAAAGGACGTTTTCCCTTGCGGTTTTCCTATTTCCGGTGATAAAAAGGGGGGAAAAAAGAAGTGGTTTTGTTTTTTTCCGTAAGGGGAGAGGGAAAATGTGAAATAGATTATAAAAAAAAGAAAATTTTTTTTCTCCTTTAGGGAGCTTTTTAACTAATTTTGGTGGTTAGTTTGCCGGAAAAGATGATTAGGAAGTGTTTCGGGGGTAAGGAGAAGAAGGAGAGACCAAAAAAAGTAATTTTAAGAAAAAGGTGTAAAGCGCGTTTTTTAGGCATAATGTGTCGGAAAAACGGAGTGTGTGTGGGTAGGTGTATTTGTCCGCGTAATCACGGCGGAAAAAAGGTAATTTGTAAAAAATGAAACTTGAGCGCGCTTAGCGGCATTTTAGGGCACTTTAAGTCGGAATTTCGAATAAAAAAGGTAAGTGGTAATTTTTCCGATTACGAGGAGCGGTAGGGTGGAAAAAAGTCAAAAAAAAAAAAAATTTTTTTTAAAGGACGTTTTCCCTTGCGGTTTTCCTATTTCCGGTGATAAAAAGGGGGAAAAAAGTAAGTGGTTTTGTTTTTTTCCGTAAGGGGAGAGGGAAAATGTGAAATAGATTATAAAAAAAGAAAATTTTTTTTCTCCTTTAGGGAGCTTTTTAACTAATTTTGGTGGTTAGTTTGCCGGAAAAGATGATTAGGAAGTGTTTCGGGGGTAAGGAGAAGGAGTAGAGAGCAAAAAAAAGTAATTTTAAGAAAAAGGTGTAAAGCGCGTTTTTTAGGCATAATGTGTCGGAAAAACGGAGTGTGTGTGGGTAGGTGTATGTGTCCGCGTAATCACGGCGGAAAAAAGGTAATTTGTAAAAAATGAAACTTGAGCGCGCTTAGCGGCATTTTAGGGCACTTTAAGTCGGAATTTCGAATAAAAAAGGTAAGTGGTAATTTTTCCGATTACGAGGAGCGGTAGGGTGGAAAAAAGTCAAAAAAAAAAAAAAAAAAAAATTTTTTTAAAGGACGTTTTCCCTTGCGGTTTTCCTATTTCCGGTGATAAAAAGGGGGAAAAAAGTAAGTGGTTTTGTTTTTTTCCGTAAGGGGAGAGGGAAAATGTGAAATAGATTATAAAAAAAAAGAAAATTTTTTTTCTCCTTTAGGGAGCTTTTTAACTAATTTTGGTGGTTAGTTTGCCGGAAAAGATGATTAGGAAGTGTTTCGGGGGTAAGGAGAAGGAGTAGAGAGCAAAAAAAAGTAATTTTAAGAAAAAGGTGTAAAGCGCGTTTTTTAGGCATAATGTGTCGGAAAAACGGAGTGTGTGTGGGTAGGTGTATGTGTCCGCGTAATCACGGCGGAAAAAAGGTAATTTGTAAAAAATGAAACTTGAGCGCGCTTAGCGGCATTTTAGGGCACTTTAAGTCGGAATTTCGAATAAAAAAGGTAAGTGGTAATTTTTCCGATTACGAGGAGCGGTAGGGTGGAAAAAAGTCAAAAAAAAAAAAAAAAATTTTTTTAAAGGACGTTTTCCCTTGCGGTTTTCCTATTTCCGGTGATAAAAAGGGGGAAAAAAGTAAGTGGTTTTGTTTTTTTCCGTAAGGGGAGAGGGAAAATGTGAAATAGATTATAAAAAAAGAAAATTTTTTTTCTCCTTTAGGGAGCTTTTTAACTAATTTTGGTGGTTAGTTTGCCGGAAAAGATGATTAGGAAGTGTTTCGGGGGTAAGGAGAAGGAGGAGAGAGCAAAAAAAAGTAATTTTAAGAAAAAGGTGTAAAGCGCGTTTTTTAGGCATAATGTGTCGGAAAAACGGAGTGTGTGTGGGTAGGTGTATGTATCCGCGTATTCACGGCGGAAAAAAGGTAATTTGTAAAAAATGAAACTTGAGCGCGCTTAGCGGCATTTTAGGGCACTTTAAGTCGGAATTTCGAATAAAAAAGGTAAGTGGTAATTTTTCCGATTACGAGGAGCGGTAGGGTGGAAAAAAGTCAAAAAAAAAAAAATTTTTTTAAAGGACGTTTTCCCTTGCGGTTTTCCTATTTCCGGTGATAAAAAGGGGGAAAAAAGTAAGTGGTTTTGTTTTTTTCCGTAAGGGGAGAGGGAAAATGTGAAATAGATTATAAAAAAAAAGAAAATTTTTTTTTCTCCTTTAGGGAGCTTTTTAACTAATTTTGGTGGTTAGTTTGCCGGAAAAGATGATTAGGAAGTGTTTCGGGGGTAAGGAGAAGAAGTAGAGAGGAAAACAAAAAAGTAATTTTAAGAAAAAGGTGTTAAGTTCGTTTTTTTAGGCATGATGGGTCGGAAAAACGGAGTGTGTGTTAATAGGTGTATGTGTTCCCGTAATCACGGCGGAAAAAAGGTAATTTGTAAAAAATGAAAGTTGAGCGCGCTTAGCGGCATTTTAGGGCACTTTAAGTCGGAATTTCGAATAAAAAAGGTAAGTGGTAATTTTTCCGATTACGAGGAGCGGCAGGGTGGAAAAAAGTCAAAAAAAAAAAAAAAAATTTTTTTAAAGGATGTTTTCCCTTGCGGTTTTCCTATTTCCGGTGATAAAAAGGGGGAAAAAAGTAAGTGGTTTTGTTTTTTTCCGTAAGGGGAGAGGGAAAATGTGAAATAGATTATAAAAAAAAAGAAAATTTTTTTCTCCTTTAGGGAGCTTTTTAACTAATTTTGGTGGTTAGTTTGCCGGAAAAGATGATTAGGAAGTGTTTCGGGGGTAAGGAGAAGAAGTAGAGAGCAAAAAAAAGTAATTTTAAGAAAAAGGTGTAAAGCGCGTTTTTTAGGCATAATGTGTCGGAAAAACGGAGTGTGTGTGGGTAGGTGTATGTGTCCGCGTATTCACGGCGGAAAAAAGGTAATTTGTAAAAAATGAAACTTGAGCGCGCTTAGCGGCATTTTAGGGCACTTTAAGTCGGAATTTCGAATAAAAAAGGTAAGTGGTAATTTTTCCGATTACGAGGAGCGGTAGGGTGGAAAAAAGTCAAAAAAAAAAAAAAAAAAAGTTTTTTATGGGACTTTGTCCCTTTCGGTTTTCCTATTTCCGGTGATAAAAAGGGGGAAAAAAGTAAGTGGTTTTGTTTTTTTCCGTAAGGGGAGAGGGAAAATGTGAAATAGATTATAAAAAAAAAGAAAATTTTTTTTCTCCTTTAGGGAGCTTTTTAACTAATTTTGGTGGTTAGTTTGCCGGAAAAGATGATTAGGAAGTGTTTCGGGGGTAAGGAGAAGGAGTAGAGAGCAAAAAAAAAGTAATTTTAAGAAAAAGGTGTAAAGCGCGTTTTTTAGGCATAATGTGTCGGAAAAACGGAGTGTGTGTGGGTAGGTGTATGTGTCCGCGTATTCACGGCGGAAAAAAGGTAATTTGTAAAAAATGAAACTTGAGCGCGCTTAGCGGCATTTTAGGGCACTTTAAGTCGGAATTTCGAATAAAAAAGGTAAGTGGTAATTTTTCCGATTACGAGGAGCGGTAGGGTGGAAAAAAGTCAAAAAAAAAAAAAAAACTTTTTTTGCTCTCTACTTCTTCTCCTTACCCCCGAAACACTTCCTAATCATCTTTTCCGGCAAACTAACCACCAAAATTAGTTAAAAAGCTCCCTAAAGGAGAAAAAAAAATTTTCTTTTTTTTTATAATCTATTTCACATTTTCCCTCTCCCCTTACGGAAAAAAACAAAACCACTTACTTTTTTCCCCCTTTTTATCACCGGAAATAGGAAAACCGCAAGGGAAAACGTCCTTTTAAAAAAATTTATTTTTTTTTTGACTTTTTTCCACCCTACCGCTCCTCTTAATTGGGAAAATTACCACCTACCTTTTTTTTTCGAAATTCCGACTTAAAGTGCCCTAAAATGCCGCTAAGCGCGCTCAAGTTTCATTTTTTACAAATTACCTTTTTTCCGCTGTGATTACGCGGACACATACACCTACCCACACACACTCCGTTTTTCCGACACATTATGCCTAAAAAACGCGCTTTACACCTTTTTCTTAAAATTACTTTTTTTTTGCTCTCTACTTCTTCTCCTTACCCCCGAAACACTTCCTAATCATCTTTTCCGGCAAACTAACCACCAAAATTAGTTAAAAAGCTCCCTAAAGGAGAAAAAAAATTTTCTTTTTTTTTATAATCTATTTCACATTTTCCCTCTCCCCTTACTGAAAAAAAAAAAACCACTTACTTTTTTCCCCCTTTTTATCACCGGAAATAGGAAAACCGCAAGGGAAAACGTCCTTTAAAAAAAATTTTTTTTTTTTTTTTGGACTTTTTTCAACCCTACCGCTCCTCGTAATCGGAAAAATTACCACCTACATTTTGTATTTCAATTCCGACTTAAAGTGCCCTAAAATGCCGCTAAGCGCGCTCAAGTTCCATTTTTTCCAAATTACCTTTTTTCCGCCGTGAATACGCGTACACATACACCTACACACACACACTCCGTTTTTCCGACACATTATGCCTAAAAAACGCGTTTTACACCTGCACTTTCTTAAAATTCACTTTTTTTTGCTCTCTACTCCTTCTTCTCCTTACCCCCGAAACACTTCCTAATCATCTTTTCCGGGAAACTAACCACGCAAAATTAGTTAAAAAGCTCCCTAAAGGAGAAAAAAAATTTTCTTTTTTTTTATAATCTATTTCACATTTTCCCCCTCTCCTTACGGAAAAAAAACAAAACCACTTACTTTTTTTCCCCCTTTTATCACCGGAAATAGGAAAAACCGCAATGGAATAACGTCCTTTAAAAAAAATTTTTTTTTTCTTTTTTTTGACTTTTTTCCACCCTACCGCTCCTCGTAATCGGAAAAAGACTACCACTTTTACCTTTTTTATTCGAAATTCCGACTTAAAGTGCCCTAAAATCGCCGCTAAGCGCGCTCAAGTTTCATTTCTTTACAAATTACCTTTTTTTCCGCCGTGAATACGCGCACACATACACC
>JAWDGP010002479.1:0-14275 GCA_033675545.1 Elysia crispata | reverse complement strand
CAGTTACGTATTGCTGTGGCTGGCTCTATTATAGATAGGGAGTGAGTGTCGCTGGCTCTATTGTAGATTGGGAGGAGTGTGCTGGCTCTATTGTAGATAGGGAGGGAGTGTCGCTGACTCTATTGTAGATAGGGAGTGAGTGTGCTGGCTTTATTGTAGATAGGGAAGAGGTCGCTGACTCTATTGTAGATAGGAAGGAGTGTGCTGGCTCTATTGTAGATAGGGAGGAGGATGCTGGCTCTTATTGTAGCTAGGGAAGAGGTCGCTGACTCTATTGTAGATGGGGAGGAGTGTGCTGGCTCTATTGTGAAGATAGGGAGGGAGTGTAAAGGCTCTATTGTAGATAAGGAGGAGGTCGCTGACTTTGTTGTAGATAGGGAGGAGTGTATGGCTCTATTGTAGATAGGAAGGAGTGTCGCTGACTCTATTGTAGATAGGGAGGAGTGTCGCTGACTCTATTGTAGATAGGGAGGAGTGTGCTGCCTCTATTGTAAGTAGGGAGGAGGATACTGACCTAATTGTAGATAGGGAGGAGGTCGCTGACTCTATTATAGATAGGGAGGGAGTGTGCTGGCTCTATTGTAGATAGGGAGGAGTGTCGCTGACTCTATTGTAGATAGGGAGGAGGTCGCTGACTCTATTGTAGGTAGTGGCGGCGGTGCTGGCTCTAGTTGTAGATAGGAAGGAGGATACTGGCTCTATTGTAGATAGGGAGGAGGTCGCTGACTCTATTGTAGATAGGGAGGAATGTGCTGGCTCTTATAGTAGTTAGGGGAGAGTTTGCTGGCTCTATTGTAGGGAGTAGGGAGGAGTGTCGCTGGCTCTGGCTTGTAGGTAGGGGAGGAGTGTGCTGGCTCTATTGTAGGTAGGAGGAGTGTGCTGGCTCTATTGTAGGTAGGGAGAAGTGTCGCTGGCCTCTATTGTAGGTAGGGAGGAGGATACTGACTCTATTGTAGATAGGCAGGAGTGTGTTGCCTCTATTGTAGATAGGTAAGAGTGTGCTGGCTCTATTGATAGTGGAGGAGGATACTAGCTCATTGTAGATAGGAGGAGAATACTGGCTCTATTGTAGATAGGGAGGAGTGTGCTGGCTCTTTTATAGATAGGGAGAGGTCGCAGACTCTATTGTAGATAGGGGAGGAGTGTGCTGACTCTATTGTAGATAGGGAGGAGGATACGCTCATGTGGGTTTCATTGTAGTTAGGGAGGAGGTCGCTGACTCTATTGTAGATAGGGAGGAGGTCGCTGATCTATTGTAGATAGGGGAGGAGGCTGCTGACTCTTATGTAGATAGGGAGGGAGTGTGCTGCCCCTATTGTAGATAGAGGAGGGAGGATACTGGCTCGCCAGATAGGGAGGAGGATTCTGGCTCTATTGTAGATAGGGAGGAGTATACTGACTCTACTTGTAGATAGGGAGGAGTGTCGTTGACTTATTGTAGATAGGGAGGAGTGTGGTTGCCTATTGTAGGTAGGGAGGAGGGATACTGGCTTTATTGTAGATAGGGAGGAGTGTGTTGGCTCTATTGTAGATAGGGAGGAGGATACTGACTCTATTGTAGATAGGGAGGAGGATACTGACTCTATTGTGGATAGGGAGAAGAGTTATCGGACTTATTGTAGATATGGAGGTGTGCTGCTCTATTGTAGATAGGGTGGAGTGTAAGGCTGCCTCTATTGTAGGTAGGGAGGAGTGATACTGGCGCTATTGTAGATAGGGAATAGGAGTGTGTACTGGCTCTATTGTAGGTAGGGTGGAGTAAAGTGCTGGCTCTATTGTAGATAGGGAGGAGGGTCGCTGACTCTATTGTAGGTTGGGGGATGAGTGTGCTGTCTCTATTGTAGATCAGGGAGGAGGGTCGCTGACTCTACTGTAGATAGGGAGGAGCTGCTGCTCTATTATAGATAGGGAGGAGTGTGCAGTTGACTCTATTGTAGAATTTGGGAGGAGTGTGCTGACTCTATTGTAGGTAGATAGGGAGGAGGTCGTTGACTCTATTGTAGATAGGGAGGAGTGTGCTGGCTTTTATTGTAGATGCTAGGGAAGAGGTCGCTGACTCTATTGTAGATAGGGAAGGAGTGTGCAGGCTCCTTCTGTAGGAATGGGAAAGAATTGTGTGGCTCTGTGAATAGGGAGGAGTGTTGCTAGAAGCTTTATTGTAGTTAGGGAAGAGGTCGCTTTGGGAAAGCTCTATTGTAGATGGGGAGGAGGAGTGCTGCAGGCTCTATTGTACATAGGGAGGAGTGTGCTGGCTCCTAACCGTAGATAAGAGGAGGGAGGTCCATGACTCTATTGTAGATAGGGAGGAGTGTGCCACCAGGCTCTATTGTAGATAGGAAGGGAGTGTGCTGGCTCTATTGTGACAGATAGGGAGGAGGTCGCTTTGACTCTATGTGTAGATAGGGAGGAGGTGTGCCTGCTCTCTATTGTAAGTAGGGAGGAGGATACTGGCTCTATTTTGTAGATAGGGAGGAGGTCGCTGACTCTATTAGAGATAGGAGAGGAGTGTGCTGGCTCTATTGTAGATGGGGGAGGAGGAGGTCGCTGACTCTATTGTAGATAGGGAAGAGGTCGCTGACTCTATTGTAGGTAGGGGAGGAGTGTGCTGGCTCTATTGTAGATAGGAAGGGAGGATACTGGCTCTATTGTAGGACTAGGGAGGAGGTCACCCTAGACTCTATTGTAGATAGGGAGTGAATGTGCTGGCTTCATAGTAGTTAGGGTGAGGAGTTTGCTGGCTCTATTGTAGATAGAGGAGGATAAGGACTCTATTGTAGGTAGGGAGGAGGTGCTGGCTCTATTGTAGGTAGGGAGGAGTGTGCTGGCTCTATTGTAGATAGGGGAGAAGTGTGCTGGCTCTATTGTGGAGTAGGGAGGGAGGATACTGGCTCTATTGGTAGATAGGGAGTGAGTGTGCTGGCTCTATTATGTAGGTAGGGAGGAGTAGCTGTGCTGTGACTCTATTGTGCCCAGATAGGGAGGAGGATACTAGCTCTATGCTTGTAGATAGGGAGGAGAATACTGGCTCTATTGTAGATAGAGGAGTGTGCTGGCTCTGTTGTAGATAGGGAGTGATTTGTCGCAGACTCTATTGTAGATAGGGAGGAGGTGGTTGCTGGACTCTATTGCTAGATAGGGGAGGAGGAATACTGGCTCTATTGTAGTTAGGGAGGAGGTCAGCTGACTCTATGGCTGTAGATAGGGAGGGAGTGTCACTTGCCTCTATTGTAGGTAGGGTGGAGTGTGCTGACTCTATTGTAGATAGGGAGGAGGAACACTCTGGCTCTATTGTAGATAGGGAGGAGGATCACTTTGACTCTATTGTAGTTAGGGAGGAGGTGCTGCTGACTTCCTATTGTAGATGAGGGAGGAGTGTCGCTGACTTTATTGTAGATAGGGAGGAGTGTGCTGGCCTCTATTGTAGGTAGGGAGGAGGATACTGGCTTTATTGTAGATAAGTGGAGGAGTGTGCTGGCTCTTATTGTAGATAGGAGGAGGAGGATACTTTGACTCTATTGTAGATAGGGAGGGAGGATACTGACTTTATTGTAGATAGGGAGGAGGTCGCTGACTCTATTGTGAGATAGGGTGGAGTGTGCTGCCTCTATGTGCAGATAGGTAGGAGGTGTGGGGGAGGAGGATACTGGCTTGTAGATAGGGAGGAGGATACTGTGGCTTTATTGTTGCAGATAGGGAGGAGTGTGCTGGCTCTATTGTAGATAGGGAGGAGTGTGCTGGCTCTATTGTAGATAGGGAGGAGGTCGCTGACTCTATTGTAGATAGGGAGGAAAGCGTGCTGGCTCTATTGTAGATAGGGAGGAGTGTGCTGACTCTATTGTAGATAGGGAGGAGTGTGCTGCCTCTATTGTAGATAGGGGAGGAGTGTACTGCCTCTATTGTAGATAGGGAGTGGAGGTGGGGTCGCTGGACTCTATTGTAGATAGGGAGAGGAGGGTGCTGACTCTATTGTTGATAGGGGAGGAGTGTGCTGACTCTATTGTCAGACTGTAGGGAGGAGTGTGCTGCCTCTATTGTAGATAGGGAGGGAGTGTACTGCCTCTATTGTAGATAGGGAGAAGTGCGCTGCCTCTATTGTAGATAGGGAGGGAGGTCGCTGACTCTATTGTAGATAGGGAGGAGGATACTGGACTCTATTGTAGATAGGGAGTGAGGTCGCTGACTCTATTGTAGATATGGAGGAGTGTGCTGCCTCTATTGTAGATAGGGAGGAGTGTACTGCCTCTATTGTAGATAGGGAGAAGTGCGCTGCCTCTATTGTAGATAGCCTGAAGAAGAGGGATTCGCGTTGACTCTATTGTAGATGAGGGAGGAATGTGCTGGCTCTATAGTAGTTAGGGAGGAGTTTGCTGTGGCTCTATTGTAGATAGGGAAGAGTGTGCTGCCTCTATTGTAGGTAGGGAGGAGTGTGCTGCCTCTATTGTAGATAGGGAGGAGTGGTGCTGCCTCTATTGTAGGTAGGGAGGGAGTGTGCTGCCTCTATTGTAGATAGGGAATAGGATACTGACTCTATTGTAGATAGGGAGGAGGATACTGACTCTATTGTAGATAGGGAGGAGGATACTTGCCTTTATGTGTAGATAAGGAGGAGTTTGCTGACTCTATTGTAGGTAGGGAGGAGGTCGCTGACTCTATTGTAGATAGGGAGGAGTGAGGTGCTGCCTCTATTGTAGGTAGGGAGGAGGATACTGACTTTATTGTAGATAGGGAGGGAGGATACTGACTCTATTGTAGATAGGGAGGAGGGATACTGGCTCTATTGTAGGATAGGGAGGAGGATACTGGACTCCTATTGTAGGTAGGGAGGAGGATTACTGACTTCTAGCATTTTAGATAGGGAGGAAGATACTGGCTCCTATTGTAGATAGGGAGGGAGTGTGCTGCCTCTATTGTAGGTAGGGGAGGGAGTGGCCTTCTGGCTCTGTTGTAGATAGGGAGTGGGAGGATACTGGCTCTTATTGTAGATAGGGAGGGAGGTCGCTGGACTCTATTGTAGATAGGGAGGAGAAGTCATTGACTCTATTAATGATAGGGAGGAGGTTAAGCTGACTCTATTGTAGATAGGGAGGAGTGTGCTGCCTCTCATTTGTAGGTAGAAGTAGGAGGATACTGGCTTTATTGTAGATAGGAGGAGGATACTGGACTCTATTGTAGATAGGAAGAGGAGTGTGTTGGCTTCTATTGTAGATAGGGGAGGAGGATGCTGAGCTCCTATTGTAGATAGGGAGTGAGTGTGCTAGGCTCTATTGTAGATAGGGAGCAGGATACTGACTTCATTGTAGATAGGGAGGAGTGATACTGACTCTACAACTGTAGATAGGGAGGAGGAGGTCGCTGACCTCTATTGTAGATAGGTGGAGTGTGCTGCCTCTGATTGTAGATAGAGAGGAGGATACTGGCTTTATTGTAGATAGGGAGGAGTGTGCTTTGCTGGCTGCCTGTCGTAGATAGGGAGGAGGTCGCTGACTCTATTGTAGATAGGGACTGAGTGTGCTGCCTCCTATTGTAGATAGGGAGGAGGGTGTACTGCCTCTGTTGTAGATAGGAGGAGTGTAGCTGCCTTCTATTGTAGATAGGGAGGAGGTCGCTGACTCTATTGTCCAGATAGGGTGGAGTGTGCTGCTGCCTCTATTGTAGGGTAGGGAGGAGGATACTTGACTCTATTGTAGATAGGGAGGGAGTGTGCTGCCTCTATTGTAGGTGGGGAGGGAGGAGTACTGGCTCTATTGTAGATAGGGAATAGGATACTGACTCTATTGTAGATAGGGAGGGAGGATACTGGCTCTTATTGTAGATAGGGTGGAGTGTAGCTGAAGCTCTATTGTAGGTAGGGGAGGAGGATACTGGCTCTATTGTAGATAGGGAGGAGGATACTGACTTCTATTGTAGATAGGGAGAGAAGTGTGCTGCCTCTATTGTGGCAAGTAGGGAGGAGGATACTGGCTTTATTGTAGATAAGGATAGAGGTCGCTGACTCTATTGTAGATAGGGGAGGAGTGTGCTGACTCTATTGTAGATAGGGAGGGAGGTGTGCTTGGCTCTATTGTAGATAGGGAGGGAGGGGTCGCTTTGACTCTATTGTAGATAGGGATGAGTGTGCTGCCTCTATTGTAGATAGAGAAGGAGTGATACTGGAGCTCTATTGTAGATAGGGAGGAGGGTCATTTGACTCTATGGCTGTAGATAGGGAGGAGTGTGTCTGCCTCTATTGTAGATAGGGAGGAGTGTGCTGCCTCTATTGTAGGATATGGGGAGGGAGTGTGCTAAAGCTCCTATGTGTAGGTAGGGGAGGAGTGTGCTGCCTCTATTGTAGATAGGGGAGGAGGATACTGGCTTATGTGTAAGATAGGGAGGAGCTCTTACACCTTACAGTATCTCCATCATAAGTGCAGCAGGCTCTCATGCACCTTACAGTGCTTGACATCATAGTGCAGCAAGCTCTCTTACACCTTACAGTATCACGCCATCATAGTGCAGCAAGCTCTCTTACACCTTACAGTATCTCTCATCATAGTGCAGCAAGCACTCTTGCACCTTACAGTGTTGACATCATAGTGCAGCAAGCTCTCTTACACACTCACAGTATCCCCCATCCTCTACCATCATAGTGCAGCAAGTTCTGTTGAACTCCCTTGCTAAGGGTGATCTCCATCATAGTGCAGCAAGCTCTCTTGCACTTTATAGTATCGCCATCACAGTGCAGCAATTACTCTTCACACTTACAGTGTTGACATCATAGTGCAGCAAACTCTCTCTGCACCTTACAGTATCTCTCCATCATAGTGCAGCAAGCTCTCTTACACCTTACAGTATCTGCATCATAGTGCAGCAAGCTCTCTTACACCTCACAGTATCTCCATCATAGTGCAGCAAGCTCTCTTACACGTTACAGTATCTCCATCATAGTGCAGCAAACTCTCTTGCACCTTACAGTATCTCCATCATAGTGCAGCAGGCTCTCTTGCACCTTACAGTGTTGACATCATAGTGCAGCAAGCTCTCTTACACCTCACAGTATTGCCATCATAGTGCAGCAAGTTCTCTTACACCTTACCCAGTATCTCCATCATAGTGCAGTAAGCTCTCTTACACCTTACAGTATCTCCATCCTAGTGCAGCAAGCTCTCTTACACCCTACAGTATCTCCATCATAGTGCAGCAATTCCTCTCTTACACCTTACAGTATTCTCCATCATAGTGCAGCAAGCTTTCTTGCACCTTACTGTATCTCCATCATAGTGCAGCAAAGCTCTCTTGCACCTTATAGTATCTCCATCACAGTGCAGCAAACGTTCTTGCACCTTACAGATTCTCCATCATAGTGCAGCAAACCTCTCTGCACCTTATAGTATCTCCATGCCACAGTGCAGCAAACACTCTTGCACCTCTTAGTATCTCCATCACAGTGCAAAGCAAACACTCTTACACCTTACAGTGTTGACATCATAGTGCAGAAAACTCTCTTGCACCTTACAGTGTTGACATCATAGTGCAGCAAGCTCTCTTACACCTTACAGTATCTCTATCATAGTGCAGCAAGCTCTCTTACACCTTACAGTATCTCCATCATAGTGCAGCAAGCTCTCTTACACCTTACAGTATCTCAACTCTCTCTCTCTCTCTCTCTCTCTCATAGTGCAGCAAACTCTCTTGCACCTTAAAGTATCATGTCATCACAATGCAGCAAACACTCTTGCACCTTATAGTATCTCCATCACAGTGCAGCAAACACTCTTACACCTTACAGTGTTGACATTATAGTGCAGCAAACTCCTCTTGCACCTTACAGTGTTGACATCATAGTGCAGCAAAAGCTCTCTTACACCTTACAGTATACTGGTCCATTATAGTGCAGCAAGCTCTCTTACACCTTACAGTATCTCCATCATAGTGCAGCAAGCTCTCTTACACCTTACCCAGTATCGCCATCATTGTCCAGGAAACTCTCTGGCACTCTTCAGTGTTGACATCATAGTAGAGCAAATTCTCTTACACCTTGGCTGTATCTCTCATCACAGTGCAGCAAACACTCTTACACCCCTTACAGTGTTGACATCATAGTGCAGCAAGCTCTCTTACACCTTACAGTATCTGCATCATAGTGCAGCAAGCTCTCTTACACCTCACAGTATCTCCATGCTGTTAGTGCAGGAAGCTCTCTTACACGTTACAGTATCGCCATCATAGTGCAGTAACCTCTCTTACAACTGCCACAGTATCTCCATCATAGTGCAGCAAGCTCTCTTGCACCTTACAGTATCTCCATCATTAGTGCAGCAAGCTCTATTGCACCTTATAGTATCTCCATCACAGTGCAGCAAACACTCTTGCACCCTACAGTATCTCCATCATAGTGCAGAAAACTCTCTTGCACCTTATAGTATCTCCATCACAGTGCAGCAAACACTCTGTGCACTCCATTGTGTCCTCCATCACAGTGCAGCAAACACTCTTACACCTACCCTACAGTGTTGACATCATAGTGCAGCAAACTCTCTTGCACCTTTACAGTGTTGACATCATAGTGCAGCAAGCTCTCTCTACACCTTACAGTATCTCTATCATAGTGCAGCAAGCTCTCTTACACCTTACAGTATCTCCATCATAGTGCAGCAAGCTCTCTTACACCTTACAGTATCTCCATCATAAAGTGCAGCAAACTCTCTTGCACCTTATACTATCTCCATCACAGTGCAGCAAACACTCTTGCACCTTATAGTATCTCCATCACAGTGCAGCAAACACTCTTGCACTCTTAACAGTGTTGACATCATAGTGCAGCAAGCTCTCTTGCACCTTACAGTATGTCCATTATAGTGCAGCAAGCTCTTCTTACACCTTACTGAGTATCTCCATCATAGTGCAGCAAGCTCTCTTACACCTTTACAGTATCGCCATCATAGTCCAGGAAACTCTCTTACACCCTTACAGTGTTAACATCATTAGTGCAGCAAATTCTCTTGCACATTACAGTGTTCACATCATAGTGCAGCAAGCTCTCTTACACCTTACAGTACCTCTATCATAGTGCAGCAAGCTCTCTTACACCTTACAGTATCTCCATCACTTAGTGCAGCAAGCTCTCTTACACCTTACAGTATCTCCATCATAGTGCAGCAAACTCTCTTGCACCTTATACTATCTCCATCTACAGTGCAGCAAACACTCTTGTACCTTTATAGTATCTCCATCACACAGTGCAGCATAACACTCTTGCACCTAACAGTGTTGACATCATAGGTGCAGCAAGCTCTCTTACACCTTACAGTATGTCCATTATAGTGCAGCAAGCTCTATTACACCTTACAGTATCTCCATCATAGTGCAGCAAGCTCTCTTACACCCTACAGAGCATCGCCATCATAGTCCAGGAAACTCTCTTACACCTTACAAAAGGCATGTTAACATCATAGTGCAGCAAATTCTCTTACACCTTACAGTATCTCCATCATAGTGCAGCAAGCTCTCTTGCACCTTACAGTATCTCCATCATAGTTCAGCAAGCTCTCTTACACCTTACAGTATCTCCATCATAGTGCAGTTTCCCCAAGCTCTCTTACACCTTACAGTGTTGACATCATAGTGCAGGAAACTCTCTCTACACCTTACAGTATCTCCATCATTAGTGCACAGCAGGCTCTCTTGCACCTTACAGTGTTGACATCATAGTGCAGCAAGCTCTCTTACACCTTACAGTGTTGACATCATAGTGCAGCAAGTTCTCTTACACCTTACAGTATCTCCATCATAGTGCAGCAAGGACTCTTGCACCTTACAGTGTTGGACATCATAGTCCAGGAAACTCTCTTACACCTTACAGTGCTGACATCATAGTGCAGCAAGTTCTCTTACACCTTACAGTATCTCCATAATAGTGCAGCAAGGACACTTGCACCTTACAGTGTTGACATCAAAGTGCAGCAAAGCTCTCTTTACCACCTCACAGTATCGCCATCATAGTGCAGCAAGCTCTCTTGCACCTTACAGTATCTCCATCATAACGTGCAGCAAACACTCTTACACCTTACAGTGTTGACATCATAGTGCAGCAAGCTCTCTGTACACCTTACAGTATCTCCATCATAGTGCAGCATAGTTCTCTTGCACCTTACAGTATCTCCATCATAGTGCAGCAAGCTTCTCTGTGCACCTTACAGTATCTCCATCATAGTGCAGCAAACACTCTTACACCTAACAGTGTTGACATCATAGTGCAGCAAGCTCTCTTACACCTATTACAATATCTCCCATCATAGTGCAGCAAGCTCTCTTGCACCTTACAGTATCTCCATCATGGTGCAGCAAGCTCTCTTACACCTTACAGTATCTCCATCATAGTGCAGCAAACTCTCTTGCACCTTATAGTATCTCCATCACAGTGCAGCAAAAACACTTTTGCACCTTATACCTATCTCCATCTCAGTGCAGCAAAAACTCTTACACCTTACAGTGTTGACATCATAGTGAAATAAACTCTCTTGCACCTTACAGTATCTCCATCATAGTGCAGCAAAGCTCCTCTTACACCTTACAGTATCTCCATCATAGTCTGCAGCAAGCTCTCCTTACACCTCACAGTATCTCTATCATAGTGCAGCAAGCTCTCTTACACGTTACAGTATCTCCATCATAGTGCAGCAAGCTCTCTTTACACCTTACAAGTATCTCCATCATAGTGCAGCAAGCTCTCTTACACCTTACAGTATCTCCATTATAGTGCAGCAAGCTCTCTTACAATCCTTACAGTATCTCCATCATAGTGCAGGAAACTCTCTTTACACCTTACAGTATCTCCATCATAGTGCAGCAGGCTCTCTTGCACCTTACAGTGTTTGACATCATAAAAGGTGCAACCAGCTCTCTTACCACCCTCTATAGTATCGCCATCATAATTGCAGCAAGTTCTCTTGCACCTTACAGTATCTCCATCAGACTGAGAAGTGCAGCAAGCTCTCTATGACACCTTGCAGTGTTGACAATTAGCATAGTGCAGCAAGCTCTCTTACACCTCACAGTATTGCCATCATAGTGCAGCAAGTTCTCTTGCACCTTACAGTATCTCCATCATAGTGCAGCAAGCTCTCTTACACCTTACAGTATCTCCATCATAGTGCAGCAGGCTCTCTTGCACCTTACAGTGTTGACATCATAGTGCAGCAGCAGCTCTCTTACACCTCACAGTATTGCCATCATAGTGCAGCCAAGTTCTCTTACACCTTACAGTATCTCCATCATAGTGCAGCAAGCTCTCTTACACCTTACAGTATCTCCATCATAGTGCAGCAAGCTCTCTTACATCCTACAGTATCGTCATCATAGTGCAGCAATCTCTCTTACACCTTACAGTATCTCCATCATAGTGCAGCAAGCTCTCTTGCACCTTACAGTATCTCCATCATAGTGCAGCAAGCTCTCTTGCACCTTATAGTATCTCCATCACAGTGCAGCAAACACTCTTGCACCTTACAGTATCTCCATCATAGTGCAGCAAACTCTCTTGCACCTTAAAGTATCTCCATCACAGTGCAGCAAACACTCTTGCACCTCATAGTATCTCCATCACAGTGCAGCAAACACTCTTACACCTTACAGTGTTGATATCATAGTGCAGCAAACTCTCTTGCACCTTACAGTGTTGACATCATAGTGCAGCAAGCTCTCTTACACCTTACAGTATCTCTATCATAGTGCAGCAAGCTCTCTTGCACCTTACAGTATCTCCATCATAGTGCAGCAAGCTCTCTTACACGTTACAGTATCTCCATCATAGTGCAGCAAGCTCTCTTACACCTTACAGTATCTCCATCATAGTGCAGCAAGCTCTCTTACACCTTACAGTATCTCCATTATAGTGCAGCAAGCTCTCTTACATCTTACAGTATCTCCATCATAGTGCAGGAAACTCTCTTGCACCTTACAGTATCTCCATCATAGTGCAGCAAGCTCTCTTACACCTTGCAGTGTTGACATCATAGTGCAGCAAGCTCTCTTACACCTCACAGTATTGCCATCATAGTGCAGCAAGTTCTCTTGCACCTTACAGTATCTCCATCATAGTGCAGCAAGCTCTCTTACACCTTACAGTATCTCCATCATAGTGCAGCAGGCTCTCTTGCACCTTACAGTGTTGACATCATAGTGCAGCAAGCTCTCTTACACCTCACAGTATTGCCATCATAGTGCAGCAAGTTCTCTTACACCTTACAGTATCTCCATCATAGTGCAGCAAGCTCTCTTACACCTTACAGTATCTCCATCATAGTGCAGCAAGCTCTCTTACATCCTACAGTATCGTCATCATAGTGCAGCAATCTCTCTTACACCTTACAGTATCTCCATCATAGTGCAGCAAGCTCTCTTGCACCTTACAGTATCTCCATCATTGTGCAGCAAGCTCTCTTGCACCTTATAGTATCTCCATCACAGTGCAGCAAACACTCTTGCACCTTACAGTATCTCCATCATAGTGCAGCAAACTCTCTTGCACCTTATAGTATCTCCATCACAGTGCAGCAAACACTCTTGCACCTCATAGTATCTCCATCACAGTGCAGCAAACACTCTTACACCTTACAGTGTTGATATCATAGTGCAGCAAACTCTCTTGCACCTCATAGTATCTCCATCACAGTGCAGCAAACACGCTTACACCTTACAGTGTTGATATCATAGTGCAGCAAACTCTCTCTGCACCTTATAGTATCTCCATCACAGTGCAGCAAACACTCTTGCACCTCATAGTATCTCCATCACAGTGCAGCAAACACTCTTACACCTTACAGTGTTGATATCATATAGTGCAGCAAACTCTCTTGCACCTTACAGTGTTGACATCATAGTGCAGCAAGCTCTCTTACACCTTACAGTATCTCTATCTAGTGCAGCAAGCTTCTCTTGCACCTTACAGTATCTCTCATCATAGTGCAGCAAGCTCTCTTCAACATCTTACAGTATCTCCATCATAGTGCAGCAAACTCTCTTGCACCTTATAGTATCGCCATTACAGTGCATCAAACACTCTTGCACCTTATAGTATCTCCATCACAGTGCAGCAAACACTCTTACACCTTACATAGTCTTGACATTATAGTGCAGCAAACTCTCTTGCACCCCTTACAGTGTTGACATCATAGTGCATGCAAGCTCTCTTACACCTTCCAGTATCTCCATCACTTAGTGCAGCAAGCTCTCTTACACCTCACAATATTTCCATCTTAGTGCAGCAAGCTCTCTTACACCTTAAAGTATGTCCATTATAGTGCAGCAAGCTCTCTTACACCTTACAGTTATCTCTATCATAGTGCAGCAAGCTCTCTCTTACACCTTACAGTATCTCCATCATAGTGCAGCAAGCTCTCTTGCACCTTACAGTATCTCCATCATAGTGCAGGAAGCTCTCTCACACCTTACAGTATCGCCATCATAGTGCAGCAAGCTCTCTTGACACCTTAAGAACAGGTATCTCCATCATAGTGCAGCAAGCTCTCTTTGCACCTTACAATATCTCCATCATAGTGCAGCAAGCTTTCTTACACCTTACAGTATCTCCATCATAGTGCAGCAAGCTCTCTTACACCTTACCAGTATCTCCATCATAGTGCAGCCATCTCACTTACATCTTACAGTATCTCCATCATAGTGCAGCAAGCTCTCTTACACCTTACATCATCTCTATCATAGTGCAGCAAGCTCTCTCTTACAATGCCCTTTTTAGTATCGCCATAATTATGTAGCAGCAAGCTCTCTCTTACACCTTACAATATCTCCATCATATGTGCAGCAAGCTCTCTTACACCTTACAGTATCTCCATCATACTTTTGCAGCAAGCTCTCTTGCACCTTATAGTATCTCCATCATAGTGGAGCAGAGCTCTCTTGCACCTTACAGTGTTGACATCATAGTGCAGCAAGCTCTCTTACACCTTACAGTATCTCCATCATAGTGCAGCAAGCTCTCTTACACCTTACAGTGTTGACATCATAGTGCAGGAAACTCTCTTACACCTTACAGTATCTCCATCATATGCAGCAAAGCTCTCTTACACCTTACAGTATCTCCCATCATAGTGCAGCAAGCTCTCTTACACCTTACCAGTATCTCCATCATAGTGCAGCAAGCTCTCTTTCACCTTACAGTATCTCTATCACAGTGCAGCAAGCTCTTTTACACCTTACATTATCGCCATCATAGTGCAGCAAGCCACCTCTTACACCTTACAGTGTCTCCATCATAGTGCAGCAAGCACTCTTGCACCTT
>JAWDGP010002478.1:0-16046 GCA_033675545.1 Elysia crispata | reverse complement strand
GTTGTAGTTGTAGTTGTTATAGTTGTAGTTGTTGTAGTTGTAGTAGTTGTAGTTGTTGTAGTTGTAGTTGTAGTTGAAGTTGTTGTAGTTATAGTTGTAGTTGTTTAAGTTGTTGTAGTTGTGTTGTTGTTGTTGTAGTTGTAGTTGTTGTAGTTGTTGTAGTTAGTTGTAGATGTATTTCTAGTTGTAGTAGTTGTAGTTGTAGGAGTTGTAGTTGTTGTTGTTGTAGTAGTTGTAGTTGTTGTATTTGTAGTAGTTGTATTTGTTGTAAGTTTAGTTGTAGTTTTAGTTGTAGCTTTGTAGTTGTATTTGTAGTTGTAGTTGTTGTAGGTGTAGTTGTAGTTGTAGTTGTAGTTTTTGTAGTTGTAGTTGTAGTTGTAGTTGTAGTTGTTGTAGTTGTAGTTGTAGTTGTAGTTGTAGTTGTTGTAGTTGTAGTTGTAGTTGTAGTTGTTGTAGTTGTAGTTGTAGTTGTAGTTGTTGTAGTTGTAGTTGTAGTTGTAGTTGTAGTTGTAGTTGTAGTTGTAGTTGTTGTAGTTGTAGTTGTAGTTGTAGTTGTTGTAGTTGTAGTTGTAGTTGTAGTTGTTGTAGTTGTAGTTGTAGTTGTTGTAGTTGTAGTTGTAGTTGTAGTTGTTGTAGTTGTAGTTGTAGTTGTAGTTGTAGTTGTAGTAGTTGTAGTTGTAGTTGTAGTTGTAGTTGTTGTAGTTGTAGTTGTAGTTGTAGTTGTTGTAGTTGTAGTTGTAGTTGTAGTTGTTGTAGTTGTAGTTGTAGTTGTAGTTGTTGTAGTTATAGTTGTAGTTGTAGTTGTTGTAGTTATAGTTGTAGTTGTAGTTGTTGTAGTTGTAGTTGTAGTTGTAGTTGTTGTAGTTGTAGTTGTAGTTTTATTTGTAGTTGTAGTTGTTGTAATTGTAGTTGTAGTTGTAGTTGTAGTAGTTGTAGTTGTTGTAGTTGTAGTAGTAGTAGTTGTTGTAGTTGTAGTAGTTGTAGTTGTAGTAGTTGTAGTTGTTGTAGTTGTAGTAGTTGTAGTTGTAGTTGTATTTGTTGTAGTTGTAGTTGTAGTTGTAGTTGTTGTTGTTGTAGTTGTAGTTGTAGTTGTAGTTGTTGTAGTTGTAGTTGTAGTTGTTGTAGTTGTAGTTGTAGTTGTAGTTGTTGTTGTTGTAGTTGTAGTTGTAGTTGTAGTTGTAGTTGTAGTTGTAGTTGTAGTTGTTGTAGTTGTAGTTGTAGTTGTAGTTGTTGTAGTTGTAGTTGTTCTGGTTGTAGTTGTAGTTGTAGTTGTTGTAGTTGTAGTTGTAGATGTTGTAGTTGTAGTTGTAGTTGTAGTTGTTGTAGTTGTTGTAGTTGTAGTTGTTGTAGTTGTAGCTGTAGTTGTAGTTGTAGCTTTTGTAGTTGTAGTAATTGTAGTTGTTGTAGTTCTAGTAGTTGTAGTTGTTGTAGTTGTAGTTGTAGTTGTAGTTGTTGTAGTTGTAGTTGTAGTTGTAGTTGTAGTTGTAGTTGTAGTTGTAGTTGTAGTTGTAGTTGTAGTTGTAGTTGTAGTTGTAGTTGTAGTTGTAGTTGTTGTAGTTGTTGTTGTTTTTGTTGTTTTTGTTGTTGTTTTTGTAGTTGTTTGGTTGTAGTTGTCGTTGTAGTTGTAGTTGTAGTTGTAGTTGTTGTAGTTGTAGTTGTAGTTGTTGTAGTTGTAGTTGTAGTTGTAGTTGTAGTTGTAGTTGTAGTTGTAGTTGTTGTAGTTGTTGTAGTTGTAGTTGTAGTAGTTGTAGTTGTAGTTGTAGTTGTTGTAGTTGTAGTTGTAGTTGTAGTTGTTGTAGTTGTAGTTGTAGTTGTAGTTGTTGTAGTTGTAGTTGTAGTTGTAGTTGTTGTAGTTGTAGTTGTAGTTGTAGTTGTTGTAGTTGTAGTTGTAGTTGTAGTTGTTGTAGTTGTAGTTGTAGTTGTAGTTGTTGTAGTTGTACTTGTAGTTGTAGTTGTTGTAGTTGTACTTGTAGTTGTAGTTGTTGTAGTTGTTGTAGTTGTAGTTGTAGTTGTAGTTGTAGTTGTAGTAGTTGTAGTTGTAGTTGTAGTTGTAGTTGTAGTTGTAGTTGTAGTTGTTGTAGTTGTAGTTGTAGTTGTAGTTGTTGTAGTTGTAGTTGTAGTTGTAGTTGTTGTAGTTGTAGTTGTAGTTGTAGTTGTAGTAGTTGTAGTTGTAGTTGTAGTTGTTGTAGTTGTAGTTGTAGTTGTAGTTGTAGTTGTAGTTGTTGTAGTTGTAGTTGTAGTTGTTGTAGTTGTAGTTGTAGTTGTAGTTGTTGTAGTTGTAGTTGTTGTAGTTGTAGTTGTAGTTGTAGTTGTTGTAGTTGTAGTTGTAGTTGTAGTTGTTGTAGTTGTAGTTGTAGTTGTAGTTGTTGTAGTTGTAGTTGTAGTTGTAGTTGTTGTAGTTGTAGTTGTAGTTGTAGTTGTTGTAGTTGTAGTTGTAGTTGTAGTTGTTGTAGTTGTAGTTGTAGTTGTTGTAGTTGTAGTTGTAGTTGTTGTAGTTGTAGTTGTTGTAGTTGTAGTTGTAGTTGTAGTTGTAGTTGTAGTTGTTGTAGTTGTAGTTGTTGTAGTTGTTGTAGTTGTAGTTGTTGTAGTTGTTGTAGTTGTAGTTGTAGTTGTAGTTGTTGTAGTTGTAGTTGTAGTTGTTGTAGTTGTAGTTGTAGTTGTAGTTGTAGTTGTAGTTGTTGTAGTTGTAGTTGTAGTTGTAGTTGTTGTAGTTGTAGTTGTAGTTGTAGTTGTTGTAGTTGTAGTTGTAGTTGTAGTTGTTGTAGTTGTAGTTGTAGTTGTAGTTGTTGTTGTTGTAGTTGTAGTTGTAGTTGTAGTTGTTGTAGTTGTAGTTGTAGTTGTAGTAGTTGTAGTTGTAGTTGTAGTTGTTGTAGTTGTAGTTGTAGTTGTAGTTGTTGTAGTTGTAGTTGTAGTTGTAGTTGTTGTAGTTGTAGTTGTAGTTGTAGTTGTAGTTGTTGTAGTTGTAGTTGTAGTTGTTGTAGTTGTAGTAGTTGTAGTTGTAGTTGTAGTTGTAGTTGTAGTTGTAGTTGTAGTTGTTGTAGTTGTAGTTGTAGTTGTAGTTGTTGTAGTTGTAGTTGTAGTAGTTGTAGTTGTTGTAGTTGTAGTTGTAGTTGTAGTTGTTGTAGTTGTAGTTGTAGTTGTAGTTGTTGTAGTTGTAGTTGTAGTTGTAGTTGTTGTAGTTGTAGTAGTTGTAGTTGTTGTAGTTGTAGTAGTTGTAGTTGTTGTAGTTGTAGTTGTAGTTGTTGTAGTTGTAGTTGTAGTTGTTGTAGTTGTAGTTGTAGTTGTAGTTGTTGTAGTTGTAGTTGTAGTTGTAGTTGTTGTAGTTGTAGTTGTAGTTGTAGTTGTAGTTGTAGTTGTAGTTGTAGTTGTAGTTGTTGTAGTTGTAGTTGTAGTAGTTGTAGTTGTAGTTGTAGTTGTAGTTGTAGTTGTAGTTGTAGTTGTAGTTGTTGTAGTTGTAGTTGTAGTTGTTGTAGTTGTAGTTGTAGTTGTAGTTGTTGTAGTTGTAGTTGTAGTTGTAGTTGTAGTTGTAGTTGTAGTTGTAGTTGTAGTTGTAGTTGTAGTTGTTGTAGTTGTAGTTGTAGTTGTAGTTGTTGTAGTTGTAGTTGTAGTTGTAGTTGTTGTAGTTGTAGTTGTAGTTGTAGTTGTTGTAGTTGTAGTTGTAGTTGTAGTTGTAGTTGTTGTAGTTGTAGTTGTAGTTGTTGTAGTTGTAGTTGTAGTTGTAGTTGTTGTAGTTGTAGTTGTAGTTGTAGTTGTTGTAGTTGTAGTTGTAGTTGTAGTTGTAGTTGTTGTAGTTGTAGTTGTAGTTGTTGTAGTTGTAGTTGTAGTTGTAGTTGTTGTAGTTGTAGTTGTAGTTGTAGTTGTTGTAGTTGTAGTTGTAGTTGTAGTTGTAGTTGTAGTTGTAGTTGTAGTTGTTGTAGTTGTTGTAGTTGTAGTTGTAGTTGTAGTAGTTGTAATTGTAGTTGTAGTTGTAGTTGTAGTTGTAGTTGTAGTTGTTGTAGTTGTAGTTGTTATAGTTGTAGTTGTAGTTGTAGTTGTTGTAGTTGTAGTTGTAGTTGTAGTCTTTGTAGTTGTAGTTGTAGTTGTAGTTGTTGTTGTAATTGTTGTAGTTGTAGTGTTGTTGTAGTTGTAGTTGTAGTTGTTGTAGTTGTAGTTGTAGTTGTAGTTGTTGTAGTTGTAGTTGTAGTTGTAGTTGTAGTTGTTGTAGTTGTAGTTGTAGTTGTAGTTGTTGTAGTTGTAGTTGTAGTTGTTGTAGTTGTAGTTGTAGTTGTTGTAGTTGTAGTTGTAGTTGTAGTTGTTGTAGTTGTAGTTGTAGTTGTAGTTGTTGTAGTTGTAGTTGTTGTAGTTGTAGTTGTTGTAGTTGTAGTTGTAGTTGTTGTAGTTGTTGTAGTTGTAGTTGTAGTTGTAGTTGTAGTTGTAGTTGTAGTTGTAGTTGTTGTAGTTGTAGTTGTTGTAGTTGTAGTTGTTGTAGTTGTAGTTGTAGTTGTAGTTGTTGTAGTTGTAGTTGTAGTTGTAGTTGTTGTAGTTGTAGTTGTAGTTGTAGTTGTTGTAGTTGTAGTTGTTGTAGTTGTTGTAGTTGTAGTTGTAGTTGTAGTTGTTGTAGTTGTAGTTGTAGTTGTAGTTGTTGTAGTTGTAGTTGTTGTAGTTGTAGTTGTTGTAGTTGTAGTTGTAGTTGTAGTTGTTGTAGTTGTAGTTGTAGTTGTTGTAGTTGTTGTAGTTGTAGTTGTTGTAGTTGTAGTTGTTGTAGTTGTAGTTGTTGTAGTTGTAGTTGTAGTTGTAGTTGTAGTTGTAGTTGTTGTAGTTGTAGTTGTAGTTGTTGTAGTTGTAGTTGTAGTTGTTGTAGTTGTAGTTGTAGTTGTTGTAGTTGTAGTTGTAGTTGTTGTAGTTGTAGTTGTTGTAGTTGTAGTTGTTGTAGTTGTAGTTGTAGTTGTAGTTGTTGTAGTTGTAGTTGTAGTTGTTGTTGTTGTAGTTGTAGTTGTAGTTGTTGTAGTTGTAGTTGTAGTTGTAGTTGTTGTAGTTGTAGTTGTAGTTGTTGTAGTTGTAGTTGTAGTTGTAGTTGTTGTAGTTGTAGTTGTAGTTGTAGTTGTAGTTGTAGTTGTAGTTGTAGTTGTAGTTGTTGTAGTTGTAGTTGTAGTTGTAGTTGTTGTAGTTGTAGTTGTAGTTGTTGTAGTTGTAGTTGTAGTTGTTGTAGTTGTAGTTGTAGTTGTAGTTGTTGTAGTTGTAGTTGTAGTTGTAGTTGTAGTTGTTGTAGTTGTAGTTGTAGTTGTTGTAGTTGTAGTTGTAGTTGTAGTTGTTGTAGTTGTAGTAGTTGTAGTTGTAGTTGTAGTTGTTGTAGTTGTAGTTGTTGTAGTTGTAGTTGTAGTTGTAGTTGTTGTAGTTGTAGTTGTAGTTGTAGTTGTTGTAGTTGTAGTTGTAGTTGTAGTTGTAGTTGTAGTTGTAGTTGTAGTTGTAGTTGTTGTAGTTGTTGTAGTTGTAGTTGTTGTAGTTGTTGTAGTTGTAGTTGTAGTTGTTGTAGTTGTAGTTGTAGTTGTTGTAGTTGTAGTTGTAGTTGTTGTAGTTGTAGTTGTAGTTGTAGTTGTTGTAGTTGTAGTTGTAGTTGTAGTTGTTGTAGTTGTAGTTGTAGTTGTTGTAGTTGTAGTTGTAGTTGTAGTTGTTGTAGTTGTAGTTGTAGTTGTAGTTGTAGTTGTTGTAGTTGTAGTTGTAGTTGTAGTTGTTGTAGTTGTAGTTGTAGTTGTAGTTGTAGTTGTAGTTGTAGTAGTTGTAGTTGTTGTAGTTGTAGTTGTAGTTGTTGTAGTTGTAGTTGTAGTTGTAGTTGTAGTTGTTGTAGTTGTAGTTGTAGTTGTAGTTGTAGTTGTAGTTGTAGTTGTAGTTGTAGTTGTTGTAGTTGTAGTTGTAGTTGTTGTAGTTGTAGTTGTAGTTGTTGTAGTTGTTGTAGTTGTAGTTGTAGTTGTAGTTGTTGTAGTTGTAGTTGTTGTAGTTGTTGTTGTAGTTGTAGTTGTAGTTGTAGTTGTTGTAGTTGTAGTTGTTGTAGTTGTTGTAGTTGTTGTAGTTGTAGTTGTAGTTGTTGTAGTTGTAGTTGTAGTTGTAGTTGTAGTTGTTGTAGTTGTAGTTGTAGTTGTAGTTGTAGTTGTTGTAGTTGTAGTTGTAGTTGTTGTAGTTGTAGTTGTAGTTGTTGTAGTTGTTGTAGTTGTAGTTGTAGTTGTTGTAGTTGTAGTTGTAGTTGTAGTTGTTGTAGTTGTAGTTGTAGTTGTAGTTGTAGTTGTAGTTGTAGTTGTAGTTGTAGTTGTAGTTGTAGTTGTTGTAGTTGTAGTTGTAGTTGTTGTAGTTGTAGTTGTAGTTGTAGTTGTTGTAGTTGTAGTTGTAGTTGTAGTTGTTGTAGTTGTAGTTGTAGTTGTAGTTGTTGTAGTTGTTGTAGTTGTAGTTGTAGTTGTTGTAGTTGTAGTTGTAGTTGTAGTTGTTGTAGTTGTAGTTGTAGTTGTAGTTGTTGTAGTTGTAGTTGTAGTTGTAGTTGTTGTAGTTGTAGTTGTAGTTGTAGTTGTTGTAGTTTTAGTTGTAGTTGTTGTAGTTGTAGTTGTAGTTGTAGTTGTTGTAGTTGTAGTTGTAGTTGTAGTTGTAGTTGTTGTAGTTGTAGTTGTAGTTGTAGTTGTTGTAGTTGTAGTTGTAGTTGTAGTTGTTGTAGTTGTAGTTGTAGTTGTAGTTGTTGTAGTTGTAGTTGTAGTTGTAGTTGTAGTTGTAGTTGTAGTTGTAGTTGTAGTTGTAGTTGTTGTAGTTGTAGTTGTTGTTGTTGTAGTTGTTGTAGTTGTAGTTGTAGTTGTTGTAGTTGTAGTTGTAGTTGTAGTTGTTGTAGTTGTAGTTGTAGTTGTTGTTGTAGTTGTAGTTGTAGTTGTAGTTGTTGTAGTTGTAGTTGTAGTTGTAGTTGTTGTAGTTGTAGTTGTAGTTGTAGTTGTTGTAGTTGTAGTTGTAGTTGTAGTTGTTGTAGTTGTAGTTGTAGTTGTAGTTGTTGTAGTTGTAGTTGTAGTTGTAGTTGTAGTTGTAGTTGTAGTTGTAGTTGTTGTAGTTGTAGTTGTAGTTGTAGTTGTTGTAGTTGTAGTTGTAGTTGTAGTTGTTGTAGTTGTAGTTGTAGTTGTAGTTGTAGTTGTAGTTGTTGTAGTTGTAGTTGTAGTTGTTGTAGTTGTAGTTGTAGTTGTTGTAGTTGTAGTTGTAGTTGTAGTTGTTGTAGTTGTAGTTGTAGTTGTTGTAGTTGTAGTTGTAGTAGTTGTTGTAGTTGTTGTTGTAGTTGTTGCAGTTGTAGTATTTGTAGTTGTTGTTGTAGTTGTTGTAGTTGTTGTAGTTGTAGCAGTTGTAGTTGTTGTAGTTGTAGCAGTTGTAGTTGTTGTAGTTGTAGTTGTTGTAGTTGTAGTAGTTGTAGTTGTTGTAGTTGTAGTTGTAGTTGTAGTTGTTGTAGTTCTTGTTGAAGTTGTAGTTGTAGTTGTAGTTGTAGTTGTAGTTGTAGTTGTAGTTGTTGTAGTTGTTGTAGTTGTAGTTGTAGTTGTTGTAGTTGTAGTTGTAGTTGTTGTAGTTGTAGTTGTAGTTGTAGTTGTTGTAGTTGTAGTTGTAGTTGTAGTTGTTGTAGTTGTAGTTGTAGTTGTAGTTGTAGTTGTTGTTGTAGTTGTAGTTGTAGTTGTAGTTGTAGTTGTTGTAGTTGTAGTTGTAGTTGTTGTAGTTGTAGTTGTAGTTGTAGTAGTTGTAGTTGTAGTTGTTGTAGTTGTAGTTGTAGTTGTAGTTGTAGTTGTAGTTGTAGTTGTAGTTGTAGTTGTAGTTGTAGTTGTTGTAGTTGTAGTTGTAGTTGTAGTTGTTGTAGTTGTAGTTGTAGTTGTTGTAGTTGTAGTTGTAGTTGTAGTTGTTGTAGTTGTAGTTGTAGTTGTTGTAGTTGTTGTAGTTGTAGTTGTAGTTGTAGTTGTAGTTGTAGTTGTTGTTGTAGTTGTAGTTGTAGTTGTAGTTGTAGTTGTAGTTGTAGTTGTAGTTGTTGTAGTTGTAGTTGTAGTTGTTGTAGTTGTTGTAGTTGTAGTTGTAGTTGTAGTTGTTGTAGTTGTAGTTGTAGTTGTTGTAGTTGTAGTTGTAGTTGTAGTTGTAGTTGTTGTAGTTGTAGTTGTAGTTGTAGTTGTTGTAGTTGTAGTTGTAGTTGTAGTTGTTGTAGTTGTAGTTGTAGTTGTAGTTGTTGTAGTTGTAGTTGTAGTTGTAGTTGTTGTAGTTGTAGTTGTAGTTGTAGTTGTAGTTGTAGTTGTAGTTGTTGTAGTTGTAGTTGTTGTAGTTGTAGTTGTAGTTGTTGTAGTTGTAGTTGTAGTTGTTGTAGTTGTAGTTGTAGTTGTAGTAGTTGTAGTTGTAGTTGTAGTTGTAGTTGTTGTAGTTGTAGTTGTAGTTGTAGTTGTAGTTGTAGTTGTAGTTGTAGTTGTAGTTGTTGTAGTTGTAGTTGTAGTTGTTGTAGTTGTTGTAGTTGTAGTTGTAGTTGTTGTAGTTGTAGTTGTTGTTGTTGTAGTTGTAGTTGTAGTAGTTGTAGTTGTAGTTGTAGTTGTAGTTGTTGTAGTTGTAGTTGTAGTTGTAGTTGTTGTAGTTGTAGTTGTAGTTGTAGTTGTTGTAGTTGTAGTTGTAGTTGTTGTAGTTGTAGTTGTTGTAGTTGTAGTTGTTGTAGTTGTTGTAGTTGTAGTTGTAGTTGTTGTAGTTGTAGTTGTAGTTGTAGTTGTAGTTGTTGTAGTTGTTGTAGTTGTTGTAGTTGTAGTTGTAGTTGTTGTAGTTGTAGTAGTTGTAGTTGTAGTTGTAGTTGTTGTAGTTGTAGTTGTAGTTGTAGTTGTTGTAGTTGTAGTTGTAGTTGTAGTTGTAGTTGTTGTAGTTGTAGTTGTAGTTGTTGTAGTTGTAGTTGTAGTTGTAGTTGTTGTAGTTGTAGTTGTAGTTGTAGTTGTTGTAGTTGTAGTTGTAGTTGTAGTTGTTGTAGTTGTAGTTGTAGTTGTAGTTGTTGTAGTTGTAGTTGTTGTAGTTGTAGTTGTTGTAGTTGTAGTTGTAGTTGTAGTTGTTGTAGTTGTAGTTGTAGTTGTAGTTGTTGTAGTTGTAGTTGTAGTTGTTGTAGTTGTAGTTGTAGTTGTAGTTGTAGTTGTAGTTGTAGTTGTAGTTGTTGTAGTTGTAGTTGTAGTTGTAGTTGTTGTAGTTGTAGTTGTAGTTGTTGTAGTTGTAGTTGTAGTTGTAGTTGTTGTAGTTGTAGTTGTTGTAGTTGTTGTAGTTGTAGTTGTTGTAGTTGTTGTAGTTGTAGTTGTTGTAGTTGTTGTAGTTGTAGTTGTAGTTGTAGTTGTTGTAGTTGTAGTTGTAGTTGTAGTTGTTGTAGTTGTAGTTGTAGTTGTAGTTGTTGTAGTTGTTGTTGTAGTTGTAGTTGTAGTTGTTGTAGTTGTAGTTGTAGTTGTTGTAGTTGTAGTTGTAGTTGTAGTTGTAGTTGTAGTTGTAGTTGTAGTTGTAGTTGTAGTTGTAGTTGTTGTAGTTGTAGTTGTAGTTGTAGTTGTTGTTGTAGTTGTAGTTGTAGTTGTAGTTGTTGTTGTTGTAGTTGTTGTAGTTGTAGTTGTTGTAGTTGTAGTTGTAGTTGTAGTTGTTGTAGTTGTAGTTGTAGTTGTAGTTGTTGTAGTTGTAGTTGTAGTTGTAGTTGTTGTAGTTGTAGTTGTAGTTGTTGTAGTTGTAGTTGTAGTTGTTGTAGTTGTAGTTGTAGTTGTAGTTGTAGTTGTTGTAGTTGTAGTTGTAGTTGTAGTTGTAGTTGTAGTTGTAGTTGTAGTTGTTGTAGTTGTAGTTGTAGTTGTTGTAGTTGTAGTTGTAGTTGTAGTTGTTGTAGTTGTAGTTGTAGTTGTAGTTGTTGTAGTTGTAGTTGTAGTTGTAGTTGTTGTAGTTGTAGTTGTAGTTGTTGTAGTTGTAGTTGTTGTAGTTGTAGTTGTAGTAGTTGTAGTTGTTGTAGTTGTAGTTGTAGTTGTAGTTGTTGTAGTTGTAGTTGTAGTTGTAGTTGTTGTAGTTGTAGTTGTAGTTGTAGTTGTTAGTTGTAGTTGTTGTAGTTGTAGTTGTAGTTGTTGTAGTTGTAGTTGTAGTTGTAGTTGTAGTTGTTGTAGTTGTAGTTGTAGTTGTAGTTGTTGTAGTTGTAGTTGTAGTTGTAGTTGTAGTTGTAGTTGTAGTTGTAGTTGTAGTTGTTGTAGTTGTAGTTGTAGTTGTAGTTGTTGTAGTTGTAGTTGTTGTAGTTGTAGTTGTAGTTGTTGTAGTTGTAGTTGTAGTTGTAGTTGTTGTAGTTGTAGTTGTAGTTGTAGTTGTTGTAGTTGTAGTTGTAGTTGTAGTTTTTGTAGTTGTAGTTGTAGTTGTAGTTGTTGTAGTTGTAGTTGTTGTAGTTGTAGTTGTAGTTGTTGTAGTTGTAGTTGTAGTTGTTGTAGTTGTAGTTGTAGTTGTAGTTGTAGTTGTAGTTGTAGTTGTAGTAGTTGTAGTTGTTGTTGTTGTAGTTGTAGTTGTAGTTGTTGTAGTTGTAGTTGTAGTTGTAGTTGTAGTTGTAGTTGTAGTTGTAGTTGTTGTAGTTGTTGTAGTTGTAGTTGTAGTTGTAGTTGTTGTAGTTGTAGTTGTAGTTGTTGTAGTTGTAGTTGTAGTTGTAGTTGTAGTTGTAGTTGTAGTTGTTGTAGTTGTAGTTGTAGTTGTAGTTGTTGTAGTTGTAGTTGTAGTTGTAGTTGTTGTAGTTGTAGTTGTAGTTGTAGTTGTAGTTGTAGTTGTTGTAGTTGTAGTTGTAGTTGTAGTTGTTGTAGTTGTAGTTGTAGTTGTTGTAGTTGTAGTTGTAGTTGTAGTTGTTGTAGTTGTAGTTGTAGTTGTTTTGTTGTAGTTGTAGTTGTAGTTGTTGTAGTTGTAGTTGTAGTTGTAGTTGTTGTAGTTGTAGTTGTAGTAGTTGTAGTTGTAGTTGTAGTTGTAGTTGTTGTAGTTGTAGTTGTAGTTGTAGTTGTTGTAGTTGTAGTTGTAGTTGTAGTTGTTGTAGTTGTAGTTGTTGTAGTTGTAGTTGTAGTTGTAGTTGTAGTTGTAGTTGTAGTTGTAGTTGTAGTTGTTGTAGTTGTAGTTGTAGTTGTTGTAGTTGTAGTTGTAGTTGTAGTTGTAGTTGTTGTAGTTGTAGTTGTAGTTGTAGTTGTTGTAGTTGTAGTTGTAGTTGTAGTTGTTGTAGTTGTAGTTGTAGTTGTAGTTGTTGTAGTTGTAGTTGTAGTTGTTGTTGTTGTAGTTGTAGTTGTAGTTGTAGTTGTTGTAGTTGTAGTTGTAGTTGTAGTTGTTGTAGTTGTAGTTGTAGTTGTAGTTGTTGTAGTTGTAGTTGTAGTTGTAGTTGTAGTTGTAGTTGTAGTTGTAGTTGTAGTTGTTGTAGTTGTAGTTGTAGTTGTAGTTGTAGTTGTTGTAGTTGTAGTTGTAGTTGTAGTTGTAGTTGTAGTTGTTGTAGTTGTAGTTGTTGTAGTTGTAGTTGTTGTAGTTGTAGTTGTAGTTGTAGTTGTTGTTGTAGTTGTAGTTGTAGTTGTAGTTGTAGTTGTTGTAGTTGTAGTTGTAGTTGTAGTTGTTGTAGTTGTAGTTGTAGTTGTAGTTGTTGTAGTTGTAGTTGTAGTTGTAGTTGTTGTAGTTGTAGTTGTTGTAGTTGTAGTTGTAGTTGTAGTTGTTGTTGTTGTAGTTGTAGTTGTAGTTGTAGTTGTTGTAGTTGTAGTTGTAGTTGTAGTTGTTGTAGTTGTTGTAGTTGTAGTTGTAGTTGTTGTAGTTGTAGTTGTAGTTGTAGTTGTTGTAGTTGTAGTTGTAGTTGTAGTTGTTGTAGTTGTAGTTGTAGTTGTAGTTGTTGTAGTTGTAGTTGTAGTTGTTGTAGTTGTTGTAGTTGTAGTTGTAGTTGTTGTTGTTGTAGTTGTAGTTGTAGTTGTAGTTGTAGTTGTAGTTGTAGTTGTTGTAGTTGTAGTTGTAGTTGTAGTTGTTGTTGTTGTAGTTGTAGTTGTAGTTGTAGTTGTTGTAGTTGTAGTTGTAGTTGTAGTTGTAGTTGTAGTTGTAGTTGTTGTAGTTGTAGTTGTAGTTGTAGTTGTTGTAGTTGTAGTTGTAGTTGTAGTTGTTGTAGTTGTAGTTGTAGTTGTTGTAGTTGTAGTTGTAGTTGTAGTTGTAGTTGTTGTAGTTGTAGTTGTAGTTGTAGTTGTAGTTGTAGTTGTAGTTGTAGTTGTAGTTGTTGTAGTTGTAGTTGTAGTTGTTGTAGTTGTAGTTGTAGTTGTAGTTGTTGTAGTTGTAGTTGTAGTTGTAGTTGTTGTAGTTGTAGTTGTAGTTGTAGTTGTAGTTGTAGTTGTAGTTGTAGTTGTAGTTGTAGTTGTTGTAGTTGTAGTTGTAGTTGTAGTTGTAGTTGTAGTTGTAGTTGTTGTTGTAGTTGTAGTTGTAGTTGTAGTTGTAGTTGTAGTTGTAGTTGTAGTTGTAGTTGTTGTAGTTGTAGTTGTAGTTGTAGTTGTTGTAGTTGTAGTTGTAGTTGTAGTTGTTGTAGTTGTAGTTGTAGTTGTAGTTGTTGTAGTTGTAGTTGTAGTTGTTGTAGTTGTAGTTGTAGTTGTAGTTGTTGTAGTTGTAGTTGTAGTTGTTGTAGTTGTAGTTGTAGTTGTTGTAGTTGTAGTTGTAGTTGTTGTTGTTGTAGTTGTAGTTGTAGTTGTTGTAGTTGTAGTTGTAGTTGTAGTTGTTGTAGTTGTAGTTGTAGTTGTTGTAGTTGTAGTTGTAGTTGTAGTTGTAGTTGTTGTAGTTGTAGTTGTAGTTGTAGTTGTTGTAGTTGTAGTTGTAGTTGTAGTTGTTGTAGTTGTAGTTGTAGTTGTTGTAGTTGTAGTTGTAGTTGTAGTTGTTGTAGTTGTAGTTGTAGTTGTAGTTGTTGTAGTTGTAGTTGTAGTTGTAGTTGTTGTAGTTGTAGTTGTAGTTGTTGTAGTTGTAGTTGTAGTTGTTGTAGTTGTAGTTGTAGTTGTAGTTGTTGTAGTTGTAGTTGTAGTTGTAGTTGTTGTAGTTGTAGTTGTAGTTGTAGTTGTTGTAGTTGTAGTTGTAGTTGTAGTTGTTGTAGTTGTAGTTGTAGTTGTAGTTGTAGTTGTTGTAGTTGTAGTTGTAGTTGTTGTAGTTGTAGTTGTAGTTGTAGTTGTAGTTGTAGTTGTAGTTGTTGTAGTTGTAGTTGTAGTTGTAGTTGTAGTTGTAGTTGTTGTAGTTGTAGTTGTAGTTGTTGTAGTTGTAGTTGTAGTTGTAGTTGTAGTTGTAGTTGTAGTTGTTGTAGTTGTAGTTGTAGTTGTTGTTGTTGTAGTTGTAGTTGTAGTTGTTGTAGTTGTAGTTGTAGTTGTAGTTGTAGTTGTAGTTGTAGTTGTAGTTGTAGTTGTTGTAGTTGTAGTTGTTGTAGTTGTAGTTGTAGTTGTAGTTGTTGTAGTTGTAGTTGTAGTTGTAGTTGTAGTTGTTGTAGTTGTAGTTGTAGTTGTAGTTGTTGTAGTTGTAGTTGTAGTTGTTGTAGTTGTAGTTGTAGTTGTTGTAGTTGTAGTTGTAGTTGTTGTAGTTGTAGTTGTAGTTGTAGTTGTTGTAGTTGTAGTTGTAGTTGTAGTTGTAGTTGTAGTTGTTGTAGTTGTAGTTGTAGTTGTAGTTGTAGTTGTTGTAGTTGTAGTTGTAGTTGTAGTTGTTGTAGTTGTAGTTGTAGTTGTAGTTGTAGTTGTAGTTGTTGTAGTTGTAGTTGTAGTTGTAGTTGTTGTAGTTGTAGTTGTAGTTGTAGTTGTTGTAGTTGTAGTTGTAGTTGTAGTTGTTGTAGTTGTAGTTGTAGTTGTAGTTGTTGTAGTTGTAGTTGTAGTTGTAGTTGTTGTAGTTGTAGTTGTAGTTGTTGTAGTTGTAGTTGTAGTTGTAGTTGTAGTTGTTGTAGTTGTAGTTGTAGTTGTAGTTGTTGTAGTTGTAGTTGTAGTTGTAGTTGTTGTAGTTGTAGTTGTAGTTGTTGTAGTTGTAGTTGTAGTTGTTGTAGTTGTAGTTGTAGTTGTTGTAGTTGTAGTTGTAGTTGTAGTTGTTGTAGTTGTAGTTGTAGTTGTTGTAGTTGTAGTTGTAGTTGTTGTAGTTGTAGTTGTAGTTGTAGTTGTTGTAGTTGTAGTTGTAGTTGTAGTTGTAGTTGTAGTTGTAGTTGTTGTAGTTGTAGTTGTAGTTGTTGTAGTTGTAGTTGTAGTTGTAGTTGTTGTAGTTGTAGTTGTAGTTGTAGTTGTTGTAGTTGTAGTTGTAGTTGTAGTTGTTGTAGTTGTAGTTGTAGTTGTAGTTGTTGTAGTTGTAGTTGTAGTTGTAGTTGTAGTTGTTGTAGTTGTAGTTGTAGTTGTAGTTGTTGTAGTTGTAGTTGTAGTTGTAGTTGTAGTTGTAGTTGTTGTAGTTGTAGTTGTAGTTGTTGTTGTAGTTGTAGTTGTAGTTGTAGTTGTAGTTGTTGTAGTTGTAGTTTTAGTTGTAGTTGTTGTAGTTGTAGTTGTAGTTGTTGTAGTTGTAGTTGTAGTTGTAGTTGTTGTAGTTGTAGTTGTAGTTGTAGTTGTTGTAGTTGTAGTTGTAGTTGTAGTTGTTGTAGTTGTAGTTGTAGTTGTAGTTGTAGTTGTTGTAGTTGTAGTTGTAGTTGTTGTAGTTGTAGTTGTAGTTGTAGTTGTAGTTGTTGTAGTTGTAGTTGTAGTTGTAGTTGTTGTAGTTGTAGTTGTAGTTGTAGTTGTTGTAGTTGTAGTTGTAGTTGTAGTTGTTGTAGTTGTAGTTGTAGTTGTTGTAGTTGTAGTTGTAGTTGTAGTTGTTGTAGTTGTAGTTGTAGTTGTAGTTGTAGTTGTTGTAGTTGTAGTTGTAGTTGTAGTTGTAGTTGTAGTTGTAGTTGTAGTTGTAGTTGTAGTTGTTGTAGTTGTAGTTGTAGTTGTAGTTGTAGTAGTTGTAGTTGTTGTAGTTGTAGTTGTTGTTGTAGTTGTAGTTGTAGTTGTTGTAGTTGTAGTTGTAGTTGTAGTTGTTGTAGTTGTAGTTGTAGTTGTAGTTGTTGTAGTTGTAGTTGTAGTTGTAGTTGTTGTAGTTGTAGTTGTAGTTGTTGTAGTTGTAGTTGTAGTTGTAGTTGTTGTAGTTGTAGTTGTAGTTGTAGTTGTTGTAGTTGTAGTTGTAGTTGTAGTTGTTGTAGTTGTAGTTGTAGTTGTTGTAGTTGTAGTTGTAGTTGTAGTTGTTGTAGTTGTAGTTGTAGTTGTAGTTGTAGTTGTTGTAGTTGTAGTTGTAGTTGTTGTAGTTGTAGTTGTAGTTGTTGTAGTTGTAGTTGTAGTTGTTGTAGTTGTAGTTGTAGTTGTAGTTGTTGTAGTTGTAGTTGTAGTTGTAGTTGTTGTAGTTGTAGTTGTAGTTGTAGTTGTAGTTGTTGTAGTTGTAGTTGTAGTTGTAGTTGTTGTAGTTGTAGTTGTAGTTGTAGTTGTTGTAGTTGTAGTTGTAGTTGTAGTTGTTGTAGTTGTAGTTGTAGTTGTTGTAGTTGTAGTTGTAGTTGTTGTAGTTGTAGTTGTAGTTGTAGTTGTTGTAGTTGTAGTTGTAGTTGTAGTTGTAGTTGTAGTTGTAGTTGTTGTAGTTGTAGTTGTAGTTGTAGTTGTAGTTGTAGTTGTAGTTGTTGTAGTTGTAGTTGTTGTAGTTGTTGTAGTTGTAGTTGTAGTTGTAGTTGTTGTAGTTGTAGTTGTAGTTGTTGTAGTTGTAGTTGTAGTTGTAGTTGTTGTAGTTGTAGTTGTAGTTGTAGTTGTAGTTGTTGTAGTTGTAGTTGTAGTTGTTGTAGTTGTAGTTGTAGTTGTAGTTGTTGTAGTTGTAGTTGTAGTTGTAGTTGTTGTAGTTGTAGTTGTAGTTGTTGTAGTTGTAGTTGTAGTTGTAGTTGTTGTAGTTGTTGTAGTTGTAGTTGTAGTTGTAGTTGTTGTAGTTGTAGTTGTAGTTGTAGTTGTTGTAGTTGTAGTTGTAGTTGTAGTTGTTGTAGTTGTAGTTGTAGTTGTAGTTGTTGTAGTTGTAGTTGTAGTTGTAGTTGTTGTAGTTGTAGTTGTAGTTGTAGTTATTGTAGTTGTAGTTGTAGTTGT
>JAWDGP010002477.1:60000-119853 GCA_033675545.1 Elysia crispata | reverse complement strand
TCTCTCCGACTCTGTTTTAGATCGTTCTTTCTATTCAAACTCCTTGTTCTCTCTCTTCCTCTCTCTTTTTCGATCTGCTTTGCCACATCTCCTTTCTCTGAATCTCTCTCTCACTCTTCATCTTCCTCCTGGATTTTCTTAATTTTTTTTCCATCTTTCGCTACATCTTGTATTTCTACCTGTCTCTTTTTGCTCTCCGCCTTCTATGTTTATTTCTGTCTACCTATCTATCTGAGTATCTCTCTCGTCCTCTCGTATTATGATAATAATAATGCCTTGAATAATTCTGAAATTATCATCATTACTACTTTTGCTTGACTTATGAAAGCCTATCATTTAAATTATAACTAATATCCACAGATCATTGATTTTTCATTCACTATTCGTCTTTATACGTACATTTTGTACTTGTCTTTCGTGGAGAAAACCCTCTAACACTTGTCCACTACATGTTGATGGAGAGGTGCCAAGCGAGCTTACGTACCAAGCTCCACTGAACTGACTCCACGCCTCTCATGGTTGACAGCGAGTTTATCAACCACGGGAAGGGGCGCTGCCATTGCTATTCAGACTGAACACGCCTTTAGAAAGGGTTGGTGTTTATCTTTGATTGATAACATCTTTTTTCCCTGAACATTCTTGAATAAAATCAAAGTGAAGCAAAGGCTGGTGCTGTGGATTTAAAATCAGAGGGCAACAAATACATCGAATTATACCTTCTTTCTAGTAAGATGGTTCACCATTCGAAGAGTGTGAAGTGAAATGTTCGACATGAAATCGACACGAGGTGTGACTGCCGCATTTACAACGGTGTCAAACACGTAATTCCTCAAGTTTCTACATACACTTATATCTGGCTTTACCAGTCATTGCCAATCCACTCGGCAACTAAAAGACGATAAAATTCTTGAGAAAGTAAAAGTCACTGCATTCAGATGTGTTTTTCTTTCTCGTTTCGAAGACTAAATAAAACCTTTTACAAAGGTACACGAAGAAAAAATAGGACGGAATTCCGATGTAAAGTGGATGATCTTTGATTCTGTGTAGATATTTAAGCTGTGCTCCCCAGGAAGTCAGAACTAAAAACACCGATTCTTGCTCTCGCCCACCTATTACAAGACTCGAACCGTTCACCGCATATCACAAGGTTCTCAAGGCAAGCCTCCTACAGAACATCCATCAAAGCTTTAAGATGAAAATTTAGAAGTCAGGAAACTATAGAAAGAAAGCCGACTCCCTCTCTCTCAAACGTGTGTCTTTTTTTCGATTAGGCCAGACGCTGTTGATGTTTATTTATTTTCACATGATTGCTCAATTAGATAGCTAGAGGCGTGGAGAGCGTCAAAACAGAGCTGTCTTAGATATAGCATTAGTTCCTTTGTTTCCCAAACGCCGTCTCATTTTCTTTATCTTACCATCTTTCCTTTCTTAAAGATAACACGACTTGTTTTCTTCATGAACTTTAACGAGTGGTAGAAGATTTTCAGTTATTTTCGTTTTAGCAAAACTGTTATGAGGTACTCATCTTTTTACTTCAATTCGTGTTATCATGTGAGGCAAAACAGGACAAAGAGTAATAAGAGCAGTATTTTCCGGACTATTTCCTCTCAACAGCCATCATGGACAATAGCACTGTTGAATCAATATTAATTTTATTATTATTATTATTATTATTATTATTATTATTATTATTATTATTATTATTATTATTATTATTATTATTATTATTATTATTATTATTATATATATATATATATATATATATATATATATATATATATAGAGAGAGAGAGAGAGAGAGAGAGAGAGAGAGAGAAGATCTCTTCATACGACACTGGTGTTTCAAGCGGAGGACAAAGGTGTCGCTTGTCATATATATATATATATAATCATATATAATAGCATTTAAAGATTCAAGCGGAGAATGAGGCTGTTATTGGCCCTTCGCTCTCTTCAGGAGGATTGACGACACATCCCTGACTTTTTGTTATAAAGAAACAGGAGAACCTTGTGGGTGAGACGCACTCATGTACAGCTTTGGAATCTTGAGCTCACGTTCAATTCTTTGAGTGCAGTCACGATGACATCTTTGGTAGTAAAGTAAAAGGCTTTTTGACAGTGTGGGCTATGATTAGTTCTGGAAGCTGCTGAGCTTCTACAGATCTAAACAAGTCATCCGCTTTAAAATGATGGCATTAATTTGTCCATTTATTCTTTTTATTATTTAAGAAAAAATCTAGCATTACAAGAAGGTAGAGATCTCATTATCTCTCAGCTCCATTGCCATAATCACATTTAACCCGGCTTAAATGATGATGTTTTCTTCCTGGTCTACAAAAATTGTATAGACGTACGTACTGACGCTTTAATGAATATTCATGAACTACTGTACTTGTCTAGGATTTGTGAGTATCTTTTCAGTCTATCACTCCTACAATGTGACTGTTACTCTAATCCCACCACCTTCACCCGAAAAAAATTTTTTTTTGTCTATACAATCATGAAAATGTATTAAAATTCCTAATGAAAATGTCGCTCATCAGAGGTCAATCACTTAAAAGACATGGAAACCACTTTGTTACTCCAGTTAAGCGCTGAGTCAACATTGTATTCGCTGTTGCTTCGGAATGATATTTTAATTGTAAAATATTAAAAAAATAACTCTGTGTGTTATTCTGTTCTTATTCCAAAAATCTCATAGTCGGACAACATCGATCCCAAATAGTTTCATATTAAGTCTAAAAATATCTCACATTTAATCTTTATATTTTTGCTGTAAATGTTATTTGTAATAAAAAAAACAAAAACAAACAAACAAAAAAAAAAACAAAACAAAAAGCAACCCAACCCAGCATTTAAACAGCTTTGAATTGAAACATTTAAAAATTTTAGTTGCCCATTTAAGGTAAAAAAAAAATCTCCTTTAATTTAATTTGTTTTCAACTTTGATAAAAAGCTTTCTTGCGACTACTTCCTCGTCACAGGAAAAAAATCTTTCTTAAAATTTTATCGCTTTTTTTTCTGATCCTGACTTCCCAGCTAATTCACATTTCAAACATGACCAGTGAAGAACAGTGGCTGATGCCAAACCCAGCATTGATCTGTAATTTTATCTCCTCACAGAGGCAGAGAGTTTCTCAGCGGTCAGTTTTACAGCACTTTACACAGCGCTCCTGGCGTAGAATTCAATGGCTGAAAATAACTTTCTCCGCCTTGCCCGCCTCTTTGTCAACCGAAGAGTAAGAAACTAGTTTTGATGGTTGGCAACGTTTTAGAAACCAGATGAAAAAGTAAGGAACAAAATGGTCGATGACGGCTGGCTGCTAAGTCTAGACATGGATTCGTTTTTGCGGTTGTTATTATTGTTGGTTTACTTTTTTATTTACTTGGTTCTTTGTCTAACTTTCTTATTTAAAGTGCACCCAAGAATCAAGTACCGCAGTTTCAAACCTTTGTATACCGACACAGTAACTATTTGTTAAGAATGTTGTTCATTACTTCATTAAAAGCGTAATGACCGGCGAAGTTCTGGCATGTTTTTGAATCCTGTCTTTCTTCTTGCCACCAGTCCTTATGACTCTTGCTAAAAATTAATCTGCCAATCAACGATCTTCTTATATTTTAAAACCATCACATTTGGTATATTCATGATAAAAATCAATAGCAAGGTCATCATCAATATCAAAATCATCATCATCATCATCATCATCATTATCATCATCATCTTCTTCATCATCATCATCATTATAATCGATCATCATCCTCATCATCATAATCATCATCATCATCATCATTATTAACATCTTCTACATGATCATGATCATCATCATCATCATTATATCATAATCGTACATCATCGTCATCATAATCATCTACATCATCATCATTATCCTCATCATCATAATCATCATCACCACCACCATCATCATCATCATCATCACCATTATCATCATCTTCTACATGATCATCATCATCATCATCATCATCATCATCATCATCATCATCATCATCATCATCATCATCATCATCATCATCATCATCATCTCATAAGCGTACATCGTCATCATCATCATAATCGATCATCATCATCATCATCTACATCATCATCATCATCATCATCATCATCATCATCATCATCATCATCATCATCATCATCATCATCATCATCATCATCATCATCATCTACATCATCATCATTATCATTATCAACATAATCGAACATCATCAACATAATCGATCATCATCATTATCATCATCTACATCATCATCATCATCATCATCATCATCATCATCATCATCATCATCCTCATCATCATCATTATCATCATCAACACAATCGAACATCATCAACATAATCGATCATCATCATCATAATCAATAATTATTATATTATTATCATCATCATATCATAAGAGAACATCATCGTCATCATAATCGATCATCATCATCATCTACATTCTGATCATCATCATCATCATCATCATCTACATCATCATAGTCGTCATCATCAACATGATCATCATCATCATCTACATCATCATAGTCGTCATCATCATCTATGTCATCTACATCATCATCATCATCATCATCATCATCATCATCATCATCATCATCATAATCAATCATCATTACCATCATCGTCATATCATAAGCGTACATTATCGTCATCATAATCGATCATCATTTTCATCATCATTATTATCATCATCATCATCTTCATCATCATCATCATCATCATAAACAATCACTATCATCATCACCATCATCATATCATAATCGTACATCCTCGTCATCATAATCGATCATCATCATCATCATCATCTACATCCTCCTCCTCCTCCTCATCATTATCATCATCTACGTCATCATCATCATCACCATCATCATAATCATCATCATCATCATAACCGATCATCATCGTCATCTTCATCATCAATATCATCATCACAATCATCATCATCATCATCTTCATCATCATCATCATCGTCAGCGTCATCATCAGTTTTTCTTCCTCATCATCATCATCATTGTTATAACTATGATCACACAATGGATGCAGGTTAGGTAAAAATAAAACAGTTCTTCGTAACAACCGATTTTTGTAAATACCTTAAGTACAATTCAAAATGAATGGAACTTTTTAAAACAGAAATCAAGTTTTAAAATCAGTTTCAAACAGTAAAGTCCTCAAAATGATAATTATCTAAATCAAGTAATAGCAAAAGCCATAAACATGTTAGAGTCAAACTTTGACCAAGCTAAAGAGTGTAAGGGGAACGCCCAACACCATTTATAATAACGGTGTTGTTAACTTTAGGTTTCAGGTTTCACTTTACTAATAGATTGTTGGCCAAAGCTCCCTCATTATTACAGTGCTGATTCTCAGCAGAACGATGTAGTGAAAAAAGTAATTGCTTAACCAAAATGTGAGTTACACAAGAAAATCTTGCAACTAAAGCACCTTGAAAAGAACAAAAATAGTTATCTTTCCAGTGTTTTACTTGATTTAAGTGTTTTATGTCCGTTGCTTTTTATACCTCTCTCTTTCTAACATGTCACTGCTTGTCTTTCAGTCTCTTTTCTCTAACTCTCTTCAATCTGCAGTCTTTCTTTCTCTCTCTCTCTCCCTCTCTTTCTGTCGCTCTCTCTCCCCCCCCTCTCTCTCTCTCTCTCTCTCTCTCTCTCTCTCTCTCTCTCTCTGTCAAACACACATTCTTTAGACATTTATATCATCATTCGATTTTGAATTGTCCCTCTATATTATGTGTATGTAGTAGGCAAATTAGAGTTTTGTTACCCAATGCGGCCAACATAGTTACGAAAGAAGGTTACAACGCTTATTTGTGCTTGACCTTTCGGCAAACTACTTAAGTTTCTGGCGTCCATCAACTGAACCTGTGTCGGCTGTATGGGTTTTTCAATGAAGAAACTTACATTGGCAATAAAGTTTTAAAAAATCTTCTATATAGGTTTAGCATATCCCATCCACAAAGGAGATTTAAAGAGACACTTTTATGCACCTAGTTTGAGTGAATATTTTTGTATTACGCAGACCCAAGCATAACAAATTATTGTCCTTTAGAAATGGTTCATTTCATTTGAAGATGTCGTGTCAAGTACTGTTAGTTTCATGTAATTACACAAAAACAAAACCATGTAATATGATTGAACAAGTTATTTTTTTTTTCTTTTCTTTTTTTTTTTAATGGAAGCGCTGCCTGGCCGGCCTATCAACCACAGCTGCCAGGAATTCTCTTTGATGCATGCAAGTTGCAATGACTTTCTGTTTTTTTATGTTTTTCTCATTCTGTTCTTGCCTTACTTCTCCGTCTTGTTCTCTTTTTCTTTACAGAATGAATTGTTTAAAAAATTGCACTTACTTCTCCGTCTTGTTCTCTTTTTCTTTACAGAATGAATTGTTTAAAAATTGCACTTACTTCTCCGTCTTGTTCTCTTTTTCTTTACAGAATGAATTGTTTAAAAAATTGCACTTATTGCAATAAAACTTCTCTTACAAATTCTCTTTATCAACAATTTTCCTAAGGCCTTTTTTATACTTGGAACAAATTTTTACCCTCAAGAATTTTTTTTAGTATAATGAAACTCGAAATTGAGTGTGAAGTTTGATGAAGTCGAATAGCCTTGTCCAATCGATAAAAACTACTTTTTTAAAGCTTAATCTTCTAGAAGCGAATACCGTAAAGTTCTTGGCAGGTGGTGGAAAAAATTGAGATGAAAATTATCCAAAAAATGTTTTCCTATGAAAAACAATTCCAGCGAAAATAAGAAAAAGCCATGATTATTATAATTCGGTGCAAATTTAACAGTACTAAGCTGTGTCAGTTCGCTCCAGGTTGACCAGTAATAATATGTTTTCCACATACATTGAGCTGCTTGGCGTATTCTTTCATAGCAAATTCGGTAGTTTATATCATTAAACATCATTCTTTATCGTCAGTATTTATGTCTGTCTATCACTTTGTCTGCCTCTGTCTTTCCTTCCATAATAATTTATCGTGAATCCACCCTCTCTGCAGCATGGTAATAATTATGTTGGTTTGAGCTATGGAGAGTCGAAGAGTATTCATCTTATTTTGAAAAATGATCTTTTTATAGGCCAATTTTTTTAAACCCTACAATAATGTAGAAAAATATTGAGACAATCAGTAAAAGCTGAAGGTGGTTAATCACAGAAGGGTAGTTAAAAGTTAATGGTGCAATCAAGTTGCTGGACTCTATAGAATTTTGTTACAAGATTCGTCCGGGAACTTTCAGATGTGAACACTTTTAGCACGACACGTCTATAAACCAGACACACGTTGATCTTTCGTGATACACGAAGATCTGAGCTGCCCAGCTAAATGTCCTGAACTTTGTTCAACATAGATACCCACAATAGTCGTTCAAAGTGTTACTTGTAGAAAGCTCTTCCTTTTTTCTAAGTCTATAAATTATTCTATTTTAGTCTGGTTTGTACGGCTTGTAGCGACAGCGCTCTTAACGTACAGATTTTCGGAACTGGTGTGATGGTCCGGAGAAAACGTGACATTTCGTAATGTTTTAAGATGTGATCGAAAGTACAAAAAATTGTTGTGAGGTAAAACCTGAGCTCTGCGTTTTACAAGTTTTATAGCATTTCTCTAAAGATTTATTGTGAAAAAGCGATAAGAATAAGAATTTTTTAAAATATTTTTTTTTTACTGAGATCTAACACATTCAGAAAATTCCGAAATCGGCCTGATTATATAGATTAACCACAGGGCATATTTTTTTTCAACCGATTTGCGATAAAGGTCAGATGGTTCTGCATTTTAAAAGAAGTAAAGTATTACATTGAAATTCCGTTTCAAAATATTTATTTACGTAACCAAATCTACAATGAAAAATGCAATATTTTAAAAATAAAAAAGAAGACTTTTTAACGATCTAAATGAAAGATAAAACTAAAGTACAGTTGTCATCAGCGTAGCTTCCTGAGCTATTTTTAAGCTAACCAGGTGGAGTTTTTTATTGCTGGTCTCCTCAACTAGCAAAGCTCAGAAACGAGATTCAAGAGACGTCACATCTCATTTTTTGGGCCGTAGGAAAATAAACGGTCTCAGAGGTTGAATGGCTCAAAAATCCCTTTGAACTTTTTTGATTCTTTTACCGTTAAAATACTTCAAAATCACAATGAGTCTTGGGAGTTATTTTTTTTTTTCAATTTTGTCGGGTGGGTGTCATTTTAAAAAATAAAAGAAAATGTCACTTTAAATACATAAAGTGTTTTGATAAGCATAGGATACAGTAGAAGAAAGAATAGATACCTGGAAACATATTTTTTAACAATTCAGCCTTTTTTCTGGCAAGTAAGCCTATAGCTTGATATTATTTTAACGAAGTTCACGTGAACTCATTTTGAACCCCTATTTCCAGTACTTTTGACGTAACAATTAAGATTTATCAAAAGATAGTATAGATTAATTTACGTCCTATACAAATACAGATGGAATATTAAATTAAAGCAGTCAAAAATGAAATTCATAAACTACACCATTTTGTAAAACATTGCACAATCTTTGAGCATTCGTGAACATAAATACATCAATATTGTGCAATTGCTAAGAACATTGCGACCGAAAATTGAAATTACCAAGATAAATATTTATGGTAAAAGATAAAGCAAACATTTTTCAATTTTGTTTATACTAAGGAATGATATGAGTGGGACCAGGTCTAAAGAACTGCCAAGAATCTTCGATGTCACGACAATCGTTTACCAACCAATGTGAACCAAGAAGTTAGCGAGTCGATTGCATAATTTACTCTATTTTTGCTGGACGAGATGGCCATATTTCTCCATCGCACAATAATGCTCAGGATAGCGAGCGACCAAAACAGATCAAGCGCTCACAGAAAACGCATTTTTATGACTGAAAACAAGTCGAGCTTCAATCAATTTAATATGTCACACATCTCATACCGACCACTGCCATCTCAGTAGGTTGTTCACACAGATATCTCAAGTTGACTCTGCACTTTGGTCTTCAGTTTTATATTTTTCAAGGCACATTCCAGCCTGTTGTAATCAAAGAGAAGTGTTTTTTTGATGTTTGACCACCCTCAGCTTTGCATCTCATGAAAACTAAAGAACGGTGTAACCGTGGAGCTGGAGGCTTTTTGATGTTTGACCACCCTCAGCTTTGCATCTCATGAAAACTAAAGAACGGTGTAACCGTGGAGCTGGAGGCTTTTTGATGTTTGACCACCCTCAGCTTTGCATCTCATGAAAACTAAAGAACGGTGTAACCGTGGAGCTGGAGCCTCGGATATCTTCATTGTCTGCAGCAAATTCTGTCAGGAGAAAAAAAAACAATTATTCCATTCAATTTTTTTTAATTAACATGTAATGGCAAAGAATGTCTGCACTTTTTCTTTCACCGGCTTTCCAATCAGCGCGGCATTGCACTCTCAATGACCGCAATCTTATTACCTCTATCCCTCAATCTCAGAAGTCCAGCTGTAATTTGAAATGCTCTCTTCGTTTCTTTCCTTTCTGGTTTGCTTGTGTTTTTTTTCTTTTTCTTTATTTTTTTTGGCTTTATCGACCTCTCTATGTTTGTCATTTCATTTCATTTCATATTTCTCTCTCTCTATCTCGATATCTCTCTTTCTCTCTCTGTCTCTGTCTCTATCTGTCTAACTGTCTTTCTGTCTGCCTGTCTGTCTGTCTGTCTGTCTCTCTCTGTCTGTCTGTCTCTGTCTGTCTGTCTGTCTGTCTGTCTGTCTGTCTGTCTCTCTCTCTCTCTCTCTCTCTCTCTCTCTCTCTCTCTCTCTCTCTTTCTCTCTCTCTCTCTGTATAGTCAATACCAATTTTTTATTCCTACTTTTTTCTATTGAGCTGTGAACTAGAATCAGCCGTATATTTCTTGTTGTTGGTTAAGATTTTAGGGTAGATATTTTTGCCCGACGGTGTAAAATCTTTTAAATAATCAGAATGAGCTTATTCTCCTCTCAACCTGGAAAAAAAAAAACTCGTTGGGCTGTGTATGTACGATCTTGTGGAACTTGCAAACATTCAAAAAATAGAAAGATGCAACACCTCTTGTCTGTGCACAATCCCGTTTCCCCTTATCACTACTCAGTTGACTGCATTTCTCGGAGTTTAAACCTATCGCTCTTCACGCAACCATGTCGGGCGCGTCTCTCCAGAGGAATACATGTTGTCATGGGCGCGTTTAGTTTCGGCCTTTTCTTAGTAAGAACTGGATGTGGGAATCGATTTGATTCTATGGCTACCGAGTCCCGATGCTGCCTCATTTGTCCTCTAAAGAAGACCATTAGTCCACAGCTATCAGAGTTGCCTATAAGTATAACTAAGGGTATCTGAATGCTACATCGTTAAATCGTAAGGTTGACAATAAGAATTCACGGTTTGCTCTTCCATCTACTGTACGTTTATGTTGAGGATCAGAGGCAATTCAACCTTTCTTATCCTTGGCTTAACGGAAATCCTCGTCTTCGTCAGAACATCATGACCCAAAGTCAAGCTGGGCACAACGGCGGGAAGGCGGCATGATCAGGAACTACTTTTACGCTTTTCTTTTCGTTCGGCTTTTGCTGCGCAATGACGTCGAGGCTGCTACGCTCTAACTGCGTGTCAATCTGAAGAAGACCCACTTCAGTTACTGATTGAGAAACTGCAAAAAACTGCAAGTTCAGATATTAACTGAGCAACTGCAGAGGTGGCCACTTTAGATAAGTTAATTTAGAGATTGCAGAAAACGAACACTTCACACATAATTCGACAATCGGCAGGAGATGTAGATCCTGCCATGTCTCCCCTTCTGAAGAAAGGGTGTTGCAGACTAAAAGGACTCCATTTCCGTTTTTTACATGCATATCCCTATGCTTGGGTAACACAGATTTCGGCTCATTCTCTTCCCTCTGTGCCCAGGTAAACTCATCACCTTCTCTTCCCTCTGTCCCCAGGTAAACTCATCACCTTCTCTTCCCTCTGTCCCCAGGTAAACTCATCACCTTCTCTTCCCTCTGTCCCCAGGTAAACTCATCACCTTCTCTCCACTCTGTACCCAGGTAAACTCATCACCTTCTCTTCCCTCTGTGCCCAGGGAAACCCATCACCTTCTCTCCACTCTGTACCCAGGTAAACTCATCACCTTCTCTCCACTCTGTACCCAGGTAAACTCATCACCTTCTCTCCACTCTGTACCCAGGTAAACTCATCACCTTCTCTCCACTCTGTACCCAGGTAAACTCATCACCTTCTCTCCACTCTGTACCCAGGTAAACTCATCACCTTCTCTCCACTCTGTGCCTAGGTAAACTCATCACCTTCTCTCCACTCTGTACCCAGGTAAACTCATCACCTTCTCTCCACTCTGTACCCAGGTAAACTCATCACCTTCTTTCCCTCTGTACACAGGTAAACTCATCACCTTCTCTCCACTCTGTACCCAGGTAAACTCATCACCTTCTCTCCACTCTGTACCCAGGTAAACTCATCACCTTCTCTCCACTCTGTACCTAGGTAAACTCATCACCTTCTCTCCACTCTGTACCCAGGTAAACTCATCACCTTCTCTCCACTCTGTACCCAGGTAAACTCATCACCTTCTCTCCACTCTGTACCCAGGTAAACTCATCACCTTCTTTCCCTCTGTACCCAGGTAAACTCATCACCTTCTCTCCACTCTGTACCCAGGTAAACTCATCACATTCTCTTCCCTCTGTACCCAGGTAAACTCATCACTTTCCTAGAAAATGTGGTGGGTAACGCGAGTGCCGTGACCATTCTCGCCATCAGCGTGGAGCGACACCGCGTGGCGTACCGGACCAACCACAACATGGCCACAAACGTGTGGGCCACAGTGTGCAAGTCTTTCCTCTTTATCTGGGTGTCGTCGGTTGCAGGAGCTGTGCCCATCCTCTACATAGCCAAGTATGAGAAAGACACCTATGTGGATGGTAAGTTTTATGTTCAACCATTCTTCATAATCTGCATTGCAGGCAAAACCATCTGCATAGTAAATTTCATGTTAGATCATTCTTCATAATTTGTATTGTTATCGAGACACCCACCTTGAATTGCAAATCTGGTGTTGAATCATTCTTCATAGTCTGCATTTTAAACAAACCATCCTCATGCATAGTAAATCTGTTGTTGAATCATTCTTCATAGTCTGCATTTTAAACAAACCACCCTCATGCATAGTAAATCTGGTGTTGAATCATTCTTCATAGTCTGCATTTTAAACAAACTGCCCACATGCAGATTAATTTTGGTATTCGTTCATTCGCCTTAGACTCCATCGTAAAGAAGCCGCCCAGCTGCATAACAAGTTTGATGTTAAATCATTGTTCGATGCCCTTAAATATCAAGGTAGCTACAGCTGTACGAGTTTGGAGTTATTTTATTCTTCAGTTACAGATAATCGATTAGTTCATATTTATCCATTTATAAATGTAAGAATAATCAGCTTTTCAAGGTTAAAAGAAATAGTTCTTTAATCTTGATAATAACATCAGTTCTTCATCATGAAGTGACTTGTCAAAATCAATTGACAAAGAAAAATACAATCAAAATCATACCATCGAACCATAAAGGATATTTAACAGTTTCTTTTTGAATTAAGAGCTTTTCATCTCTTTAAATCCATAAAACAAACACGAAAATAACACTTCCTAAATATGCTTACCTAGAGTTGTAATCTTGACTTGATGTTTGATGGATGGCTTCAAAACCTGCGATAAGTAGAATAAGTTTAGGGCCTCATCTCTCAGCCTAACTTGCCATCATCTGATCAATATGTTTAAGATCTCATCTCTCTACATGCGATCATAAGATCAAGGATCTCATCTCTCATTTTGTGATCACTAGATGAATAAGTTTTCGGCCTCATCTCTCAATCTGTGATCAACTATATCAATACGTTTAGGGCCTCATCTCTCAACCTGTGATCACTAAAATAAGTTCAGGGCCTCATCTCTCAACCTGTGATCACTAAAAAAAGTTCAGGGCCTCATCCCTCAACCTGTGATGACTATATCAATAAGTTCAGGGCCTCATCCCTCAACCTGTGATGACTATATCAATAAGTTTTCGGCTTCATCTCTCAAAACGTGATCACTAAAATAAGTTCAAGGCCTCATCCCTCAACCTGTGATGACTATATCAATAAGTTTTCGGCCTCATCTCTCAATCTGTGATCACTATATCAATACGTTTAGGGCCTCATCTCTCAACCTGTGATCACTAAAATAGGTTCAGGGCTTCATCTCTCAACCTGTGATCACTAAAATAAGTTCAGGGCCTAATTCCTCAACCTGTGATGACTATATCAAAAGTTCAGGGCCTCAACCCTCCACCTGTGATGAATATATCAATAAGTTCAGAGCCTCATCCCTCAACATGTGATGACTATATCAATAAGTTCAGGGCCTCAACCCTCCACCTGTGATGACTATATCAATAAGCTTAGGGTCTGATCTCTAAACCTGTGATCACTAAAATAAGTTTCGGGTCTCATCTCTCAACCTGTCATCACTAAAATAAGTTCAGGGCCTCATCCCTCAACCTGTGATGACTATACCAATAAGTTCAGGGCCTAATCCCTCAACCTGTGATCACTAAAATAAGTTTAGGGCTCATCCGTGAACCTGTGATGACTATATCAATAAGTTTTCGGCCTCATCTTTCAACTTGTGATCACTAAAATAAGTTAAGGGCCTCATCCCTCAACCTGTGATGACTATATCAATAAGTTTAGGGCCTCATCCCTCAACCTGTGATGACTATATCAATAAGTTCAGGGCCTCATCCCTCAACCTGTGATGACTATATCAATATGTTCAGGGCCTCATCCCTCAACCTGTGATCACTAAAATAAGTTTAGGGCCTCATCTCTCAACCTGTGATCATTGAAATAAGTTCAGGGCCTCATCCCTCAACCTGTGATCACTAAAATAAGTTAAGGGCCTCATCCCTCAACCTGTGATGACTATATCAATAAGTTCAGGGCCTCATCCCTCAACCTGTGATGGCTATATCAATAAGCTCAGGGCCTCAACCCTCCACCTGTGATGACTATATCAATAAGTTTAGGGCCTCATCCCTCAACCTGTGATGACTATATCAATAAGTTTAGGGCCTCATTCCTCATCCCGTGATGACTATATCAATAAGTTTAGGGTCTCATCTCTCGACCTGTGATGACTAAAATAAATTTAGGGCCTCATCCCTCAACCTGTGATGACAATATCAATAAGTTTAGGGTCTCACTCCCAACCTGTGATCACTCTATCAATAAGTTTAGGGTCTCATCTCCCAACCTGTGATCACTAAAAAAAAGTTTAGGGTCTTATCTCCCAACCTGTGATGACTATATCAATAAGTTTAGGGTCTCATCTCCCAACCTGTGAAGACTATATCAATAAGTGTAGGGTCTCATCTCCCAACCTGTGATCACTCTATCAATAAGTTTAGGGTCTCATCTCCCAACCTGTGATCACTAAAATAAATTTAGGGTCTCATCTCCCAACCTGTGATGACTATATCAATAAGTTTAGAGTCTCATCCCTCAACCTGTGATGACTTTATCAATAAGTTCAGGACCTCATCCCTCAACCTGTGATCACCATATCAATAAGTTTAGGGTCTCATCTCTCAACCTGTGATCACTATATCAATAAGTTTAGGGTCTCATCTCTCAACCTGTGATACCCAAAATAGGTTTAGGGCCTTATATCTCAACCGGTCCTGTTTTACAAGTGTCGCTTTTTTGTTCAAGAAGCAGTTAAAGTGACCTGGTGGTTACTTGACTTATCTCCCAATGACCCAACAAACGATTTAAGTCAACACGTGCTTTTCCAAACAGCCCTTTCCGCTTCAGCTTTTCATATACCGGTCACGCACAGGACGTCCGTTGGGGCTGGCGCTTGGAGATGTTGCGTGATTTCATTCTATCTCGGGTGTGGAACTTGTTGAGAATGAAGATATTGCGCGCGCGTGTGTTTATGTAGCATAAAACCACAAGCAGAAAGGTATATAATGAAAAAAGAAAAACAGAATGGCTGTGGACTTGTTTAATACATAAAGTCAGATGTAGAAAAAAAGGGAGATAAAGGGAGAACAACATAGACAAAATGAGAGAGAGATAGTGAGTGAGTGAGAGAGAGAGACAAGAGAGAGAGAGAAAGAGAGAGAGAGAGAGAGAGAGAGAGAGAGAGAGAGAGAGAGAGAGAGAAAGAGAAAGTGGATGAAGAGGGCAAACATGCAGAGCAATGAACTCAAAAGAGGTTACACATCGATAGAAAGAAAGAGAAAAAGAGAGAGAGAGAGAGAGAGAGAGAGAGAGAGAGAGAGAGAGAGAGAGAGAGAGAGAGAGAGAGAGAGACAGACAGACAGACAGAAGCTGGAGCGCTAGATCGATATTAAGAAAGACTGAAAGATAGAAAGAAACACAGGTAGACACAGCGAGAGGGCAAGTGAGAGTCAGAGAAACAGAGAAGGGGAAAAGATGTCCGGAAACAGTTTGGGCCACCTAGAACTAAACAGACCCTGACATCAGCCATTAAAATGTTGCACATTTCAGATGTGCGAGTTAGCGAGTTCGCCGCTATCTTCTTTAAAGTTGATTATAGCACGACTTGCGTTTTTGTTTTTTTGTTGCCTTTCTTTTTTGTTTTTGTTTTGTATTTTCGGGTTTTTTGTTTGTTAAACCCATTCACACAAGCAGTCACGGGCTCTTTTTGAATGTGAAACCTAAGTCTCAGTTAACCGTGGAGGGACTGAAAAGATGAGGCGCTAAACTTGCTTATTGACAGTGTGGGGCTCGAACCCGCAAACAAGGTGTCACAGCGGACGCGCTCATCCCTCAACCACAGGTGTTCCGTAATTTCCTGCTTAGAGAAGCTTTAAAATTGTCCTGAGGTTTTTTTTTTGTGAACGTGTCATTTTACATGTTCAATTAATCAATTATTTGTTTTAAGCCAAAATGACAACTTAAGTTTTTTATCGACACAGGAGTGAGAAATAAGGCGAGATAGGCAGACAGACAATTAGACAAATAGATAGATAGAGAGAGAGAGAGAGAGAGAGAGAGAGAGAGAGAGAGAGAGAGAGAGAGAGAGAGAGAGAGAGAGAGAGAGAGAGAGAAAGGGAGAGAGAGGGAGGGAGAGGCTGAGACGAAAATAAGAAGAGATAGGAAGAAGATTTAATACGTAGCCTTTATGATGAATAATTAAATTTCTAACATCTCATTATATTGAAGTAACATGAAAAGTTTCAGGTAGAAGTTTCAATCAGATGCAAATTAACACTTTCACTCGAGGTAGGAAAATGTAGCTTTGAGCTTTCCTTACTGGCATATTCAATATCAATTTAGATAAGTCAGATTTCTATGGCAGTATTTTGTTTTCAGAACAAAGCACACAGATCTGATTCTTGTAATTTTACTCCCTGAAACGAGGGAATCTCTCCTTGCTCAGCCATGATTAACGGGAATTATCTTTGAAGTCGTCGAGACAGTTATGAAGTTTGAAATATTTTGGTTGCTTTTCTACATGTTTTGTTATCCTGGTTGTCATCAAATAACACGTCAGTTTCTGAGTATGGGAAAAAGATTTGTGTTTCTTTGAAAATACAGAGACTACCCTTCTTAACAAGAAGAATTAAGGAAATTTAACCAAAAAAAATGAAAAGAATTTAATAGAAATGTAAATGTTTCTTGCGAGAATTAGAGAATAATTAAAGAAACAAACCTTCTCGAAACAAAAACCTAATGATGTGAATGTTTCATAACACAAATTTCCCCCCTAGTGTTTTAAGACGTGTTTGTTCAGGAAAGAAAACCTTAAAGCCATTATCCTCGTAAATCAGGATTGTGTTTCCAGATTGAGCTCAATTTCTGTGACCGTCTGTCGGTCAGATTTCTTCCTATAAGTCACTCTTTTTTTTCTTTTTTTCCCCCCTCTCCCCCCCCCCTCCTCTCTCTCTCTCTCTCTCTCTCTCTCTCTCTCTCTCTCTCTCTCTCTCTCTCTGCGAATCAGTAGATCTATCTATTTATCTTTTTTCTCTTGTTTTTGTTTTTGTCTCTCACACTTTATAAAATTCGATCATAGAAACTACATATAACTTAATTCAAATTTTCTCATCTCATTGAGACGGTTTACAAGTCGAAATTAAAGAACAATAGTGTGGATTGATATTTACATTTACACCAGCGCGACTTTAAAAATAAATTCCTTTAGTAAAAATTCTTTATTTATGTCAGATGATTTTTAAATGTCTTTTTCATAGGCCTTCACTCTCCAACATCCTGTCTCATTTTCTCACATTCTTTCCCAGCTTCCAAATATTCAAAGTTCTTTTTCCATATTTTGAAAATTTGCAATCTTCCATGCTGATAGAGATATTGCTGACCGTTCCTCCCTCCAGGTACTCCTGTGGGGCGCTGCATGACGCCTATTGACAAGACTTGGCAAAAGATCTACCTGGTGGTTAGTGCCTTAGGCTTCTTCATCCTGCCGCTAATAGTGATCCTGTTGCTCTACACAAAGGTAATTCATATCTACATGGCGGTTAGTGCTTTAAGCTTCTTCAATCTGTCGTTAATCGTGATCCTGCTCATACACACAAAGAAAATTCAGGTCTATCAGGTGGTTAGTGCCTTAGGCTTCTTCATCCTGCTGCTCTACGCAAAGGAAATTCAGGTTTATCTAGTGGACAGTGCCGCAGGCATCTTCATCCAACAGCTTATTGTGATCCTTCTGCTCTATACAAAGGTAATTCAGGTTTACCAGGTGTTAGTGCCTCAGGCTTCTTCATTTTGCTGCTCTGTGCAAAGGCAGTTCAGGTTTATCTGATGGGCAGTGCCGCGCGCAGGCGTCTTCACCCAACAGCTTATTGTGATCCTGCTGCTTCATGCAAAGGTAATTCAGGTTTACCAGGTGTTGGTGCCTCAGGCTTCTTCATTTTGCTGCTCTGTGCACAGGTAATTCAGGTTTATTTGGTGGACAGTGCCTTAAGCGTCTTCACCATACAGTTTATTGTGACTCTGCTGCTCCGCACACAGTTAATTCGCATTTATTTGGTGATTAATGCCCTTGGCCTGTTCAATCTTCCGCTGACAGTTTTCCTATTGATTCACATTGAGAAAACTCAAAATCTATCATTTTGAGATCGAGAGATCAAATATCACAGGCGAAATGATTTGAATTGGTAATCTTTTTAAAATAAAAATATCTAAAAGTTCACTATACGCCTAATCTACCTGATAGTACTGGTACCCCGTATTTTTTTTTTGAATGTAAATTTAGATCCGAAATATGGCGCCCTCCAAACCTTCGTTTTAAACTATTATTTAGGATCGATTATTTTCTTGCAACAGTTACAAATTTATTAGGCGGTTTTAAGACCATGTTTTCCTTTTTCGACATTAATTCTCGTTGTTTTATTATGTCTCTGTCTCTCTGTCTCTCTCTGACTGTCTGTCTATCTGTCTGTCTGTCTGTCTGTCTGTCTCTCTATCCTCTCTCTTTCTCTCTCTCTCTCTCTCTCTCTCTCTCTCTCCCTCCCTTGCTGAGGTTTCCAGGTTTACATAAAACTTCTGACGTTGTTCAGGCGGGAACAAGAGCGGTACCTGACCTACCCTAGGGAGATCTTGCGCTTGAGGAGACAGATGACCCAGATCATCATCACAGTAGTTCTCGTCTTCTTCATCTGCCACACTCCATATCGGTAAGTTTGTAATCATGTCTCAAATCTGCCACACTACATATCGGTAAGTTTGTAAATATGTCCCAAATCTCCCACACTACATATCGGTAAGTTTTTAATCATGTCCCTGATCTGCCACACTCCACATCGGTAAGTTTGTAATCATGTCCCTGATCTGCCACACTACATATCGGTAAGTTTGTAATCATGTCTGTGATCTGCCACACTACATATCGGTAAGTTTGTAATCATGTCCCTGATCTGCCACACTACATATCGGTAAGTTTGTAATCATGTCCCTGATCTGCCATACTCCATATCGGTAAGTTTGTAATCATGTCTCAAATCTGCCACACTACATATCGGTAAGATTGTAAATATGTCCCTGATCTGCCACACTACATATCGGTAAGTTTGTAATCATGTCTCAAATCTGCCACACTACATATCGGTAAGTTTGTAATCATGTCCCTGATCTGCCACACTACATATCGGTAAGTTTGTAATCATGTCCCTGATCTGCCACACTACATATCGGTAATTTTGTAATCATGTCCCTGATCTGCCACACTACATATCGGTAAGTTTGTAATCATGTCCCTGATCTGCCACACTACATATCGGTAAGTTTGTAATCATGTCTCAAATCTGCCACACTACATATCGGTAAGTTTGTAATCATGTCCCTGATCTGCCACACTACATATCGGTAAGTTTGTAATCATGTCTCAAATCTGCCACACTACATATCGGTAAGTTTGTAATCATGTCTCAAATCTGCCATACTACATATCGGTAAGTTTGTAATCATGTCTCTGATCTGCCATACTCCATATCGGTAAGTTTGTAATCATGTCTCTGATCTGCCACACTCCATATCGGTAAGTTTGTAAATATGACCCTGATCTGCCACACTCCACATCGGTAAGTTTGTAATCATGTCTCTGATCTGCCACACTCCATATCGGTAAGTTTGTAATCATGTCTCTGATCTGCCACACTCCATATCGGTAAGTTTGTAATCATGTCTCAAATCTGCCACACTACATATCAGTTTGTTTGTAATCATGTCTCAAATCTGCCACACTACATATCGGTAAGTTTGTAATTATGTCTCTGATCTGCCACACTACATATCGGTAAATTTGTAATCATGTCCCAGATCTGCCACACTACATATCGGTAAGTTTGTAAATATGTCCCAAATCTGCCACACTACATATCGGTAAGTTGTAATCATGTCTCTGATCTGCCACACTCCATATCGGTAAGTTATAATCATGTCTCAAATCTGCCACACTACATATCGGTAAGTTTGTAATCATGTCTCAAATCTGCCACACTACATATCGGTAAGTTTGTAATCATGTCCCTGATCTGCCACACTACATATCGGTAAGTTTGTAATCATGTCCCTGATCTGCCATACTCCATATCGGTAAGTTTGTAATCATGTCTCAAATCTGCCACACTACATATCGGTAAGTTTGTAATCATGTCCCTGATCTGCCATACTCCATATCGGTAAGTTTGTAATCATGTCCCTGATCTGCCATACTCCATATCGGTAAGTTTGTAATCATGTCTCAAATCTGCCACACTACATTTTGGTAAGTTTGTAAATATGTCTCTGATCTGCCACACTACATATCGGTAAGTTTGTAATCATGTCTCAAATCTGCCACACTACATATCGGTAAGTTTGTAATCATGTTTCAAATCTGCCACACTACATATCGGTAAGTTTTTAATCATGTCCCTGATCTGCCACACTACATATCGGTAAGTTTGTAATCATGTCCCTGATCTGTCACACTACATATCGGTAAGTTTGTAATCATGTCTCAAATCTGCCACACTACATATCGGTAAGTTTGTAATCATGTCCCTGATCTGCCACACTACATATCGGTAAGTTTTTAATCATGTCCCTGATCTGCCATACTCCTTATCGGTAAGTTTGTAATCATGTATCAAATCTGCCACACTACATATCGGTAAGATTGTAAATATGTCCCTGATCTGCCACACTACATATCGGTAAGTTTGTAATCATGTCTCAAATCTGCCACACTACATATCGGTAAGTTTGTAATCATGTCCCTGATCTGCCACACTACATATCGGTAAGTTTGTAATCATGTCTCAAATCTGCCACACTACATATCGGTAAGTTTGTAATCATGTCTCAAATCTGCCACACTACATATCGGTAAGTTTGTAATCATGTCTCAAATCTGCCACACTACATATCGGTAAGTTTGTAATCATGTCCCTGATCTGCCACACTACATATCGGTAAGTTTATAATCATGTCCCTGATCTGCCATACTCCATATCGGTAAGTTTGTAATCATGTCTCAAATCTGCCACACTAGATATCGGTAAGTTTGTAAATATGTCTCTGATCTGCAACACTACATATCGGTAAGTTTGTAATCATGTCTCAAATCTACAACACTACATATCGGTAAGTTTGTAATCATGTCCCTGATCTGCCACACTACATATCGGTAAGTTTGTAATCATGTCCCTGATCTGCCACACTACATATCGGTAAGTTTGTAATCATGTCTCAAATCTGCCACACTACATATTGGTTAGTTTGTAATCATGTCTCAAATCTGCCACACTACATATCGGTAAGTTTGTAATCATGTCTCAAATCTGCCACACTACATATCGGTAAGTTTGTAATCATGTCCCTGATCTGCCACACTACATATCGGTAAGTTTGTAATCATGTCCCTGATCTGCCATACTCCATATCGGTAAGTTTGTAATCATGTCTCAAATCTGCCACACTACATATCGGTAAGATTGTAAATATGTCCCTGATCTGCCACACTACATATCGGTAAGTTTGTAATCATGTCTCAAATCTGCCACACTACATATCGGTAAGTTTGTAATCATGTCCCTGATCTGCCACACTACATATCGGTAAGTTTGTAATCATGTCCCTGATCTGCCACACTACATATCGGTAAGTTTGTAATCATGTCCCTGATCTGCCACACTACATATCGGTAAGTTTGTAATCATGTCCCTGATCTGCCACACTACATATCGGTAAGTTTGTAATCATGTCCCTGATTCCTCATACTACATATCGGTAAGTTTGTAATCATGTCCCTGATCTGCCACACTACATATCGGTAAGTTTGTAATCATGTCCCTGATCTGCCACACTACATATCGGTAAGTTTGTAATCATGTCCCTGATCTGCCACACTACATATCGGTAAGTTTGTAATCATGTCCCTGATCTGCCACACTACATATCGGTAAGTTTGTAATCATGTCCCTGATCTGCCACACTACATATCGGTAAGTTTGTAATCATGTCCCTGATCTGCCACACTACATATCGGTAAGTTTGTAATCATGTCTCAAATCTGCCACACTACATATCGGTAAGTTTGTAATCATGTCTCAAATCTGCCACACTACATATCGGTAAGTTTTTAATCATGTCCCTGATCTGCCATACTCCATATCGGTAAGTTTGTAATCATGTCTCAAATCTGCCACACTACATATCGGTAAGTTTGTAATCATGTCCCTGATCTGCCACACTACATATCGGTAAGTTTGTAATCATGTCTCAAATCTGCCACACTACATATCGGTAAGTTTGTAGTCATGTCCCTGATCTGCCACACTACATATCGGTAAGTTTGTAATCATGTCTCAAATCTGCCACACTTTATATCGGTAAGTTTGTAATCATGTCCCTGATCTGCCATACTACATATCGGTAAGTTTGTAATCATGTCTCAAATCTGCCACACTTACTATCAGTATCGGTAAGTTTGTAATCATGTCCCTGATCTGCCATACTCCATATCGGTAAGTTTTTAATCATGTCTCAAATCTGCCACACTACATATCGGTAAGTTTGTAATCATGTCCCTGATCTGCCACACTACATATCGGTAAATTTGTAATCATATCTCAAATCTGCCACACTACATATCGGTAAGTTTGTAATCATGTCCCTGATCTGCCACACTACATATCGGTAAGTTTGTAATCATGTCCCTGATCTGCCACACTACATATCGGTAAGTTTGTAATCATGTCTCTGATCTGCCACACTACATATCGGTAAGTTTGTAATCATGTCCCTGATCTGCCACACTACATATCGGTAAGTTTGTAATCATGTCCCTGATCTGCCACACTACATATCGGTAAGTTTGTAATCATGTCCCTGATTCCTCATACTACATATCGGTAAGTTTGTAATCATGTCCCTGATCTGCCACACTACATATCGGTAAGTTTGTAATCATGTCCCTGATCTGCCACACTACATATCGGTAAGTTTGTAATCATGTCCCTGATCTGCCACACTACATATCGGTAAGTTTGTAATCATGTCCCTGATCTGCCACACTACATATCGGTAAGTTTGTAATCATGTCCCTGATCTGCCACACTACATATCGGTAAGTTTGTAATCATGTCCCTGATCTGCCACACTACATATCGGTAAGTTTGTAATCATGTCTCTGATCTGCCACACTACATATCGGTAAGTTTGTAATCATGTCCCTGATCTGCCACACTACATATCGGTAAGTTTGTAATCATGTCCCTGATCTGCCACACTACATATCGGTAAGTTTGTAATCATGTCCCTGATCTGCCACACTACATATCGGTAAGTTTGTAATCATGTCCCTGATCTGCCACACTACATATCGGTAAGTTTGTAATCATGTCCCTGATCTGCCACACTACATATCGGTAAGTTTGTAATCATGTCCCTGATCTGCCACACTACATATCGGTAAGTTTGTAATCATGTCCCTGATCTGCCACACTACATATCGGTAAGTTTGTAATCATGTCCCTGATCTGCCACACTACATATCGGTAAGTTTGTAATCATGTCCCTGATCTGCCACACTAGATATCGGTAAGTTTGTAATCATGTCCCTGATCTGCCACACTACATATCGGTAAGTTTGTAATCATGTCCCTGATCTGCCACACTACATATCGGTAAATTTGTAATCATGTCCCTGATCTGCCACACTACATATCGGTAAGTTTGTAATCATTTCCCTGATCTGCCACACTACATATCGGTAAGTTTGTAATCATGTCCCTGATCTGCCACACTACATATCGGTAAGTTTGTAATCATGTCTCAAATCTGCCACACTACATATCGGTAAGTTTGTAAATATGTCCCAAATCTGCCACACTACATATCGGTAGTTGTAATCATGTCTCTGATCTGCCACACTCCATATCGGTAAGTTGTAATCATGTCTCTGATCTGCCATACTCCATATCGGTAAGTTGTAATCATGTCCCCGATCTGCCACACTCCATATCGGTAAGTTGTAATCATGTCCCCGATCTGCCATACTCCATATCGGTAAGTTTGTAATCATGTCCCTGATCTGCCACACTACATATCGGTAAGTTTGTAATCATGTCCCTGATCTGCCACACTACATATCGGTAAGTTTGTAATCATGTCCCTGATCTGCCACACTACATATCGGTAAGTTTGTAATCATGTCCCTGATCTGCCACACTACATATCGGTAAATTTGTAATCATGTCCCTGATCTGCCACACTACATATCGGTAAGTTTGTAATCATGTCCCTGATCTGCCACACTACATATCGGTAAGTTTGTAATCATGTCTCAAATCTGCCACACTACATATCGGTAAGTTTGTAAATATGTCCCAAATCTGCCACACTACATATCGGTGAGTTGTAATCATGTCCCTGATCTGCCATACTCCATATCGGTAAGTTTGTAATCATGTCTCTGATCTGTCATACTCCATATCGGTAAGTTTGTAATCATGTCTCTGATCTGTCATACTCCATATCGGTAAGTTTGTAATCATGTCTCTGATCTGTCATACTCCATATCGGTAAGTTTGTAATCATGTCTCTGATCTGCCATACTCCATATCGGTAAGTTTGTAATCATGTCTCTGATCTGTCATACTCCATATCGGTAAGTTTGTAATCATGTCTCTGATCTGTCATACTCCATATCGGTAAGTTTGTAATCATGTCTCTGATCTGTCATACTCCATATCGGTAGGTTTGTAATCATGTCTCTGATCTGTCATACTCCATATCGGTAAGTTTGTAATCATGTCTCTGATCTGTCATACTCCATATCGGTAAGTTTGTAATCATGTCTCTGATCTGTCATACTCCATATCGGTAAGTTTGTAATCATGTCTCTGATCTGTCATACTCCATATCGGTAAGTTTGTAATCATGTCTCTGATCTGTCATACTCCATATCGGTAAGTTTGTAATCATGTCTCTGATCTGTCATACTCCATATTGGTAGGTTTGTAATCATGTCTCTGATCTGCCACAATCTCTATTCATTTTGGGTGGATAGAACTGATGGCTGTACATGATGAGAGTTGGAACACAACGAAAACGATTGTTTTATAGTGTAAAAATGCCTTGGAGGGGGTCGGAGGATGGTGAAAACATTTTTTATGGTGGTACAACTCAAATTAGGGCGCAGGTCACCGGTGAGGAAGAAAACATTACATTCATAATCACAATTCAAAAGCGTATCAATTTGAGGAGTTTTATCACTGTTTCTCTCTCTTTATCTCTCTGTCTCTCTGCCTCTCTCTCTGTCTCTATCTCTCTCCATCTCTGTCTGTATGTCTTTCTTTCCCTCCCTAGCTCTCCCCCCCGGTCTCTCTCTCTCTCCTAATCTGTTTTATCCCATATCTTCTTTTGCCATACATTTGACCTTATTGATCTAATCCTATCTTGGTAGAAATGAATCTTTTCTCCCAGGCCCTGTCTCGTCGCATTAACTTTCCTCCTAGACTTCATCCCTCCTAATTGATCTGTCCTTTAGACTGGCAGCAAGATTTATAAATAGCAGCTGACTGATCTAGCCCTAGACACTCATCATCTGCAGCGGGATGCTTAGATTTTCAAAACATCTCTTACTGGCACAGAATACGCAAAGTGAGAGCTGGACATGCCATAAAAAAGTCTGTGCTTTACATAAAATTATTATCCCGACCCCATAATTACTTTGAGCTTTATTCGTTTGTACAAGATAATTAAAAGGTTGGGAAATCCTTTGTATCCTCACATGTTTTGGTTTTCTAATGCATGAAAAAGCTCTTGGCCATTTCCATATTTCTATTGAAAGAAGTTATATTAGAAGGCTGCCCTGATCCATATTGGCCGCTTCTGTTGACAGCACAATCGGCTTGTGGAGCGTGTTTTCTCCCCGAGGCTATCCCGAGGGCATGGACAATGAGAGTTATTTCGCCATGATCTATATGTTCCGGTTCCTGCTCTACTCCAACCACGCTATCAACCCGTTTGTCTACAACTTCGTCTCCAGGTGAGTGACCCCGCGATAATGCTTTGGATTTTTCCACGCATGATTATTTATTTTTCGTATCCTATAGGAGGATTCCCTCGTGAGAGGAAACTCTAGTTTTTATCCAGAGACGCTATCTCCAGGGATATTAGAAAGGGAAATTAGATCCACTGCATCAGGCAAATTCGTTTGGGGAGCTTGCAGCCTTTTTGCCACCGTATATTTTTAGCCGTTCACCTGATGATCTCATCATGCTAATGATGCTGTCCAAAAGTTTTAAAATTTGACAGAGATGGAGCAATGTTGGTCACCTCCGCATTGATTGCTACAACCCCTGGGTTTGAAATGAACGTCTTGATCCAAATGACAGGCACATATTAAATTTAAAAAGTTTCATTCACTAGATGATGTTTTAAATAACAGTAGATCTAAATAAAACCTAAGCGACGAGAACGCTAGCCTATGCTAAAGTCGATGTCATCTACTCATAATAGTGTCATGAAAGTAGATCATTGTATTTAAAGGCAGGAATGTGAAAGAAAACGACAATCTTTCGTTGTATGACCTGCTGAAAGACAGGTTTATTTTCAACAGGAAACATATTTAGCTTTATTGTTTTGTAATGATTCAGTTGTGCTATGAGCCATCATAATTATGACAACTCACTACTGGACTGCAGCGGCGACTTGTTTTACGTCAGATCTTGATAACTTCTTTACGCTGAGTGTATATCAAACCACCTTAATCATGATCTATTCTTTCTTTCTTGTCTGTCTCGAAATGTAAATGGCTAAAAACTTTAATACACATTTTTGTCTCTTTATCTGAACTTTGATGTCTGTGATGCAAAAATCCAGTTGATATTGGTGTTACGAGCGTTCTATATCGACAAAGTTCATGTATATCCATAGCAGAATCAGGGCCTTCGCAGCAAAGCTTCAAAACCAAAATTGAAGAGAAACAATCTGTCACTTTGTATCTACCTTTCTCTTACTCTCTCTCTCTCTCTCTCTCTCTCTCTCTCTCTCTCTCTCTCTCTCTCTCTCTCTCTCTCTCTTTCTCTCTTTTGCTTCTCTTTCTCGTCTTATCTCTCTCCAAATTACATCTTACCACCAGTCCTATCTACCTATCAGTCTATTATCTATTAAACATTTCACTGTAAAATTTCCTTGTAGAACTGTCTTCTTTTATTCTTCTACTCTCTCTTTGCCAGTCTGTATGTCAGACTGTTTCTCTCATGCCATCTCTCCACTCTACTTTTTTTCCCCTCTGCACTTGTTTGTTAATTTTTCGTCCATCCGCCTGTCAGCTATTTTTTTTTCATTGCCTCAATTACTCACATTCCATCTCTTCTATTGTCTCTTACTCTGTGGGGCTCCCGGTTACCAAAAGTGCATTCTTTCTTTTTTAAAGTCTTAAGTCTGTGTACTTCGTTTGCCTTCTCTGTATCTTTGTCTGCCAGCCCTCGCCCTAATTCCTCCCCCCCCCACCCCCACTTTCACTCTCTCTCTCTCTCTCTCTCTCTCTCTCTCTCTCTCTCTCTCTCTCTCTCTCTCTCTGCCTCCTGCAGACTGTCTCTTTCATTAACACTTACTCTATCTCTTTTTTTATTTCTCGCTCTCTCTCTTATACATTTCCCTTCCCCTCTCTCTCTCTTTCTTTTCTCTCTCTTATACACATCCTTTCCTCTCTCACTTTCTCTCTCTCTCTGTGTCTCTCTCTCTCTCTCTCTCTCTCTCTCTCTCTCTCTCTCTCTCTCTCTCTCTCTCTCTCTCTCTCTCTCTCTCTCTCTTAATTTCTCTCTCTTTTCTTTTCCGCACAGTTTCGATCATTCAATTTTTTCACTTGAATTAGTTTTTTTTTTTGCTTCCAACATGCTTTCTCAAACAATATTTAAGCATAGAACTGGATATCAAGTAAAGAGATCACGCAATTTATTCTGGTGGCGGCGATTCACTGTTTCAGTCAGATCTCATGTAATCAACTCTATCCTTGGCTTGACCACAAACCGCTGTCTGCTTAGTCATAGAGTCTGCATTTTCTCTATCTGTGTTTCTAGACTCTGATGTGAGAAAACATATCACAATTCATCCAATTAGTGAACAAACCGGAAATCATTATGATGTTGGATTTATTATTTCTTTTCAGCTTTCCTCATAATAAACTGAAAATTATTTGTTAGTACAGGGGCAATATCGTTTGATAACTAAGTGACATCCAAAAATTGGGTCAATTGATTACTCACAAGATTTTAGACAATAATAAAGACACCCAAAACTTCCATCCTAATTAATTTAATATTAATTCCTATCGTATTTAGTTTGCACAATCTTGTATTGTAAGGACATGAACGCGAAATTAGATAAATATCGATTAGCTCAATCGGAATGAACTGGACAGACGTGCTAACTAGATTTTGATAATCTATTTGAACAGCGCCTTTTAGAAACGTTTCTTCATTAAACACCTCGCCCATAACTATTTAGATGTTTTACATATTCTCTTTTTTTCTTATAATTAACCCATCTTGAGATTTGCCTTTGTCAAATTTATTTCCTTAATGTAAAAGAAAAGCTATTTCAATCAACTAAAGTTGTGGTAGGTGATAGAGCCTTAATAATAGAGAGGTCGGATATTTCAGGAAGTTTTGTTTTTTTACTTTTCAAAAAAGGTGAAAATATTTTCACCAACCGACGGCTTTCTTAAGTGCATCATCAAGAGCGAACTAAAGAAACCATAAACCTTCACACAAGGCCTTTGCGTCGGAATTGTAAGTCTTTTGCGCTCATAACAATCATGTTTACGAACATATCGTGCCAAAGTTTATCTGCTTCTGTTTCCTGAGTTATAAAGATTTTAGACGTGGACATAATAATGCCGAATCCAAGAACAATCATTACGTGCGCATATTTGAAGAAAATAAAAGAAGAAGTGGGAATCGATTGCGATTATTTTCCCAATTCTGCCTCAAATAACTGCTGTGCGTGACAATGCTGATTTCCCTTGACACCAAGGAGAGAATGTCAACCAGTTTTTACGAGTCAGTTATCTGACAGGAAGGTGCTATTAAATTGGATAACTTGGATTTTGTGGGATCAGCTTAACAACAAAATTGCTATTATTTTTCAAACTGGCATTGATGGCGTTCATGGATTCGGCATTGGTGTGTTGTTGTCGGTGGGTCTCTCATCGCGCGAAGCTTTACACAGTCAGCTTACACACCAGACCTGGAGAGTGGACACACGCGGCACACAGGTCAGGGCACGGGTGTTTAGGAAACATACCTTTACACAGTCAGCTTACACACCAGACCTGGAGAATGGACACACGCGGCACACAGGGCAGGGCACGGGTGTTTTGGAAACATACCTTTACACAGTCAGACCTGGAGAATGGACACACGCTGGAGAATGGACACACGCGGCACACAGGGCAGGACACGGGTGTTTTGGAAACATACCTTTACACAGTCAGCTTACACACCAGACCTGGAGAGTGGACACACGCGGCAGGGCAGGGCACGGGTGTTTTGGAAACATACCTTTACACAGTCAGCTTACACACCAGACCTGGAGAGTGGACACACGCGGCACACAGGTCAGGGCACGGGTGTTTTGGAAACATACCTTTACACAGTCAGCTTACACAACAGACCTGGAGAGTGGACACACGCGGCACACAGGGCAGGGCACGGGTGTTTTGGAAACATACCTTTACACAGTCAGCTTACACACCAGACCTGGAGAGTGGACACACGCGGCACACAGGGAAGGGCACGGGTGTTTTGAAAACATACTTTTACACAGTCAGCTTACACACCAGACCTGGAGAGTGGACACACGCGGCACACAGGGCAGGGCACGGGTGTTTTGGAAACATATTTTTACACAGTCAGCTTACACACCAGACCTGGAGAGTGGACACACGCGGCACACAGGGCAGGGCACGGGTGTTTTGGAAACATATTTTTACACAGTCAGCTTACACACCAGACCTAGAGAGTGCACACGCGGCAGGGCAGGGCACGGGTGTTTTCGAAACATACCTTTACACAGTCAGCGTACACACCAGACCTGGAGAGTACATACACGGCAGGGCAGGGCACGGGTGTTTTCGAAACATACCTTTACACAGTCAGCTTACACACCAGACCTAGAGAGTACATACACGGCAGGGCAGGGCACGGGTGTTTTCGAAACATCCTTTTACAGACCTTTTCGGTTAAGTTGATTGTTAGTTTTGGTTTATAAGTCTACCAATATGCTTGAATGGTACGATTGTCTATCTGATGCGCAACATTGCCATCTTTTGAGTGATAATTGCTCCACTGGTTAACAGTTTTGATGACGAAATTGTTTTTGAGTTAATTAAATGTTTAAGTGGAATTAGCCAATATAGTAGTCATTTTCATGTAACTATATTTTCTAGATTCTAAGCAATAAAATTAATCGCTATGTCTCACCCAAAACTTCTAGATTCAACAGAGAAATTGACGGAATTAAAATCTTGTTTGCCGGAAAGGTTTCTGGCCTTTAGCTCTGGAAAATATTAATCAAATTCTATTTTTTTTTTATTTTAAAACTTCATAGATTTGTTATTACATAGATATATTCAAAATTAACAAATTTCTGGTTTTTACAAAATGAATATAGAGTTCATCAAATTATATTTAATCTGTTTCAGTGATAATCTTATTCACAAAGGAAGAAAGATTCGCTGAGTTTATTATTTTTGCATTTTCCATCTGAAATAAATTAAGCTCATTAAGTACATGAGAAGAGAAGAGAAGAGAAGACCTCTCATTGATCAAGAGATCTCAGACCGTTTGAAGGTGTGAAAGAAGCCACAATGGAGTTTTCCAACTGACCGCACAGCTGGTGTAGTGGTTTTCTTCACAACCACGCCAAAGCCTGACAGAGCGAAGCTGCAGCTGGATTTTGTTTTCTTCTCTCCCAAGCACTAGTATTTCTGGATTCTTTCACGTAGCCTTAAGATTTCGAAACATTTCATCCACATTAAATGCAATTCACTTAGATTGTAATAGCAGTGTAAAGCGACCACAGACCAGTACCATTTGTACAGAAAAATCTTAGAGAAAGTTTTTTTTAAACAAGTTATAACACATTTCACCAGCAAAGACCTTTCGATGCTAACCAATCTTCTTTAAAAAAAAAATTATAAAACTCTGTAGCTTAGTTAAAAATATTTAATGATCTTTTAATTACTGCAGAATGAATGAAGTAAAGTTTCCTTTCTTGCTCTGTTAGATCTAAGTGCAGCTTTTGTCACTATTGATCATAACATTCTCTCAGACAGGCTTTTGCATTGCACTCTTGAACCGTCTTGAAGTGGTTCGTCTCATACCTTAGGGTTCGAATACTATAACATTTTCGTGTAATGTCTCGAAATGTCTCGAAATGTGGTGCTTCTCAGAGTTTTGTGTTGGGGCCCATACTATGTATAAATTGTACACAGAGCCTTTTAGTTCAATTATAAAGTCTGGTGGTTTAGAGCATCAGAACTATGCCGACGATACTCAGCTTTTATATCAGTCTCACCATCTGATTTTTCCTGGCTTCTAAAAACATTAAAATTTGTGTTTACTAACTTGGTCGCAAGCAAGCTTCAGCTGAATAGCTGCAGAACAGAGTGTTTATTATTTGATGTCAGAAATGAACTGAAAGACAATAGCATAAAACAGTTAAATATTGAAAGTGATACGCTAACTTGTATATAAAGCTAAAAATCTTTGTGTGCTTGTAGAATTAATGTTATTGATGAAGTCTGATTTAAGTGATCTCTGTATGCTCGAGCCTCTTGAATTGCGGAGAATAGGTGCTGTGACACATTTTCTGAACGAAAATCAAGAAAGACCTTTGCATCAGCTTTTATTCTTTCAAGGCTGGACTGTGTTCATTCCTTATCATTTGAAATTACCAAACGACAGCCTGAATAAGTTGCGATCTTGTCAAAGTAGTGGTGCTAGGATGGTAAGAGGCAAGAGGAAGCGGGAATATATAACATCTGCCCTTAAACATTCACACTGGTCACCAATAAAATCACGTATGAATTGTAAGACATTTAACATCTGCCCTTAAACATTCACACTGGTCACCAATAAAATCACGTCTGAATTGTAAGACATTTAACATCTGCCCTTAAAAATTCACACTGGTGACCAATAAAATCACGTATGAATTGTAAGACATTTAACATCTGCCCTTAAACATTCGCACTGGTCACCAATAAAATCACATATCAATTATAAGACATTTAACATCTGTCCTTAAACATTCACATTGGTCACCAATAAAATCACGTATCAATTATAAGATATTTAACATTATTCTGTCCATAAACATTCACAGTGGTCACCAATAAAATCACGTATGAATTATAAGATATTTAACATCATTCTGTCCTTAGACATTCACAGTGGTCACCAATAAAACCACGTATGAATTATAAGACATTTAACATCATTCTGTCCTTAAACATTCACAGTGGTCACCAATAAAACCAACTATGAATTACAAGATATTTAACATCTTACGTTAAACATTCACAGTAGTCACCAATAAAATCACGTATGAATTAAAATAAGATACTTAACATCTGCCCTTAAACATTCACACTTGTCACCAATAAAATCACGTATGAATTATAAGATGTCCTTAACCATTATTATCATTTTTGTCATCATCATCATCATCATTATTATTATTATTATTATTATTATTATTATTATTATTATTATTATTATTATTATTATTAAATTATCATTATTGTTATCATCATCATCATTATCCTCTAATTTTATGTTTATAAAAATAGTCACAGCTGTTTTGCAGCTATGAGAATCGTGCATTAAACTCTTTAATCACCAAGATTTGATTTTATTAAACCTTCTAGTTGTTTTCACGAGTTTCCCGAAACATTTGAGCTTGTTGACCTCTTTTATCTGGTGACCAGGAAGTTCCGGCGAGCGCTGACCTGGCTGTGCTGTGAGAAGCGGAAGAGAAGTGTCCGGCTCGACGAGTGGAAAGACCTGGTCCAGAACGGACAACCAATCAGGTATGGTTTTATTGTCAATGAGCTAACCAGCCGGAGAATGCTTTCATTGGTACAGTCAGTATTTTAGTATAGAGGGTCAGGCCAATGTTGTATTTCAAACTTTTTTTGCCTAACACAGTTGAAATGAGGACACAGACACAAACACAAAAAGCGTCAAACCTCACCCTATCATAACCAGGGGTTCAAAACTAGCGATCACTATCTCAGGATTGTTGCTTGTATCAAGCGACGGATATATTGCTCTTGCATGACAAAAGAAACAGCGTCTTTATTCATGAATCAATTTTTTTTTGTCATCTTGTTTCTCCAGTATAGATAATCATTCTCTAGCGAGAAGAGAAAGATTAGCGATTCTACAAGATATCTATTCAATTTTTTTCTGTCATGCCAGCCATTTCCTTCACCAATCAACAAAGTATGTTCAGGCCATTTCTCACCCCATCGAACATTTTCCATTCTCACCCACCGAATACTTTCCATTCTCCCCCAACCGTGTATTTTACATTCTCACACAACCGTGTATTTTACATTCTCACACAACCGTGTATTTTACATTCTCACACAACCGTGTATTTTACATTCTCACACAACCGTGTATTTTACATTCTCCCCCAACCGTGTATTTTACATTCTCACACAACCGTGTATTTTACATTCTCCCCCAACCGTGTATTTTACATTCTCACACAACCGTGTATTTTACATTCTCACACAACCGTGTATTTTACATTCTCCCCCAACCGTGTATTTTACATTCTCACACAACCGTGTATTTTACATTCTCCCCCAACTGTGCATTTTCCATTCTCAACCAACCGTATATTTTCCATATCCCACCCAACCGAATATTTTCCATTCTTACCCAACCATATATTTTCCAATTCCCACCCCACCATATATTTTCCATTTTCACCCCACCATATATTTTCCATTCTCACCCCGCCGTATATTTTTCGTCTTCAACCCACCGTATATTTTCCACTCTCACCCCGCCGTATATTTTTCGTCTTCAACCCACCGTATATTTTCCATTCTCACCCCGCCGTATATTTTTCGTCTTCAATCCACCGTATATTTTCCATTCTCACCCCGCCGTATATTTTTCGTCTTCAATCCACCGTATATTTTCCATTCTCACCCCACCGAATATTTTCCAATCTGTACAGGATGGATTCTCTGCGACAGCACCACCCCCGACAGAGCACGGCAGGTCGACTTTATGACATTGATAACAACATGGCGCCCAACCAGGAGGAGCTGGATGCTCTTGGCCGACGCGCTCACTTTCATAGGAACGATTTTTTAGTGTTATACGAGCATCTGCTGCTGGAGTGAAGAAGCCACTGGAAGGGCCGCCTCCAAGCGATGCTGAGGGATGCCTGGAAGATGGCTGCCGGGAAGGTGGGCGTGTCAAGGCGCACCGTCAGCCTATGACCCGGGCACCCCTCCGCAAGCATAATGGCCGCGGCGGTAACCTCTGGTGGCGAAGAGCTGACTTCGGGAGACAGCATGGCAGGTTCCGGGCCTCTAGCGTGCGATGGAAGTTTGGGGCTCAGGGCAAGGGAGGACACACGACGGACGGAGAGATTGTAACCAAGGCTGCTAGCGTGTAAAAAGCTCAGAGTGCGTTAGAGATAATTATGTCCACGTGGGTTTGATTGAATTTTTTTTCACTATTTTTGTGTGTGAAAAATGTCAACCTGAAATTGCGTGAAAGAGCAAGGCGATTGCCTGAAGGGTTTAATTTGGAAATAATAGGATCGGTAGGTTAGCTTTAAAGTGTTATAGAATGTTCTCGTTTTGTCCCTTTTCTGAAATAGAAACTTGGCAGTAAAAAACAGCTATTGTCGAGACTTCTTGATGTACCTACATTATAGAAGTGTACTTCGACTGCAATTTTTTAATCAAACCTTTATAGTTATCATGAAATAAACAATTTTTTGTATATAATAGTACTGATTCGAAAATACTTATTATATCTTTTAAAAAGTCATCTTTTGAAACCACTATTACGCCATATACACTTTGAACATTTTAGATGATCATTTTTTTTTTCTAAAAAAAAACTTTTTCTGCGTAAAATTTTGAATCGATTAAAAGACAAAAATGTGTTTCTATCCTCTATGAGATTTTCAGAAGTTGTCTTGAGTTCGTATTCATGGGCTCAATTAGTGTAAAGATTTACAAGTATAAAACAGTAAATGATTGAATACTGTGCTTTTGGGATTTGCTATGTTATCGAGATGTATTAGTTTAACAAAAATCGACCATCACACAGGTTGTTCAACCTGCTTCAAAAGGTAGGAGTAAATCACAGACACAAAAGGTTTATAGAACCTGTGAAAGTCTTTGAATCTTAGATTAACTTTGTATTTATTCATTGACGGCTGTTGACGTCAGGGCAAATCAATTTATCTTTCAGAATGTGGCAGTCGTGGGTGGCTTCATACTAATCCGTTTCTTATTATTCTAATGTATTACTTGTACTTTAGAATAGACGATGTAGGAAAAAGGACAATATTAGTTGGACCAATCAACAAGAGAAGTTTTTATAATCAGGAGAAAAAGTGAATTCTTCAGTTTTTTTTCTTTTTTACAAGTTCACTGGTCAGCGTTTACTTGCAGCATTAAAAAGGCGCCTAATGACGTAAATTAACAAAAAAAAAATATTCTATTACCATTTGTTGGGAGGTATTGACTGTGAAATGAAAATGTTCAATCGAGCAAATTAGTTCCACTTCTTTTATATTGACCAATAACTAGTTTGTTGGAAGTATTGTTTGTGTTTTTGTTCTGGTGTGTTTTGAAATGGGTTCGATCAGAAGTGGCAAACCGGCCATGTTAGAGGCTGACTGATACCGGCACGTCTCCCGAGGTTCCATGTGTTGATAGCAGCTGGTGCTCGGGGCAATACATTCAATCCTTGTTGATCATTATATTCTTTCAATAAATAATTCCACACCAAAGTGACGAAATTCTTTCGACTGCGTTTAATAACATTAGGGATGGAAATTTGACAGGAGTTTCTTGGCATTTCATACGTTCTTATTTTATTTTTTTTTTCAAAAAGATAAGTAATCTGAAAGTTAAAGAAAGCTTCACACTAAAACTAGAGGGTGCCATGTAGATAAGCTCAGCCCTAACTTGGTTTCTTGCTATCATCACAAGAAAAGGAGGACAACTCGCGACAGAGATAGAGACCATCAATACATTTTATCAGCAACATTGCAGAGATTGCGGATGGCATACATAGAGGATTACAGTTTTAGAACTCTTGAAGGTTTTGCAAAAACATAGGCTACACCACGAAGCAGCAGCATAGTCTTGTTAGCACATCATTAAATAGCACTTGTTCTGGGGAACTTACAGCTCTTTAAAGGCATTGACGCTTACATGTATAATCGGCGGTGCGCGAGATAATCAGATAAGAAAAAGGATACAAAAAACCGCTATTAATAGGGAAAAAGACATTCTTAAAAAATAGTAGTGCGAGCATATTGGTGCTTTAAATGATTATCAAACAGAGTTTATATCTACTAAATTAAAGTCACCGTTCAGCAGATTTACCAACTACCAACAAAGAAATTATGATGAGAACGCAATAACTTTTTTTTAAAGTAGTGGCTTGACCCTCATGTTTCTATAAATGTAGCCCCAAAATCAAAGACATAGTCAAACCGCACTGCTTCACTAAACCTGTTTTATTTTTGCAAAGCTCGCAACCTCACCGCATTAGACACTACTTTGTTGATTTAAAGTTTTTTATTGCTGATATTTGTTTTTTTTTTTTTTCAAAGTTTTAGCTCGGACTTGAAGAGCTAAGGATTTTTTCTAACAAAGCCGTATTTATGCAAAAATCTCCTGTCAAATTTACAACCTGCTATTGATTTTGTTATATTGAATTGCCTTTCCATTTCGTATTTATAACGTGTTTGTTTCCTATTGTTTTAAAACCATTCGTTTATACAGTGCTCTACAGTATTTTTATGATTTGAATATGGTTTCGTGTCTACGATGTTGTCACTACTAGTACTGTTTGTTGTACATCTAGAGCCTAGATTTAAATCTGATCTATTTTTAACTGAGCTTCATTTAAATGACCATGTATACTTATGTCTATATGGCCTCTCTTTAATGTCTCTTAACTGTCTATGACAAATCTTATGTTCAACACATGATCGCAGAAGAGTTCGGCCCATGCAAATTTGACTTAATCAGTAGTTTTCTTTCAACGCAACCGTAATTAATACATACACAATCTCTATTACTGGAGACTTTAATGAATCTCGGCCGTGTATTTGGGACTCTCTCAGAGTATCAGTGTATGCCTCATCTTGTTCAGACTACTATGTCTAATGGAGACCAGAGTATGCTGCAGACAAGCCATGGATGGGTATCATCATATGAGCAGCAATCGGTAGAAACTTATCCCAACTGTAAAATCAGTATGGTGCTTTCCGTATACCACTGCATAGCATTAGAGGGCATTCCTGACTTCGATTTGTTACGCTAGCAATCCAGATTATAGTGACGCCATAAGCAACATCCTGTGATGTTTGTGTTGGAGAGTGTGGTAAAATAAACATAGATACAGAGAGAGAAATCCGATAGAGAAAAGGGTGAAATACAAAAAGAAAAAGGGGAGCAAGATAGATAGATAGAGAGAGAGAAAGAAAGAAAGAAAGAGAGAGAGAGTGAGAGAGAGAATTAAGAAAGAGGAGTGTGAAAAGAAGAGATAAAAAGGGGGTAGGATTTGTTTTTTTTTTTTCCTTGGGGGGGGGGGAGGGGGGAGAGAGAACGGGTAATAATACAAATTGTTCAAGTTATGCTGCTTTACAGATCTTGTTCAGATAAGCTATTTATTAGAGTTGAACCCGCGGACATCACAGCGGAGGCGGGTAACGGGCACTGGGGCTGCGGACTTGCTGAATTTAACGATAACGTATCAAGTCCCACATGTAACGGACAGGCCTTTACAGCCAGTCAACACTTGTTAGGAAGTCTACTCCTGTTTGCAAACACGGACCGGCCCACAAGCCAGCAAGATCAGTGCCTTAATCAATGTGACAGCCCGCGACATCGTGTGCATTACAGCCCTGCCATATAACTGGGCCTGTGTTGGCCTGGGCGCTATCTTGTGTCGCTCCTCGATTCAGAACTTTAAACAGTATTATCCAAAAAAAAAAAAAAAAAAAAAAAAAAATGCCACGCCAGGCATTACATTTTGCCGTAGCTATTACTAAGACTTGTTTTAAATTAGAAAGAATTGTGAATGTAAGCTTAGTTTTGAGAAATTAGTGAATCGGTCTAAACTCGCAGAACTCATCAACTTTGCCTGCAGACGTAGAACGACAATCGGTCAGTAGTGTTCACTTGAAGAGCCGCCAGGACCTCGAGTCGATCGACCGTGACCTTTGGGCGAGCATATCAAAATACACCTGGTGACTGGCTGTCATTGCCAGACCGCGGGCTGAGGGCTTTGATACGTTTCTAACAGCTAGACAGATGGAACTGGTTTCTGCACTAAGTTGTCCTTATTCATGTTCCATAGATTTCAGAACTAGGCGTCATAAAGAAAAGGGAGGAAAATTTCTTGTAGATCAAGCTTATGCCAAGATCTGACAAATGCAAATAACATGTGTTGACCCTGTGATCAATAGCTGTAATTGAGGCAGAGGTCAGCTGTCCGCAAGTCAGCAGCCATCGTGCCCGTTATCCGCCTGCATCAGTGATGTCCGCGGGTACGGTGCCCGTTACCCGCCTGCATCAGTGATGTCCGCAGGCACGGTGACCATTACCCGCCTGCATCAGTGATGTCCGCGGGCACGGTGACCGTTACCTGCCTGCATCAGTGATGTCCGCGGGCACAGTGACCATTACCCGCCTGCATCAGTGATGTCCGCGGGCGCAGTGACCGTTACCCGCCTACATCAGTGATGTCCGCGGGCACGGTGACCGTTACCTGCCTGCATCAGTGATGTCCGCGGGCACAGTGCCCGTTACCTGCCTGTATCAGTGATGTCCGCGGGCACAGTGCCCGTTACCTGCCTGTATCAGTGATGTCCGCGGGCAGAGTGCCCGTTACCTGCCTGTATCAGTGATGTCCGCGGGCACGGTGACCGTTACCTGCCTGCATCAGTGATGTCCGCGGGCACAGTGACCATTACCCGCCTGCATCAGTGATGTCCGCGGGCGCGGTGACCGTTACCCGCCTACATCAGTGATGTCCGCGGGCACGGTGACCGTTACCTGCCTGCATCAGTGATGTCCGCGGGCACAGTGCCCGTTACCTGCCTGTATCAGTGATGTCCGCGGGCACAGTGCCCGTTACCTGCCTGTATCAGTGATGTCCGCGGGCAGAGTGCCCGTTACCTGCCTGTATCAGTGATGTCCGCGGGCACGGTGCCCGTTACCCGCCTGTATCAGTGATGTCCGCGGGTACGGTGCCCGTTACCCGCCTGTATCAGTGATGTCCGCGGGCACGGTGCCCGTTACCCGCCTGCATCAGTGATGTCCGCGGGCACGGTGACCGTTACCCGCCTGCATCAGTGATGTCCGCGGGCACGGTGACCGTTAACCGCCTGCATCAGTGATGTCCGCGGGCACAGTGACCGTTACCCGCCTGCATCAGTGATGTCCGCGGGCACAAGAGATCATGCAGGCGCGGGGTCCAACTTTGGGCTTTCATTTTGCCTGGATCGTTGACTAATGTCTTATCTAGTAAATCATACCATGTAATAATACAATAGCTTTTTTGTTCTTTCTGGTGCTGTGACAGTATTAATCTTGTCTGAATTAGTAGTTTTACTTTTTTTAATGACCCCCAAACATTTTTTACGTAACTGTAATTGTTTTTATACAATATGCGAAAGAATGTCATTATTTTAAAATACCAAAGAATTATAATGTTTACTCATTCTTAAGGCGATTGGATGAAGAAATTCTTACTATAATAAGTCTCTTTCATTGTCAAGTCACCAATTAATGAGGCGAAGACTCACGGTGCACTATAGAAAATGTTTTTATTGTCGTAATATGACTGAATACAACCTATAACTTACGACATTCCTGACTTTTAACCGAATCGGCCTTACTATAGCCTTAAAGTTGCAATTTTGCTGAGTGATGTGAATAACCTATAACACCATCTTAATCATCGATATTAAGTGTGTTTTGTTCTACCAGTCAAAGTGGTTTGGTCGATTTCATTATTTGCTTTTGAATCATTTTTGGTGCATTATATTTGCTTTAGAACTAGTTGCTGAAATAGAATTACATGTTTTATGTTCTGAGTAGTTTTTCGTTGAACCATAAATTTTTAAGTTTGGGACACAACATCTCATTAAAAAAAACTAAAAGTACTAAAATGAATGAAATTCATGCAATAATTTGTTTTCACCTCGAGCAAGGCCAGGGCATATTTATGATAAGGCAATATATAGAACTATGTGCTGAATTACACGGTAATCTAATATTACTAAATTTTTTACCCATATCGAACCAGAGCGATTGTACCAATACTGGTTATAAATATACTCTAGGTTATAAAGAGAATTCTTAATTATGATGATATGCGATTTCATGACCAGTTAGATTTGACCATTGCTGGCCACACTGTTGTTAAAGGTAATGCATTCTCATAGCCGTGTTTGTGCAATGATCTTTTTTGGTGGTTTTTTTTTTTGGCCCGAAGATCAGCATTAAAATCCTTTATTTTTACATATTGAGCATAACATCAAAATCTCTCTCTCTCAGGCGTGTACTTTGAACCAAGATTCGTTTCTATTTTAGGACAAGTTGGTTCATCTAAAAATAAAAGTAAAACTGTAAAAAGTTTAATAGATGCAATTCTAGATACTGAAAGAAATAAAACTTTTAATAAAAGATATGTTAATTGTCTTTATATTTCGTATTTTGTTAATTTTTTTTCTGACCTTTCGATCATCTTTGCTTTCGTTTTATTTCACTTAATACAAATGGTAATCCGACTACTTTACAATGTCTTTAAATAAAAGTTTGTAGTGGTATCAATGTTTAAAGATTAAAAGAGTGTTTTGCAGGCCCAAAAACAAGAGAATATTCAAAAAGATAAGAACAATGAGCTAATGGAAATCTTTTTATGAAGCTTAAAGATTAACAAATAAGAGGGGGAGAGGAAAGAAGGAGTGGCGATGTAAAAAAAAAAAATAAGAAAATTAATAACCGTCTTAAATCTTTTTTTTTTTTATATGTTATCTTTTGGCTTCTTGTACAATCATGCTCCATTTCCGGTGAAAGTGACGAGAAGTATCGAGTGAGCAAACATTGGGAAGCCGCAACCAGTGTTTACGTGACCTGGACTGAACGTTCTGTAGCGCTAGTTTCTACATCCGGTTGCCATGGCACGGTTCTTAATGAATGACGTTTAGCTCTAAAGTAATTAGGAGGCCGCAGTAACAGCCATAGTTACGGCTTTTGGTCGCAGATTTAAGACTCACCGTAATGTAAACCAATTCGGCTTGACGCACATAATTAAATTTGGTATAGCTGGATTTCATTAGCGACGTCATAACATCTAATCATACCAAACAGAACTGCAAACAAACTGCGACTTTTCCTGATCCATCGATTCTGGAGAGGCCTTTGAAAAGCAATAAAATTCAAGGTCACATTAACATGATACATTTAAAAGAATTGTTAATTGAAGGCGCCATCAAAATATTAAATCGACTGAATGTGGCAAACTGAATTTTTCTATGGCATGTATTGATGCACTGTTCATACTGCTATTTAACTAGTACATAGCGATACAAACATTCATAAGGAAATCATTCTTCTTCAACTCACATCAAAACGAAGAACTAAATAAATGCGAAAAAGATGGTTTTTAGAAGAGGTATAGATCTAAAAATAGTGTAATCTCTACACGTGAAGCCTCTCTTGGCTCCGCCAAACTTTGGATGCATCAAACGATGTGTCTCATTATTTTTCAGCTTTGAAGACGTCTGGTTCACGCAGCAATGATTCACGCTCTGTTTGAAACTACTTAAATATTGTTTAAAAATACACATGCTTGTTTGCTACGACGTACATCACAGCTTTGGCCAACAAATTTAACAATTATATTGACATTTTTAAAATTACATACAAACCAATCAATAATTTGTTTTTGTATCAACTCCCGTAAAAAATAAATCGTTGTTAATTTTAAACAATCCTGATTTCATTCGAGATGTATTGAATTTAGCTGAGATCACTAGGCTCCTCTATCAAGCAAATATGTAACGGTTTCTTATCGCTGAATCAAAACAAGTCTACTTAGATAAAGGCTAGGAAAACATATTTTTTACTAAACAATTGAAAACGATTTTTCCATCTTTAATCTGTAACTTTAATCATACAAAAAAATTTACTCTTTTCTTCTATCACATTTGGTATGTCAGAGTATGTTATTTCTTGGCAAATGTTGGATAATAAAATACCATGCATGGCAGTCAGCACCGATGTCAGTGTTCAAGGGGAGGTAAAAATGATAAGTGCTTAAACACACAGAATCTTGCTGTTACTCCCCTTTGTAAAACGCTTTCAGGTTTTGCTCATCATGTTTCTTGTGAATTTTTTTTATTTGAGAAATTTGGTGAAGAGTCGTTATTGTACTGAATTTTAGTAGAGGACAGACTCTGATGAGGGCTCTTGGACTGACTAGCAACTTGAAAAAGCAATCATTAATGGAGAGAATAGCTGCACTAATCAGGTCTCTCAAAAAGAAAAATCAATGAAGATTTAACGGGGAAGCTCCGGGAGGTAACCAGCGAGCGAGATTTATAAATCCTGAAAAATAATACTTACATCACCTGGAGGTTGGGTGTTGAAGCAAAATATGTTCATAGTTTAATTTTTCTAAAAGTTCTTCGGGAGAATATATAGACGATACTGATATTTTTGTGTCAGCATGAGTTTGCACTACAAATATATTCAATACGCCTGTCAATGGCCGCCCTTTCTCCTTTGTTCAGTGTTAGACCAAACATTATTTGAAAAGCATGGCACAATAATTTAGTCCAGGTTCCTCTAACTTGGCTGCCATAACTTATGATTCAAAGAAATGAAATTTAAGAGAGGGGCTTTGGAGGGAAAAATGGGGGGGGGGGGGGGGGGGGGGGGCGTCTGGAATTGAAAACCTATCATATAACGCATGTCTTACTATGATCTGGTTTAAAAACGAGAGTCATTTCTGGTGTGAAAAATATCTAACTAAAAAAAAACACTTACCGTTTTTTTTTGGCCTACATTTAAACTAAACGATATAGTTTCCCCTTTGTAATTTTGTCAGATATTTTCATAAAAAATTTTGTTTTACTCAGAACATTTTTGTCAATTTTTGTTCCATAAATAATTGTTTATCAATATCTTTAATAAAACTTGATATGAATCGAGCTTGTATAAATTCAAGAGGCAAACTGTAGGTTTCTGGAAAGATGTAAAGATGTTGTTTTAATGTGACAAGTCTAAAGATAACTGATTCAAAAAAGCCTTAACATTTTAAAATCATCTTTTTATTTTAAGATGGTCGATTTGTTAGTTCTGTTATGAACTCTCTATCAGTGTCATGAAACCGCTAACTTGTATGCCATAAGAAAAAGATGAGTTTTCTGCACGACTTGTGTGAGTATCAAGTTATGCTATTTTTTTATATAAATCGTGATGTGTTTCTTACATTATGAACCAAATTCCCAGTCTCATTAAAAAAACCCAACATATATATATATATATATATATATATCACCAAGCCTTGTCTCACTGTGTCATTGTTCTTGTGGCTCAAACATGCTTCGTAAAAAACTGGGCTCTGTACCTGCATCAGCCCGTGTACTAACCAGTTACAGCAGCAGTACCGGCAGTACTTGCGTCCATGCCTAAGAGCCTACAACGCCAGGTAACTTAAAGCCATCCTCTTCAAATATGCACCAAGACTGCCACATTAGGTGGCTGAGGTTGTTTGCAATAACGGTGCTACTTTCCCCCATACAAAAATTAACTCTTGGCAGAATTGATGAGATGATTATGTCTCTTCCATTTCGCAATCTTGGCCAAACTTAGGTGCTCTAATTGTGCCCTAAGGAGAAGTCAGTCCCGAGATATCGGTAAGAGAACTATCACGAACACAGCACTGACATTTTCTTGCATACCTTCAAGAGTACATGCGAAAACAAGCCTCTGGAAATGGTGAGTTTTGGGAGAAGAGAAAAAAAAAAGACTAGAGCATTTGAGATAGAGACAGTGATAGACAACAAGGGAGGAAGGGAGATACAGAGGAAGGAGGTGGTGTAAATGGGACAGGGAAGGAAATAGGAAAAAAGAAAATAGTTGAATGTTCATATGTTGGGAGAAGAAGAGACAGAGAGAGGCGGGAGAGACATAATCATTGAGGGAAAGTGAGAGTCAAAGAGAGAGAGAGATAGATAGATAGATAGATAGATAGATAGAGAGAGAGAGAGAGGGAGTGAGAGAGAGAGAGAGAGAGAGAGAGAGAGAGAGAGAGAGAGAGAGAGAGAGAGAGAGAGAGAGAAACACACTTAGTAGTTAGAGAATTAGAGAGACAAAGACACGAAAATGGATCGCACTTGTTTTAGTTGCGATGAATATAATTTATAAAAAATGAATCCTCCGATTTCTATTCATCGCAACGCCAAATTTCAAAGAAACGTTACCTAAAATGATCAATCATCGAACAAAAATATCAGGTAAGGCGCCTGATATCATCATAATGTCTTCAATTCATCGTGCAACCATCGAAATCGAAAGCAACTTTGCTTTTACATGAGATGACCACTCAATATCGATAGCTTAATTAAATATTGTTTAACCAGTTATAAGATGTAGGCATCTCTTGGGACAGCGAGTTGCTGAGTTCCGTCGATCTGAGAGGGGCACGAGTGATCGTGTGGTAAAAAGTTTGTAAGATGAGCCGCCTGGCTTCCGTTGCTCGAGTATAACCAAACCATCGTCAGAAGAGAAATGTGGGGCCTCACACTGTACGCTGTATCTTGCTCCATGCTTTCTCTAACTTTTATCTAGGTTTAGTCTTGCCTCTCTTTATTCCTCTCTAACATTTTATATTTCTATTCCTTTATCCATCAATCCATCCATTCATCACACTATCCATATTTGCACATTTATCTCTTTTACTCTTCTTTTCTTTCTTTTTGTCTTTCCTCTCTTTCAAACAAACTTTTTATTCTTCTTTTCGTCTCCAACACCTTTCTCTTTTTCCACCTTTAACACCTACTCGAATACCAACGCTGTAACGTCTGACGACGTCCATCTTTTCATCATCCTATTTTACTCCATTCCTCTGTTTCTCTCATTCTTTCATTCTCTTTCACTTTCCCTTTGGTCGTGGCATCTACATTATTTTGTCATTTATGGTTAAAATCAACCTATCGATGAATGATGTTGAAATATATATATCATGTCCTGATCAAAGTCTCAAACACAAGCAAAAATTCTTTAAATATCCCAAAACTTTATTCTTTTGTAAGTATTTTCTGTATTTTTTTCATACTGCCGCTACAGGGTGTCTTGTCAAATTAATAATCCAGTGACTGGTTAAGGATTGTATAATCTAAGAAAATATCGATTTTGTTCGGTCGTGGTTTACAGACTCGGTGAGTTTTGTGACTCCCGGAGCTAGAGAGGGCTAGCGGCCACACGACGCTCTGAGGGAAGGGCGACAGCAAGGGGGAGGCGGAGAGCAAATCTGACGTCTTGGGACTATCTTGAGTGAAGAGCCCTTACAATGTCAGTCATACCAGATTCAAATTGTCAGCAGTGTTGCCTTTCTGCAGATCAGTGAATTCTGCAATATTAGCTATTTGTTTTGAGGGTGAAAGAGACAGACAGAAATAGAGACTGAGTGAGGGACATGAGAAAGAAAAAGGAGTGACAAAGGAAGAGAGAAAGTGTAAAAGGATAAGAGAAACTGAGGCTGAGAAAGGAGGAAGTTTAGGTACATAGAGAAGAGAGAGACATAGAAAGAAAGAGCATGGTCGAGAGAAGAGGTATATATATGTATATGTGTGTGTGTGTGTGTGTGAAGAGATTTGTTCCTGCAAGACATGTATCAGAGATAGAGAGAAAGAGAAAGAGAGAGAGAAAGAAAGAAAGAAAGAAAGAGAGAGAGAGAGAGAGAAAGAAAGAGAGAGAGAGAGAGAGAGAGAGAGAGAGAGAGAGAGAGAGAGAGAGAGAGAGAGAGAGAGAGAGAGAGAGAGAGAGAGAGAGAGAGAGAGAGAGAGAGAGAGAGAGAGAGAGAGAGAGAGAGAGAGAGAGGTGGGGTGGGGAGGAGGCAAGGAGCAATGGCTGTGGATTCTCAGAAATATCTTCGGCTGCTCTTGAAAGCCTGACCACAAAAAACACAAAAACAAAAAAAAAATCACAGACTGACTGAACCTTAATGACGCAAACGACACCTGCCCTAGGATATTTAGACACCTCATAGGGACTTTTCTGGGTTGTCTTTCAAGATAAATTAAATAATAAGTGCATATTTTCTATGGCCTAGAGTCGCGATAAATCCTTAAAGTTAAAACTAGATCTATACCACTTTAATAGAACACAACAAAATGTCTTAAATCTATGTTTAATAAATAAATTCAAATTGAGTTTTTGTAAGATAACGTGTTCATAATATGTAAATCATGTATACTTATCATAGCTTTCCAGCTCACAGTGGCTGGGGTAAGGTGTTTATGTGTGTATTGTTTGCTTCGATGTGTCTGTGCAAGATGCCATGCGGGTTTTTAGGCTTTACATGTTTTTCAGCTGAGTTGTGATGTATAAAAATATTAATGACACACCCTTTGCGTAATTGAGCTAAATTCTGCAGTCAGTCTCAGTTTTGAACTAACCTACAGCTAGTTAATTTTTGCTAAGGTTAAAGCAAATGAATGCGTGAACTGGTCACAAAGTTTTGAACTTATACATAATGATTAGAAAATAGTTCATAAAGAAAACATTAAAGGAAGAGAACTAAATGACATTCTTATGAGAATTTTAAAAAAGAAACGTGAGTTCGCTTTATTAAAAGAATAAACTTCGATTGAACATTTTATTCGCTCTTTTCCTCGAGGCATTTGGAATATATATCAGGTGAAGTTTGTGCGCTGATTTGACCAGAAGGAAAAACTTTCATTGTATCCTTTTCTCTAATCAAAATGTACAGCACTATATCTTGCCAGAGGTGAGCAACATGACATTGAATCACGACAGAAAATACTTATTTACAGAAAGTTTCAGTAACCTGTTAAGAGTAAAATAAAATTCTTCTGCCTACAAGCCTGCTATTATTTTAAGGTCAAACGTTTGGAAAGGAAAAAGAGACATGGTAAGATGGAGTTAGTGGAAATCAAAGTAACCAGATTGGCAGCCCCACGAATACAAAAAGTAGAAATAAAAGTGAAACTTTTATGCTATCTAGTTGAAATCTATTATTTTATCTATGTAAACGACATAATAAAAATTTATTATTGAACACGTTAGGCAGCAACAGGAAGTATGTATGACGTCAAACTTAATCGTTTGCCATGACAGCATCCAGTGTTCATCCAGGTGTGAATACAGCCAAGGTCCCACGCATGGAGGCCGCAGATCTTCATTAAGAGAGGACAGTGCTGTACTAACTACCGACAGGAAATATCAAACAGGCGTGTTAAGTGGGGCTGAAATCGTTCTGTCAATGAGTTTTGACGTGGGAGTAGCAATAATGGCCAGAAATGAGTCATAAAAGAAAAACAATGCCTTATGGAAACCAAGGTAATCAGCGATTGTAACCAACTTTTTCTTCTCTGTGTAATGATTTTTTTTTTTTTTTTTTTTATAAAGTTTGCCCACCACAGGCTGATTCCATACGGTTTTGCTAAGTGAGTTTACATAATAGAAAATCACACTCCAGCGCCGGATACCGAGCAATCATGAAGTTTTCTAGCAGGTCTCTAGGCATTAATTGTTATAACTCTACCACTGCGAGCTCAACAAAACTAAGGAGATGCAACAGAAAGTCAAGCGTTTAAAAAGCAGAAGTATACATAAAAGACTGCATTACTTCTGTTCCCGAAAAAGTACATAAGTTCTTTTTGCTTCATGAAAGGATCATTCTGTTGTCAGTTTGTAATCAAACCGCGATTGACAGAAAATCTTGCTGTGTTAAGTGTACAGCCATTAACAGGATATTGAGAACCATCGAGTTGTTCCACAGTTCATATTAAAAAAATCCATGACTCGTAATTGTTGTCTCTTTACGCCTAGAGATAAGTGAAGAAACAAGAAAGCTAATTTTTAAGTCTGCTATAATGCCAGTTTTCATTCTTTTTTTATTTTATTAACGTCGTCTAAGCTATATTTTTTTGTTTTATAAAGAAAGTAAGACATAAGATTATCATAGCCAAAATAGAGCTGCACTGTCTACATAGCCTTAATTGTTCTATTTTATTTTATAACCATTTTACATGCATAGACAAACTCTACCTAAAAAGATCTATAAAATTACAAAAATTGTGTATTAAAATGAATTTCCATACCTGCAAGGGCCAAGAAATTAAATGCACATTGAAATGTATTATACAGAAAAAAGTTCTGTATGTCTCTCTGCCTGTCTCTCTGCCTGTCTCTCTCTCTCTCTCTCTCTCTCTCTCTCTCTCTCTCTCTCTCTCTCTCTCTCTCTCTGCCTTTTCTCTCCTTTATTTCTATATTTCTTTCTATCTGTCTATCCATCTATCAATCTCTATAAAAGTAGTTTACGTAAGGCACATTAAGCATAAATCGACATGTACAAAATGACTTTACTTATTGGTATTACACATTTATCAGGTTGACACTTGAAGAAAACTTAACTCTCTCACTTTCGACATTACTCAGGAGACTTTTGGACGAGCCTGCAAAGTTAGAGAAGACAAACATGCCATTGGACTCAACAGGATACACAAGGGCGGCACCTACATAGCTTCGACCAGTGAACTGCAATCAGTGAACTATTGCTCACTGAATATCACTGGCTTGTTAACGCTTTGAGCTTTGATATAGCTTGTCCACTATCCGCTATTAGATCATGCCAGCTTCACATTACGCAACTACAATAGACAAGGATTAAGACTCATCCTTTCGTTACTCATATCATGAGTCGATCAGGATCTGAAAATTCCCCGCACAAGTCATTTATTTATAATGTAGGCTCTTTACCACATAAGCTCTTGCACAACCCGTTACAGCTTCCTAGCAGAATTTCCCGAACCTATCGATCCTTGTAACGTTACTTCAGATTAAAGACAGTAAAGTTAATAATTAGTTCTGGAGCGAAGCATAAATGTGTGTGTGTGTGTGTATACCAAGCTTAATCATGTACTGATTTGTGATTCAGCCAGCTTGTAGATTTCTTCAAATGTGTGGATTATTTAACTCAACTTAACAAGGAAAGATTTTCTTAGAGGGCGCACTTCAGTAATTTCCCAAGCCCAACACATCAAAGGTAGCCTACATGTATGATTTCAGAGCCAAATCTTCCCGTGAGAGTCTAAAAGCTTTCGTATAAAGTGCTTTATTAAAATGATCGTGTGGGCCCTCCGATACCTTCCAGGTTTAATGTCACTCTCCTAGCTACTTGCAGCTTAGCTGTGATAACAAAGTGGGTATTTTTTTTTTGTATCCTCCTCTGTACCTGTCAAAGTTACCCAGGTCTATAATTGTCTACCCTGAATGCCGTAGCAGAATCCCGACTCTTTTATCAGCACCGAAGCTAACTTGTAGCATCTCGTCGGTTCCATTTGTATTACCCTGAAGCTAAGGAAAATGACAGAGGTTTGAGTCTCTCACTACTGACCTTTCGCGAGCCGTGTATTATTATCTCAGGTTGGGAGTTAATGTCGCCTCTATCTGCAGGGATTGATTAACTCCCTTCCGCCCAGGTTTTATACAGTGTGACGCGGACAGGAAGCGGACAGGTAAAGGTCTTCTCGGCCGAGAGACCAGCCGTCATTGATGATTCTTTTTAAATGAGAGAGCAGACTCAAAGACAGAGTGACAAACAGGCTTACAGAGAGGCACAACAAATTTTATATAACAGATCATGATGATACCCTTTTCCAAATTTTTTCAAACATTCTGAATCATTGGGGCTTTTTGAACTATTAACTCTGACATTTTAAACACCTCCCCCCCCCCCTCTCTCTCTCTCTCTCTCTCTCTCTCTCTCTCTCTCTCTCTCTCTCTTTCTCTCCATCTCTGCCTCTCTTTAGTACTTACCTTTGAAACCATGTTTTAGCCTTCCACAGTAAAAGGGGTGTCAAAAAGTAGATACTGTATTCCTTACAAATTGCGAACCAATCCTCTTAGCTGACTGACAATGAGCCTCCCTTTTTTGTTCTGTCACAGCGACCACCCATCAGAAAGATGTAGAAAAGCCCGTAAAAATTGTATTGTTTTGTTCCACAAGATCATTATTATCTCCTAAACACGTTGTATTCTTCTACAATGTCATGATGGACATAAACGAAAATTGTGTCAGAACCTAGCAATAATCTGGTACCAATAGAATTTTAAAAACTTTTCTTGACTTTTAAACAACAGGTAGTAAATTGAACAACGCAGCCTACTGGAATACAAGACATGACAGCAAAAGAAACTGAAATATTGGCAACACAATTCTTAAATTAACATAATCAATAACTTTAGAACGGCATGCCTAATAGAGAAAAAAACAACAACAGTGACAACAGAATCAGGACAAAAACGAGTGGCAACAGAATCAGGAAAAAAACGACAGTGGCAACAGAATCAGGACAAAAACGAGTGGCAACAGAATCAGGATAAAAACGACAGTGATAACAGAATCAGGACAAAAACGACATTGACAACAGAATCAAGACAAAAACGGCAGTGATAACAGAAGCAGGACAAAAACAACAGTGATAACAGAATCAGGACAAAAACGACATTGACAAGAGAATCAGGACAAAAACATTGACAACAGAATCAGGACAAAAACATTGACAACAGAATCAGGATAAAAACGACAGTGATAACAGAATCAGGACAAAAACGACTTAAAATCAAGGACAGTAATAATAATAATAATAATAACAACAACAACAACAACAACAACAACAACAACAACAACAACAACAACAACAAAAACAATAACAACAACAAAAATTATAGAACTTTTATAATAAAGCAACGCTATTTTATGACAAGTTAAAACAGAACTAATATTTAGAGCTTATAACTGAAAGTGAACAAGTAAAATGAACTTCGGCTTATTTCATTTTTGTGCACTGAAAAGAAAGAACTATATTATAACCCTTCTTACAAACGTCGCTTTAAACCGCTGCTTCAAGCACAGAAGGTCTTTAATATGTTTTCAAAATAATTTCTTCTTTTTTATAAAAATTTTCACAACTCTCTAAAGAAATAACCTTTTCTTTGAAAGAACCACCATCTTAGAGACTGGCCGTTATTGGGTCAACAAAAGTACTTTAGTAATTCTGCTCAATAGTTCTCGCACAGATTCAGCAAGACAAATTCATTGACTAGGAAACTAGTGACAAGCAAAATTTGTCCCACTAAGTACACGAGTGAGAGCTATCAAATGTGATTTTCTTAGAATTTTCCTAAGATTGTTGTCTGCGTTTTTTCTTTGAAGATCCCACAGACAGATTATTTGAGTTAAATTTAGAAAGGCAACATTTCCACATAATGACCGAGTTCATCAGGGCTCATAGGGAAATACGTGGACAAATCGGATTAGTTATCTTGACTCAGAGAGAGATTTAGTGTATTTTCGGCTTTCCCAATCTGTGTATGTGTCCGATCCAAAAACTAGGGATATTACCCAAAAATTGAATAGATTGATTCTTTATCTGGAAGTTTAGACTTTATTAGAAATTTCATCATCCGACGTCTTGCAATAAAAATATCTAGATTTGCTTGAAACTTTTTTTTTTTAATTAAAACTGATTTATAAACGGTGCACGGAATTATCTTTGTAGAGCTCCAGTAACAGATGCTGAACAGTCTCTGATATTGCGTTAAAAACTAATTGGATTTCTTCTCTATTTTATCAGAAAGGCCATAAAGGAGAGAAAAGGCAATGAAAGACCCTGGGTGCTGTTCAACAGGAGGGCAAGGAACTCTACGGGTGGAAGGATCCATTGCTCATTAAAGTTTAATACTTGAATGACCGAAAAATCTCTAAATCCATTTTTTCCCTTATGAAAAGCGTTGATAGAGTAACCGTTACAGGTAGACAAACGATGAAATGATGTCTGTGGTGAAGAATGATAGTTCGAGTTAAGCATATGACTTCAAGTTGCTATTAAAATATAGATAGACGATGTATATCATCATACACACGTAAGGGCAGCGTGTGATATTTTGAGTTGCATCGTTCTTTGAGCTGGATGCAGCATTTCAAGGCTCTATTATGTTAATCACAGCCGGCTCATAATTTGCATTATGGCCCCTTATTACCTTATTTCTTTGGATTATCATAAGAACAAAGAATAGCTATCCGCATCATATACCCAAACGTTCTTTTTTTTAAAAATCTATCATAGATACAGCTATTAAGAGGTATTTAGGATAGAGATAGTTCTGTAAGGAAGTGTCCTATACCAAATCAAAGTCCAGAATATTGGGCGGCCAGCGAGGCTCACGATGAGGATATAACTGTAGAGTTAAAGATGTGCTCAGACAGTTCCTCCATTACTCAATACCAATGCACTTCTCATCAGAACCGTCAGTAATAATTATGCTGGTGCAGAGTCATTCACTTCATAGGCAAGATCATTTGTTTTATACGACGTCGAGTTGTTGGATCGGATAAAATGGACAAGGAGAAGGCCTTAAAAGACAAACAAGGTTCGCCTTATGCCCAAATGTCTCTATCTTTCGTTATTTTGTTTTAATTGATAATTAGATAGTAATTACTTAAGGCATAAAAATTCCAAACAAGAATTAATATCTCCTCTCTATATAAACCCTATTTAAAAGCAGAACCATCATAATTCTTAAGTTTTCATATCGGATCTATAAAGTTATGACAAAGCTGTGCGTGAAATGTATTTAATCAAAGTGGGCAATAATACGGCACAGACAGGTGTAACAAACATTTACCTGTCGAAAAGCAGTTAAGAATGATAATAATTCTATCTGTATTTGTTATCATATTTTAGGAACCTACAAATACATTGAAGTACACATATAGTTTTCTTTAGCATGCGTGACATATAGTTTTCTTTAGCATGCGTGATCACTTAAATATAATTTCGCTGGCTTAATATATTTTGCTATATTTATAAATTCATTTTCTCATCTCATCTGTGGATAGAAAAGATTTGACTGAATTTCATAAAATTTTACTTTAAGCCTTGGCAAAGCAACTCTAAAGTATGCTTTTGATTAATTTTTAATTAAAAAACTAATGGTCACAGATGTAAATTAATATATTTTGTTTCTTGATTATGAGCATCGTACAAGATCTAAATTAGATCTAGACATTATCTAGGACTGAATATGTTCAGGAAAAAAAAAGACTGATACGCGATTTTACACAGCCAACATGGAATACATGTGAGTAACATAACTCAGAATACCTATGCTCAGATAATTTATTAACCTCACAAAAAAAGAAACTTACCACCATGAAAAGAACTTAGATTGGAAGAAGAGATCTAACGATCAATAAACGGAGCATAAAGTATCACATTTTCTTAAAGATCAAGTAATAAACGAACATCTAAATCTAGATTGTGCCTATCTATTTCGACTAAATCTAGATAGATGTTCTTAGATTTTGTCCCGTACACAGTTTATTGTGATCTGTGCATGTCAGTCTAGGTTTTGATTAGGACTAGATATTTAGACTTTAGAAATCAATGACAGATTTAAATCTAGGGTTAAACTAAAATTTACAGGCTGAAAAACAAGAAAATCCAGATATAGTGACATTTTATTGTAAAAATTACACTCTTTACAGCGCTGTCATGCATGTAAAATATTGAAATCTTGTTTTCCGATCAATTTTTAAAGTTAGAGCCAACCAAATAATCAAACCTCAGTGGAAACCCATTTCTAATTTAAAAAATGTAATTCATAATGTATATAAGCAATGGATTATACATATATATATATATATATATATATATATATATATATTTATTTATATATACACACAAATATAAATCATCCGCTAATCCTGTAGAACATAAACTTTGTGAGTGTGTGTATACATATATATACGAGGGCAGGCTGATAATTAAGTTCCGTTTAATCATAACTTTTTAATTTTTCACAGCATATACATAAACAATACGTCAAACGAAAGCTTAACATCTCAGCTACATACTTAGCACTCTATTTTTCGATGTAGTCACCGTCGCGATCAACACACCGCCTCCAACGTTTCACTAGTTGGCTCACGCCGTCAGCGAAGAATTCAGACGGCTGTCCACGGCACCATCTGCGAACATCTGCGATAACTTCCTCATCATTGTCATAGTGATGGCCCTTCAGGTACTTCTTGAGTTGGGGAAACAAATAATAGTCAGAGGGGGCAAGATCGGGGCTGTATGCAGGGTGAGGTAGGGTCGTAAGTTCCAGCTGCCTTAAGGCGTCCTGAGTTTGGCGACTGGTGTGCGGGCAGGCATTGTCGTGTTGCAGGATTGAGTCCTTATCACGCCGAATACGTCTGAGTCGGAGTTTGAGAGCTCGGAGTGTTGAAATATATCGCTCAGAGTTCACAGTTTGCCCTTGCTCCAGAAATTCCATGTGGACCACTCCCTCCATGTCCCAGAAAACGGTGAACAAGACCTTTCTTGCAGAGGCAACAACCTTGAACTTCCTTGGACTTGGAGAAGTTTTGTGCCTATACTCCATCGATTGGGCTTTACATTCTGGATCGTAGTGGTGGACCCAGGATTCGTCTCCAGTCACAATGCGTTGCAGAAATGCTTCTCCTTCTGCATTGTAACGCTCTAAGAGTTGAGTACACATGTCCTTTCTCTGCGCTTTCATCTCTACAGTGAGCTGTCTTGGGACCCAACGGGCAGAGACTTTTCGGTAACCCAGTACAGTTGTGGCGATATGGTGCACTCGTTCTTTCGAAATGCCTACTTCATCTGCAATTTCCTTTTGTTTGACCCTTCGATTAGCTCTAATCATGCAGTCAACTTTCTCTCGATGAGCCGTGTCCGATGCGGAAAGGGGCCGACCCGAACGCTTTCGATCACGCAGAATTGTCTCTCTGGGGTCTTCCCCTTTAAAAATTCTCACCCATTTGCGAACTGCACAGTCTGAAATGCACATTTTACCATAAACTGTCTTCATTCTTGCATGAATGTTTGCAGCAGAACATCCCTCAGCTGCCAAAAACTCGATAACAGAGCGCTGTTTGATGAGAAGGTCATTGGAAGTCGCCATTGTCTCATAAACATGGCTACCACATCATGTGTTGCGCGTCACTGCATTATGAGCACGAATGACGTCACACAAACTTGTTGTTATAGTTAAGTCTAGAAAAATGGTTCGGGAGTATATGTATGAAATTTTAGGTCGATGTGACGAAAATTGACCTAGTTATTAGCAAACGGAACTTAATTATCAGCCTGCCCTCGTATAATATATAGATATATAGATATATTGAGTGTGTGCCCGAGCATTTTTTTAGTTTCCCTCGTTTTTCTTATCGCATCTATATCCTAGCATAAGGCTCTTAGAAATGTAGAACTGCTATAACAAATTTTTGAGATGTAATTTTTAGTCTTTTTACAAAACAAAATGTTAATCTTGGAACCTTGGATGCAGCGAAAATTAATTAATTTTTAATACTTGGGCTTGTCTAATGATGCTTTCCTTTAACAATTAAATATCTAAGTTTTCCTCTTGTGTAATAACACTTGAAAACCAATTTACAGCACGTCTTACCTCCTCCAGACAACAGCATATTGAATGACATTCAGAAAATGTTACAATGTTTCAATCATCTGAAAATATTTTTTCCCACTTAATGCATGATATTGTCTGGCTTGCAATTCTTTTCATTTTGTTTGAGCACTATATATTTTATTCACCATTTCATCTTGTCAACTTTACATTTCCAGCTTTTATGGTTGTTAAACAGAAAATTCAGATCATATTCCAGCAAAACAAACTGCTCGAAAATATTGTAAAATTGTTGACAAAGAAGTCTTAAAATTGTTAAAGATTCTTTGTCCTTGTGATGTAAACATTGGGAAATCAGAGGCACCAACACATTTAAAAAGGACAATTTGAGATTTAACACAAAAAGAAAAATGCAAGGACGCCGAATGCCTGTCACAGCTGTAGTTATACAGTGAAAACTATTGTGTATCTGCAAATTGTCTACGAGGTAAAAATTGCAATGATTAGCTCATAATGACTTACAAGAATTTGGTGGGGGCTGAACTCTCTGGGAAGAAAAATTGATGTCCTCATGATTCTTAGATCGAAAATTAAAACAATTTCTGGGGACCAAAAAGCAAAAGACAATTTTTATGCATTAAACTATATGATATACTTGTTTTTTTTTAAATTTCAACTTCTCAAAAGGCATATAATTTTTAAAAACATTTTTATATATCATGTAATAAAAATATGATGGATCAGAACGCGTCTAACAGCAACAGGTTAGGTCTAGACTTTAGATCTAACTTCATTCTTAGAAAGAAATTATTGTTTTTAGCTAGAATCTATGACTCAGATCTAGATATAGAACTGTTGTATTGTCTATTCGGCCTAAAGCAATGATTTACATCATTTTTATGGGATTTTTTTTATTTTGCTTTTTTAAATATTGTGTTTATAGAGATAGGTTTTAGGGGGATTTTTACATCATATGGGTCATCAAGGTTTTATCTGGATGTAATATTTACTTGAGATAAATTTTTAGTGTCTTCTCAAAAATGCACTCATTTAATTGTTTTGAATCCACAAATTATGAACGTATTGCTGTTAAGAGCGTTTGGATCTATCGATCGTGCAAATTGACAGAACCTAACCTGACCAAAGTTAAAAAGGTGAGCAAAAAGTTAACTATTTCTTACAAACCCGGTCCTGTATATATCTAGGCCTAAGATATATCCAATAGTACATACTTCCTTCTTAAAATACTCTGATATTATTTCAAGTAAACTGCTTAATAGACACTGCTTCGGGCGATGCATTAATAAGACGAATTAGATCTATATGTAGATCTGCACTGAAAAAAATTTAGATTTTATTTCTTTGTACTGTATTTAAATATATTTAAAGAATACTTTTGTAGGTGTCACGCACTATTTAAGTGATTTTGTTTCAACGATGATAATAAAAAATGGCAGTTTGAGTAATTTCATAGGGCTTGTCTATAGCTTATAGGTGTCGATTTCCGGCCTTAATTGAAGTAAAACAATCATAGTTACTCGATTTTTGTAAAGCCTCTAAAAGTGTTGTTTAAAGTTCAGAAGAAAATCAAGCACACAAGTTGTAAATTTTTATCTATGGACCAGGAAAAATTCTGTTACGGTACCTGTTTAACCCTTGTCATGGAAAGGAGGTTTGCTGTGACCAAAATAATATGGTGGAAGACCTTGGAGACAGCAGAAACGGAAGGTTAGAAAAAGTGACGTAGTTGCCCAGTCAGGATATCTGTATCTCCTCGTTAGTCTGTGGTTTCCCCCGTTTGTATCCCTTTTTAACATTAGCCTAATGTTTATTATTATATTAGATCTAGATCTAGACCAATTGCTCAGCCTTAAACCTATATCTAAAACCTGATCCAGTGCAACGATAAACAAAATTCAATAATAGTTTGATTATTTTAATGAAAAAATATTTTTTTAATTTTGTTAAACATTAAACCTTCCTTAAAACCATTGCCCATGTTTAATATTACTAAAGTTTTAGAACACTATATAGAGATGTTGTGTTTTTTTAATCTTACAAAAACGCAGACAAGATCAAATTATCGATTCCAATTAACGTTTCAACAGCAAAAGGGTAAAAGTGAGACCTAAAATATTTTCAGTGCACTTTTTTTTCAAAGTTTGTTGCATCCATGGGATGTGTGGCACATATTGAACATTTTCTTGAAGGAAAGTAATGAGAGCATTGGCGGAAGTTGCGTCCTTCCTCTCCCATTCTCCGGATCTCGAGATCAAATTTAACTTGTGCTTCGCAGCCACAGGCACAAATGAAAGTTGAGAATTTAAAACGAATTTTCTGAGAAAATTAGACGCAGACAGAAACATGCTGTCTCCAAGCAGCTACACGTAATCAATGTTGACAAGGCAGAATCGTTTTACATCTCAAATAGAAGTACAGATCTAGACCAAACCCTTAAAAGACATGTTGGAGCTTTCTGTTACAATCAGCATCAATACAGTTTATTTTCATGTTCTGACATTGTGGTTTTTCCATCATATTAAAAAAAAAAAATCTTAGACACAGAGGAATATGTGTAACCACGATTTGGAATTACGTTGTTTATGGGTATTTCTTGTAAATTTTGAAGCCATGCTTAAATGAAGATTATGATTTTTTAGGTTTTCACAGAGAAAAAAATTATTTTAGGGAAAAAAATTTGAAGGGGTAATCTTTACCACAATTTTACTGATGCAAGGAGTTATGTCAAGTATGGGATAGTGCGATTTTGTTAAAAAATCTAACATAAAAGAAGTGAAACTCTCCTTTTATTTTCGATCTGCTGTTCAAATTTTTGTTGAACATTATAAACAGCTTCCTGAGTGTCGGGTTTTGTTTAGTTTCTTTCTAAGTTAGCTTGCTTATTTTTTCAAATTTTTAATGTATCGCCATGTTATTGGATCTATTTCTATTTTTTTTTTTTACGTTAACTTTCAATCTTTGCTTAAAAAGATATTTGGGTTTTGTTCGTCAAAAAAGTTTACTCTGCGGTGTTTGAGAAAAAAATGTATAGAGAACTACGGTTGAACTGAACATAAATTTCTTTCTTTCTTATATGAAGAGTGACTAATAACACTCAGCTTATTTTATAAAATCCCAGTCTGTTTATAAATCATTGTAAAAATTGATTACCAATCATTACATCAATGGACAGCTAATAATTTCCGCAAGGCAGTGAACGTCTAACACTTCTTGCCAGAGCTCTTAGCCTGAACAACAGCTTTAAGAAGGACCTTTATAAAGCTATAGAAGGTACTAAAGTAGAGCCACTCCCTATACTGGATTTTATAAAGAGTTTTGTTGAGCTATGATTCCCACATGAAAGAATACCGTCTGCACAAGTGGATCTAAATGATTGAAAACCATTGAGGATTGATGAGTTAGAAAATTCAAAGATCGAAAGATTTTATGATAATAAAAATAATATCCTACTATCCTACAAAAAAACAGGCAAACGAACAAAACCACCCACTACGGATGTAGTGCCTCTGAGCACATTGCTGGAAAAAAAGTTATTGACTTTTAAGTTAATAGCACAACACTGTGGCATTGTCTGTCCAGAAAGATGTAAGTCTGTCTACTATGTAGAAGTATGAGCTAAAAAAATTCGGCGCCAATTGTTCCTACATAATTTTTCATAAAATGAGAAGCATCTAAACGCGCAAAGCTCAAGATAGATATTAACTCTAATTAGATGAAAGGTTATCATGGTTAATATACTCGTTTATAGTTTTGAGGGCTATTCAATAAACCATT
>JAWDGP010002477.1:52500-55000 GCA_033675545.1 Elysia crispata | reverse complement strand
CAGCATCGCTTGCTGCCTCTGACTGTCTGGAACTAGTCCGGTATACCAACATCGCTTGCTTCCTCTGACTGTCTGGAACGAGTCCGGTATACCAGCATCGCTTGCTTCCTCTGACTGTGTGGAACTAGTCCGGTATACCAGCATCGCTTGCTTCCTCTGACTGTGTGGAACTAGTCCGGTATACCAGCATCGCTTGCTTCCTCTGACTGCGTGGAACTTGTCCGGTATACCAGCATCGCTTGCTTCCTCTGACTGTGTGGAACTAGTCCGGTATACCAGCATCGCTTGCTTCCTCTGACTGTGTGCCACTAGTCCGGTATACCAGCATCGCTTGCTTCCTCTGACTGTGTGGAACTAGTCCGGTATACCAGCATCGCTTGCTTCCTCTGACTGTGTGGAACTAGTCCGGTATACCAGCATCGCTTGCTTCCTCTGACTGTGTGGAACTAGTCCGGTATACCAGCTTCGCTTGCTTCCTCTGACTGTGTGGAACTAGTCCGGTATACCAGCATCGCTTGCTTCCTCTGACTGCGTGGAACTAGTCCGGTATACCAGCATCGCTTGCTGCCTCTGACTGTCTGGAACTAGTCCGGTATACCAGCATCGCTTGCTTCCTCTGACTGTCTGGAAAGAGTCCAGTATACCAGCATCGCTTGCTTCCTCTAACTGTGTGGAACTAGTCCGGTATACCAGCATCGCTTGCTTCCTCTGACTGCGTGGAACTAGTCCGGTATACCAGCATCGCTTGCTGCCTCTGACTGTCTGGAACTAGTCCGGTATACCAGCATCGCTTGCTTCCTCTGACTGTGTGGAACTAGTCCGGTATACCAGCATCGCTTGCTTCCTCTGACTGTGTGGAACTATTCCGGTATACCAGCATCGCTTGCTGCCTCTGACTGTTTGGAACTAGTCCGGTATACCAGCATCGCTTGCTTCCTCTAACTGTGTGGAACTAGTCCGGTATACCAGCATCGCTTGCTTCCTCTGACTTTCTCGAACTAGTCCGGTATACCAGCATCGCTTGCTTCCTCTGACTGTGTGGAACTAGTCCGGTATACCAGCATCGCTTGCTTCCTCTAACTGTGTGGAACTAGTCCGGTATACCAGCATCGCTTGCTTCCTCTGACTGCGTGGAACTAGTCCGGTATACCAGCATCGCTTGCTTCCTCTGACTGTCTGGAACTAGTCCGGTATACCAGCATCGCTTGCTTCCTCTGACTGTCTGGAAAGAGTCCAGTATACCAGCATCGCTTGCTTCCTCTAACTGTGTGGAACTAGTCCGGTATACCAGCATCGCTTGCTTCCTCTGACTGCGTGGAACTAGTCCGGTATACCAGCATCGCTTGCTTCCTCTGACTGTGTGGAACTAGTCCGGTATACCAGCATCGCTTGCTTCCTCTAACTGTGTGGAACTAGTCCGGTATACCAGCATCGCTTGCTTCCTCTGACTGCGTGGAACTAGTCCGGTATACCAGCATCGCTTGCTGCCTCTGACTGTCTGGAACTAGTCCGGTATACCAGCATCGCTTGCTTCCTCTAACTGTGTGGAACTAGTCCGGTATACCAGCATCGCTTGCTTCCTCTAACTGTGTGGAACTAGTCCGGTATACCAGCATCGCTTGCTTCCTCTGACTGTCTGGAACGAGTCCGGTATATCAGCATCGCTTGCTTCCTCTGACTTTCTCGAACTAGTCCGGTATACCAGCATCGCTTGCTTCCTCTGACTGTGTGGAACTAGTCCGGTATACCAGCATCGCTTGCTTCCTCTAACTGTGTGGAACTAGTCCGTTATACCAGCATCGCTTGCTGCCTCTGACTGTCTGGAACTAGTCCGGTATACCAGCATCGCTTGCTTCCTCTAACTGTGTGGAACTAGTCCGGTATACCAGCATCGCTTGCTTCCTCTGACTGTGTGGAACTAGTCCGGTATACCAGCATCGCTTGCTTCCTCTGACTGTGTGGAACTAGTCCGGTATACCAGCATCGCTTGCTTCCTCTGACTGTCTGGAACTAGTCCGGTATACCAGCATCGCTTGCTTCCTCTGACTGTGTGGAACTAGTCCGGTATACCAGCATCGCTTGCTTCCTCTGACTGTGTGGAACTAGTCCGGTATACCAGCATCGCTTGCTTCCTCGAACTGTGTGGAACTAGTCCGGTATACCAGCATCGCTTGCTTCCTCTAACTGTCTGGAATAGTCCGGTATACCAGCATCGCTTGCTGCCTCTGACTGTCTGGAACAAGTCTTGTTTACAAGCAACGCTTGCTACTTTTAACTGCTTGGACCTCGCCCGCTCTACAAGCATTTTTTATTTTCTTTGCCTACAACGATGACCAGCTGCTCTTAATGGCTTCTATACGTTATTTAAAATGTGGACTGTGCGTGCGATCCATTTTTTTTGTAGGACTAAAAAGCGTTGTCAGTGTGATTGCCTGGCGCTATTGTCTCATCCACTCTTTTAATCATATCAGCATCTTACTAAGTTAAATCAGCTTATTCT
>JAWDGP010002477.1:40000-50000 GCA_033675545.1 Elysia crispata | reverse complement strand
AAAAAATTGAGTTTCCAGCAAACATTATTAGAGTGGAAGAGTTTATTATTCATTCGAACTGTATGGCGTAAGACCTTACAAAATCACAAGAAAGATCCTCAACATTGATTTATAACAACATCATTTGAATATCACATAACGAGAAAACATTGTCACATTCGGTAAGACGCTAGAGACTCGAGTATCAAGCCAGCGCCTGCGCGTGTTAAACAAAGGGAGGTAATCTTGAAACTTCAGCCAGGAGGAAACCTGAGAAGGTTACCAGGAGATGGCCAAGCACGAGCCTCATTGATCACGATTATGTCCTATAGTCTCTCATCGACAGATTCAGATACAGTTCTTTTCTTTATTTTTTATTTATAAACCGTTTTCTCAATATGTTGCCATTAACTTTCTCGCTTTCCCAGTGCGTCATTTTGAGCTTTTTTAAACATTGGTTTTTATTACTATGTTAGGCAATGGACATCGTTTTGAATTTCCTTCACAAAATATACATTAATTTTTTTGCATTCAGTAGTAATTATCTCACATGTACTCGTGATGAACAGCCATAATGCACGAAAGACACAACAACCTAAAATCTCAACAGATCCATCGTTTGTCAAAGTGATTAACCGCAGGTCGTAGACGACTTGACAGAAGTGAAAACTTGGAACACGAATGCTCACATCTAGTTCTGGAAAAACGCAGACACCCTGCTCTTCTCTACGTGCTACTTTCTGTTATTTACGACAAACAGTTCAAATGATAAAAATTACCGTTTTGAGTGATGGGCTGTAACTGGAATTCGGGTGCGATCCTAGTTTTAAAGTGATTTTGGAGGAAAATTACTTCATTTCGTTTCTCCTCACTTCGAGGAAGCGCGTGGCGGTGTCTGCGTGGAGTCAGAGTTGTTAAGCCAGTCGATTAGCTGTCACTCTCTATATTTATAATCATCCTTATCTACAAGCATACTGAGAAATAATAAAAAAAAAAAAACATGTCCGCTACTTAGCGATTATGCAAGATTCCTCTACGAGCAACTGTTTCCTTGTAAATGGTACTTATTCCTTAAACCGTGCGAAAACACATCTTTCCATTGGTTTATTATAAACTATTAAGATGATCGATATATAATAACCCAACTTATAAACCTAGGAAAGTAAAACAATAGTCATGTGACCGGAGTTACAAAACCTCTTTTGTGTTTTATACCACAGACTTTTGTGAAACGTAAACAGACAACTTATATTGTTGGCTTGTAAAAGTGCTTAAACTCTTCTCAATTTATGACCATCCTCTAGATTTCTCTTCAACTTGAAGCTATACAGACAGGGTTGACATGTAAATATTGGTCAAGTTCTTGTCAAGATACTTGTAATAATCATACTTAACTGGTCCTCATTCCCTTGTTAATATAATCTAGGGATAAGATTATCTTATAACCCTTTTGTGCTAAAACAGTTAACCCAACAAATGATAGAATGTGGGTTCTTTAGCCAATTTGTATTCTTCCATATCATCTCAGTTGCTTTAGTGAGTGAGTTATTACAAAACATAACAGATATGAAATGTGAAATGTTATTATATATGTTTTTGTTTCGATCCACAGGTCATAATAGGCCATTTCATCATAAAGTTAATACCACGTTGTAGGACATAGAAAAAATCTTGATAACACAGGCAACGGTATCAAAAGGAGAAGTGGGAGAAGGGACTTCCGAGACAGTAAATTGAGAAGCACCTTGGTAACATAGAAGCGAAAGAGAGAGAGAGAGAGAGAGAGAGAGAGAGAGAGAGAGAGAGAGAGAGAGAGAGAGAGAGACAGACAGACAGACAGACAGACAGATAGACAGACAGAAAGACGGACAGACAGACAGATAAATAGACAGATAGACAGACAGACGGAGAGGGAGAGAGAAATATATGAAAAGTAATTAAAGTCATACTATACTGCTGCTTGGTAAACCCTAGAGCAGTCAAATAACATATAGTGACATAAAGCGTTCATGGTATAAGGAGTTTAAAGTTAACCAATTAAATAACAAACATGATCATTCATAATTTACACTTATTTTTGAACAACAAATAGCTCATGAACAAAGCATCGAATTTTAAGTGAGTATTAAATATCATTGATTTTTATATCACACAACCACAATGGCTGATATCACAATACCGTGTATATAAACTGTATCTGTATTAATTTGAAAAAAAAAAAAAAAAGATTTTTAGATATAACGGCACAAAATACTTTCAGATGTTTAAAATCGACTTTGAAAACCCTGGCACATGTTTTGGTTTGTGGACAATAGCAAAAGTCATAAAAGTTTTTTTTTTTCAAATTTTTCTCACAGGTGCCTTGTACGGTACTGTTTATGAGACAGTCAATGGCCACATTAGAAGTCATGCAGGTCAACATTCCTCTCCCTCCTTACATGGAGTTAGACTGGATCGAACAGACTTAGTTCCTGGAGATCTGCTACCGTCTCCATCTGCTCCCAAATCCATGGTGCCCCAAGCCATCTGCCAACTGAGCATGCGCAGAGCCGTTTTGAGCCGTTTCCTCTTGCTACCTCTGAGCCGGAGCCAATAGGCGAGCACCTTCCGAAAATCTTTGTTGATGAGGCCGTACAGGAAAGGATTGATCGTTGAGTTGGCTAGGAGTACCCACAGCGCTGTGTGCTGCATCCACACCGGAGTCACGATAAACTGGTGACACAAGCTCGACACGGTCCACGGTGTCCAGCACAGGATGGACACCACAAGCAGCAGCGACAGGAACCATGCAGCTTTCGAGTCCTGTTTGTCCAGCAAGTTTTTGGCCAGATCTCCGATAGTCGCCCGTCTGTTGTCGATTCCGCCACCGTTACCGAAAGAGTTTGGGAAGTACCGTCGGCTGCCGCGCTTGTTGTGCGTGGAGAGGAGACAGTCTTGGAGAGACATGCGGCGCTTGAGCGTCGGTGCGATGGGCAGGCTGAGTCTCTGGTCCGGCGAGCCTGACCAACTACGACTTCCGCCCCCACCGGGTCTATCGGCGCTGTGGCACGGGGTGGACCTTGACTCGCTGGACGAGCATGACGGCGGGAACAGGTCACAGGTGTTCCGGCGCTCGATAGGCGGCGGGAAGGAGACTCGTACCCGGCGCTTGTCGACATTAGAAACTTGGATATTATCCGCGGCCTCAGCCAGAGCATTCATGGCTGTCTCGGACATTGAGGCGCGGATAAGACAAAAAGCTGCTGTGTCCACCGAGCTGAGAGAGCGACGGACATTCACTGTCTTCCGCTGTTTGATTTTCCTGTACAGGCTGCACTTCAACAACAGCATGATCACGTGGGGAGCCGTATACTTTAGCAAGACCATCGCAAACACGAGCGCCGTAGGCTGGCCGGCGTTGTTAATAAAGTGGTTGCTAGTGCCACTGCGACCACCGGACTGACACATGCCCATAGGCAACCGACTCCCTCCCCTGACACTAGCTGCCATCAGGTCCCATACGCCCACCAACGGAATGTGCACAGCGAACGATAATGTCCATGACAGAATGACCGCATATAAAGCGATTCGACCAGTGGGTTTGACTCTGTAGGTAAACGGGTAGCAGATGGAGTACCAGCGATCAACGCTGACCAACAATACAGCCAGCAGGGAGGCGAAGGCCAATGAGTGGAGGCAGACCAGGTGAACCCTGCACGCTGCTCCTGGGAGGAGCCAGTTCGGGTTGAGTAATCCCAGCATACACACGGGCATGACGGCCACACCGATGATGAGGTCAATGAGAGACAGGTTCGCCAAGTAAATGTTTTTGCTCCGCTTGCGGTTTTCCCTCGTGACAAACACAACAACAACGATGAAGTTGGTAACGATGGTGACGACGATGATGGTGACGAGAAAAATTGTGAGAGATAAGGTGACGGGGTATCCCCATTCGTTTCGATATCGACGTGTTCCAGTAAATTCCTCTGCTTCCTGACTGTTGTCCAGTATTGTGTAGTGTAGCGACGTGTTGGTGAAATCTGCCGTGGTCAGCGCTGTAAGCGTGCTGGTCTCCGTCATGCTGAACACGTTCTGTCAAAGCTTAATGTCCAGTAACTACTTATCTCTAGCAATTAGTTAAGTTAGTCTAATTGCTCTGTTTAGTTATGGAAATGAGGTCGTTGTAAATGCCCCATAATTTGTTCCACATGGGGCACAAGCTAATCCTTGTGGGCTTTAAAGATGGTGAAATCATCAAGGTTCCTTGCATTTAAAAAAAAAGCGTTGAACTCTGTACCAAGAAGATATCAATTCAAACGTCATGTGTTTTGTGAATCTTAAGACAGTTTCTTTGCTGTAACTTGTTTACTGTTTTACTTTCCAACCGTCTGCTGGTGCTCATAAAAAAGTTGCTATCGTTTTGGCAAGACACGATTCAGATTCACATGGTCTTCCATTGCAATTTTTCCCGGTTCGGAACATGTAATTCACTTATTTAAACTTTTTCACCTTGGTTTTCTCAAGCATTTTAAGCTATGTTTTGTTTGTTATGTGATGACATGATATCAGGTTAAAAACGGCCATCATTTCCGCCCAAGCTTGACAGCAGCTCGATGGTTCTTGAGTTTGGTCCGATCTTGCTGGAGATTTGGGGTTTAAGGCCAGTGAAAACTTTTCGATCATATGATGGGACAAAGACAGGAAGCGTTCCAAAGATTGGTATATCAATCTGGTGGTTAAAAAGGAAAGAGAAATAAAACAAAGTTGAAACAAAATCCAGGTGCTGTTGACAGCATGTTAAAGGCCTTACCTTAATGTATGCAAGAAGATTTCTTCACAGATTCCAGCCTTTTGACGAGAAGGATTTCCCAATTACTTCCTTATACTCTGTAGATCAAAGCTTTTCTTGACGTTGTATGAACAGCTATAGTTAAATAAGCACTGGCTTTATAAACTGATTAAAGAATCCATATTTTAGAAACATTTGAAGAGGACTCGAGCAGCGCGCTTGTATAAGTTTGTTTCACAACTACCAATGCATGGGAGAGGAATCGTTTATTAGTTTTTTTATAACACTAATCTGCAAGTTTCATCACTTTACCTTTTCATATCAATATCAAGTCTGCGCACCATAGATCAAGTTCCTCTCCGTATCCTAAAGTAACATGGGGAAAAGACAGTTATCTGCCGGGATTGTTTCTTTTGAGATTATCTATCGGCAAGGAATGGATTTGAATAGTTCACGGTAATTTGGCGCCACAGTGGCCTGGAGGATGAACGTCTAGTCAAACTGTCTAATGACTCATGTAAGCAGGTTGTTCTTTAGAAACTTTTCTTCATAAATCACACAGAAGTCAGCACCAAATAGAAAAAAAAACGAATACAATTTTAAATAAGAAAAAAAAATCACACATTCAAAACTAAATCTGTCATTAGAGTACAGTCTCCCGAAGAAAAAGAAGCAAAAGTCGCAGCTTCTCATCTTATCCCTCTCAGTGTTCTCTTAACAAAACCACCAATAGAAAGTCCTGTGTCCTGTTATAGCAGCCAGATTTAACCCTTTATCCCTCCACGAACAAAAGAGGGGAAAAGATGATTCTCAAACTCCAACTTGATGACAACCTTTCACAGGATCTATTTTCTCGGCGTATTGATTTTGCTTTGTGGTTGTTGGCCACATTGTATTTGGAGGCTGTCGCTTCTGTAGGGCCCAGTTCCCGCGAGTCCCAGAATAAAACGACATCGTTTTTAACACCAACAATGATGAAAGATTTTGCAGCAGCATGTCATTAACGCGTAAGGCTAGGGGAGTTGGGGTGGCTAGGTGTAGGACTGCGAAAGAGAATATCTCGTTCTTTAAACACTTTTTTCGATCACCTATTTTCCGGCCTTGTACGTTTACTTTAAATACTTGATGATCAACGATAATCGTGAGTTGTATCACGAGATAGCGATGAAATGAAGAATAACTATATATCAACTAAATTTTGAAACTGTAAGCATCGAATAGATTTGTCTCATCTGAGGGAAAAAGTAAGCGGACCTGCCTAAAGCATAAAATCCCTATGGCATTATGCAATAGAAATTATACAATGTATGATCTCTTTATAAGAATACTATCACTGAGTCTTCGACATCTTTGAATGCACCTGACACTAATAACAAGAATAGTTTATAGCTTTATTGTCTCTATTTATTCACTTGGACTATCTCAAAGATAAATGTTGATAAAGCGAATTTTTTTTCCAACACGCAATGCAGATACAACATCATAAGAACGGCATTTTCTCACGTCTTTAACTTTTGAATCCATTTTTCTACCTCGGTAACTGCAAAATGGATCTAACTTTGATTTTTTTAAAACTCGCACCCTACCGTTTTCTTTCCAAACTTCCATAAATTATATAAATAGCTTGATTAAGCATTATATGCGCCGATAATGACTTTTGAAAATTATTGATTTAGAGCTTATATATTATTTGGTTTTTAATTTTTTTAATTAAAAAACAAAACACAACAGGAAGCAAAACGCTGCGAACGCTAGCTTTGATATATTTTAGTGGTCTAACGTAAGGGAGATATCCCAAATTGCATGCACTAAGACGGTAAACGAAACCAATGGACGCCAACATGGAGCACTGTCAAATGTAACAAAGTCTCAAAGATGAACCAGAATTTTTGAAACGTGCATTTTAAGAGAAAGCGCAGTCAACAAAATAATATAGAAAGTGGTTAAGTTTTAGTCCTTCTCGTATGTTTGTTATTATTTTCCTTCCACAGCCTGTAAGAGCGGCACAGGTGTCAAGTCGTCAAATCTAATTACCCTGTATTTTCAAGTGGTTTGAACAAGTCTGGTTGTGACGAAACAGTTGAAAGTTTAGATTGGAAACCGGTGATACTAATAAAGACATCTCTCTCTCTCTCTCTCTCTCTCTCTCTCTCTCTCTCTCTCTCTCTCTCTCTCTCTCTCTCTCTCTCTCTCTCTCTCTCTCTCTCTCTCTCTCTCTCTCTCTCTCTTTCTCTCTCTCTCCCTCTCTCTCCCACTCTCTCTACTTATGTGCCTATCTCTCCATCTATCTCTTTCTCTATCATTGTTCTCACTCCATTCGTTTCTCACACCATCCCCCATCTCCTCATCACCCAAGCAGGACTCTTTGATCACATGAGATGCTCAAATATGTCATGAAGTTATGAAATGAATGAAAGGTGGATTTGAGAGTTAATAAATGGATCTATATATATTATCAAAGAGAAATAGTGTCAAAACTTTTTTTTCTTTAAAAAATATGTTAGGGTATAAAGGGTAACATATTGTGTTATAGCATATATATATTTTTTTCTAACTAGATCCATTTAAAAATAATAAAAAAAAAATACCCAATTAACTTCAAAAACTTATCATTTCATCTTTATTTCAATATATCTGCACTTATCCAGAGAAACCACCATTCCGTATTTCAGACGGATGTTCTAGGGCTATTACATCAGTTGTCATCACAGGACAGTTTGATCTAGACATGGCTGTCCAGTGCCAGACTGATACAAAGATGTGAAGAATGGGTGGTGAAGAGTCATCTCCCGAGAGCAAGTGTTACTGGATTCGACAAACTTTTTTTTACTTGGAAATTCTAATGAAAATAAACAGAATTTTTTTTTATCATCTTACGACTGAAAATTTGTATAAAAACGGTGAAAGGTGCATTTATTGTTTTCGTTTACAGAGGATCTTTTCTGCATATATAATTATTCGCAAACAAGTTTCATTAAATATCTAAAATAAAAGAAAGAGAAAATAAGAGGAAACAGACAGACAGATGTATATACAGACATACAGACGATCGAAGAAGGAGACAGACAGAGAAAGAGAGATATGACAGAAGGAACATAGGCTACATGGATAAAAAAGAGACATAGATAATTAAAACAACTGATAAAAATTCAGGCACATAGATTGGCAGGCTGCGATTTGTGTTAAACAAATACAATTGAAGAACGCATCAATAGCCTGCTCTTTCAAGATATCTGCTCTATTAATTAAGCAAGCTGTTTGGCTCATGTTCCAATGTTTTCTTTCTCCGACTTCAGCATGCAGTCAATTGTTCTCAGCCCTCAGAAGTTTAATTGACATTTAATAATCATTGTAAATCATCGTGAAACGTAACATTTTTCCATGCTAAAGTGATAGAATTGCAATTCATTGTTTTGTTTTAAAGATTTTATTCCTTCGACAAGACAACACCGTGTGTATCTTTGATGTTTTTTGAAAATCTTTTTTGGGGCACGCCTGGAGTTCTTATCCCATCTCTAGCTTGCTTATCGGGCACTTATATTTTGAAGAAAAAATGCCGATTTAGTTATAAAAGCAAACTAAAATCGAAATAATGTGTACTTCTAATCAGCTTGAACAAGACATCCATAAAGACTCATCAAAAACAGGAAAACGCTGCGCTTCTTCCCATGTAATTCAATAGTGAACCATTTCAATTCAACGGACAGATTGCCCGAGAAAATAATACTGCACTGATCCATCTGGTCCAAGCCAGTTTAGGGAAGAGTTAATGATGTAGCTGAGCCGTGGCGAGACTACTGATCTAATTCGGCCTTATGTCAGAAGTAGAGCAGCAGACTAGACGTCTAGTAATATACAACGTGAATAAAATAGAATTTTTCGGTAATAACGTGGAAAAATGTTCCGACGGTAAGGATTAATGTCAGTTATTGTGGCTTCTCTCTCTCTCTCTCTCTCTCTCTCTCTCTCTCTCTCTCTCTCTCTCTCTCTCTCTCTCTCTCTCTCTCTCTCTCTCTCTCTCTCTCTGTCTCTCTTTCTCTTTCTGTGTGTGTGTGTGTCTCTCTCTCCCCTTCTCTTTTTTTTTCCTTTCCTTTTCACCCCCTCTCTTTTAACCTTTTCCCCCTCTTTCTGATTTTCGCTATCCCTCTTTAATATACACGCACACATCTCAAATCCAGGATGACCTATATATTTAAGATCTCCGGAAATTTCTTGTCATTATCACATTGCAATTTGTCTTGGGTTTTTCATCGTTCGACATTAAAAAACATCCAAATAAATAGAAATCCTTGATTGTGGAATCTTATGAAATCGCCAGTGCAAGCATTTTAAATAATTTATTCATGAAGTAGCGTGGAAATTGAGACATCTGCAGCAGTTTTGAAGTCATTGCTTTCTTACATTGAGGGAGTGACTTTGCGCGATGATGCAAGTGAAGATATTACTTAGCACCGCCGTTTCAGAAGAAAACTTGCTTGGTCAATTGAAAACGTTGTTAAATCTACCTTGCATGATGCCATTTATGATGGGGGTGCCACTGGTCAACTGAACGCTATCAAATCTAGCTTGCATGATGGGAGTGCCATTGGTCAACTGAACGCTGTCAAATCTGGCTTGCATGATGGGAGTGTCATTGGTCAACTGAACGCTGTCAAATCTGGCTTGCATGATGGGAGTGCCATTGGTCAACTGAACGCTATCAAATCTAGCTTGCATGATGGGAGTGCCATTGGTCAACTGAACGCTGTCAAATCTGGCTTGCATGATGGGAGTGCCATTGGTCAACTGAACGCTATCAAATCTAGCTTGCATGATGGGAGTGTCATTGGTAAACTGAACACTATTAAATCTGGCTTGCATAATGGAGAGTGTCATTGGTCAACTGAACGCTGTGAAATCTGGCTTGCATGATGGGAGTGCCATTGGTCAACTGAACGCTGTCAAATCTGGCTTGCATGATGGGAGTGCCATTGGTCAACTGAACGCTATCAAATCTAGCTTGCATGATGGAAGTGTCATTGGTCAACTGAACGCTGTCAAATCTGGCTTGCATGATGGGAGTGCCATTGGTCAACTGAACGCTGTCAAATCTGGCTTGCATGATGGGAGTGCCATTGGTCAACTGAACGCTATCAAATCTAGCTTGCATGATGGGAGTGTCATTGGTAAACTGAACACTATTAAATCTGGCTTGCATGATGGAGAGTGTCATTGGTAAACTAAACGCTATTAAATCTGGCTTGCATGATGGGA
>JAWDGP010002477.1:10000-30000 GCA_033675545.1 Elysia crispata | reverse complement strand
AGTGAAGGCTTTGGAGGAACATTACAAGATGGTGGGTAGCCTCTCGCTTCAAGTGGGTTATCTCCAGTTTTTAGCTCACTAGAATATGTCGCCGCACCACAGTCATTCTTTCCTCACACTGCACTGTCAGTTCTATAAGGAATAAAATTTCACAGTACGAAGCTGCAGGCTGCAAGTCATGAGCTCTGTGCAACAAGCACAAGCTTGAATAAGGCGTTGTAGGGTATCGTGTGAAGACCAAGCACAGTGCAGAGCTTGACTTATAATTACTAAGGATATTATTTTCTCACTGTTAGTATGGAAAAGAAGAGAGAGAGAGCGAGCGAGATAGAGAGAGATAGATAGATAGAGAGAGAGAGAGAGAGATAGCTAGATAGCTAGATAGATAGATAGAGAGAGAGAGAGAGAGAGAGAGAGAGAGAGAGAGAGAGAGAGAAGATGGGCTGAAACTGATAGACAGTCGGGTAGTCAAAGACAGAGAAAGAAAATAAAATCATAAAAATAGGAAGAAGAATGGGCGAGTTAGAGATGGAGAGACAAGCTATTAAACAGAAGAACATATGCATAATATTTTTATAGGTGAACAAGTCATAAGGAGAACTTAAAGAGATTCAAGAATAAAAAAATTTTCGATGCGAGACCGGAAAAATAGAAAGAAAGAGGTGGAAATTTAAATAAAAGATTGAAGAACAAAGAAAAGAACAGGATAAGAAGCTACAAACAGTGAAAATAGAGTGGGAAATCGAAAGATGGATGGAGAGAGATGAGAAAGATGAATGGAGAGAGATGAGAGAGCTATCTGGATAAACGGAGGCAGAAATAGAGTTAGCCCAAAAAATATAAATAAGTAACTAAAAGAGAGAGAAAATAAGAAAGTCCGTGGCAGGCCGATCAAGCGACTAAATAGATCAAAACTCAAAGTCATGTATTCAAATAGAAATAAACAAGGGTGACTGAAGAAAATATTCAAGAGGTGAGTGACAAGAGCTTGAGAGAAAAATGGCGGCAGTGAGAGAAATAAAAAGGGAGGGAGAAATAAAGACAGAGAGAGAGAGAGAGAGAGAGAGAGAGAGAGAGAGAGAGAGAGAGAGAGAGAGAGAGAGAGAGAGAGAGAGAGAGAGAAAGACTCATAATCTAGTGTTTTAGCAGTATAGTTAAACAAAATACTTGATAACTTGAAATCACGTAAATCACGTGATATCATTCATTTTATCAAGGGTCTTGCTTATTTTTCGATCTCCAAAACAACCGCTGATTGTGCGAATGTATGATTAAAATGTTCATACAAAAGTATTATCTTTACATAGATTACAGCCTCATGTATTAAAAAACAACACGTTTATTTTATCTAAAAGTATTCTTGTGTAAAATAAGAATGTAGAGTTTAATCTAATATCTAAGCTGAGCGGACGCTACAATTTTTAACTACATGACTTTACGGTATTGTTTGGTTAAAGTAATAAAAATAATTGTGAATAGAGAAAACTTTTGAATCCATTGTGTGTTTCTGTCTGTGTTTTATTTAAGAAGGGGTAATAAATCTGACATTATTGAGTAAGAAAAAAAACATAATTTGGCAAAAAAGTTTACTCAGAATCTATTATAACAAATATGTTTCTTTCCCGATTTACAAATAAAACTAATGCCTGGAAATAACTTCTATTTGAGCTTTGCTGTTGTAAAAAAAATAAATCAGGAATATAAATGAATTTGCTCATAATGAAACTTTTCCATTCAGAAAGAGAGAGACAGACAGACAGACAGACAGAAAGACAGACAAACAGACAGACAGACAAAGGCAGAAAGAGAGCACAATCATCAATGAAAATGAAGAGTTTTCTCTCATTCCAAAGATGCTATATTTAACTCATGTTGACAATTATCATATCACTTAATAGATGAAGAAGATATTGAATCTAAAGCACATTCAATATGATTATTATGTAAAAACCGGTTTTATGGACAAGGATTCTACTCGGCCTCTTTATTATGTATCATTAAAGCGGAAAATGGAACATGAAGAAATCTGATTTGGGTTGTTCCCTATTTCGTTTTCCCACACATGTAGTTGCCAACTTATTACCATTCAAGGTTAATGTCAGACTTGCGTGATTTCCTTCCTAACGGCCTCGTATGGGATTTATAATTTAAACGGAAATTTATTTCGTGTTAATCAATTTGTACCTTGACATCATTCCAACCTTAATGAAACAAAGCAAAGTTGAGAGATTTTGTCTTCGTAAAAGTTTTCCGTCCAGGTACCAAAAACTTCTTCATTCTCTTTTGCTATTGTCCTTTTCTGGATTTTATTTCTTTTATCTGTTTCGCTTTAATAGAATCATTATTATTATTTTTTTTGCGAGGTAGAAGGTGATCTGCCACTTCTGAGCCTTTCTTCAAAGTTACCTAAATGAAGAACTTAGCATGTATAGCTTTAAGATCGGGAAAAAAGAAATCTGTTAAAAATATAAATAAAAGTTCTCCTGTTTTTTCTTAAGTCAGGATTCTGCTCTGTAGAAAATTGGAACCTAGATCCATCTTACTGTATCATCAACTTGCAGCGCAATCAGATTAAGGGCCTAAAGTTAACGCCGAGTTTATCCAGGCCACTCCTCTTTTGGAGCAAAAGCTAATGCTGGCAAGTTTGAAGAAAGAGACATGGAACTAGACGATAAAACAGTTCAAGCAATTCACTTGTAGGTGCAAGAAATAAAAGTAGTTGGCCAAATAAGATAAATTTGAAGGGGTTTTTTTTGTCTACTTATTCAAAAAACGAACTTCTACTGCATGATTAGCCACTTGATGTAGGTAATCATGTATTCTAGATCTCACAACCAGGAGAATTAGAACAAGTCTTGGTAAAAAGCACTGATTTAATGTTCGATTAAGAGTAAACTAAGCGTATCTAGGTGGAAAGCTTTTAAATGAATGCAGTCTCTTGCAACGTAGAACCGATTCAAAGGGAAAACTGTAGCAACAGTAAAGTTTAGCACAAAACTGCTTTAAACTTAAAATGTTATTCTTATGCTTAAAAAATTGATAACGCACACCACAAGGGAACCTTTAATAAGCTACATTCATACAAACATTATTCCCTATAGAAAGAAACAGAGATTTCCTTGAACTAAGACTATTTTCTACCGGTCACTCACCTTCCCATCAGCCGAGCAGTGGCTGTCGGACATACTGGGTGAGGCAGGAGTTATGACAATCAAATCACATGTAGCATCTGGGCCAGGCATCTGAGGGAGTTGCTCGTCAGCCCGGAGACTGTACAACCTCGTCACATCACGGAGACCGGTTCTCGGGTGCGCGGCTCGGGCACACGCGACAGAGACAAGACCGAGGCAGCGTCAGCGTCAGCGTCAGGCCGTGCGCGTCATTGGCGCTTCAGCTCTGGTCATAGAGTGAGTGGGAAATACGGTGAGCAGAAACAGAGAGTTCGGGCGGAACAGGGAAAGAAAGACAGACATTACTCAATGTATTGATAGCCAGAGAGAGAGAGAGAGAGAGAGAGAGAGAGAGAGAGAGAGAGAGAGAGAGAGAGATAGGCGGGGAGGGGGGGAGGAGCTAGAAGTGAGTTGAGTGAGACTGACACACAGATACACAGACACACAGTGAGACAGAGACAATGAGACGTATCAGATTTAACGACAGGAGAGAGAGAGAGAGAGAGAGAGAGAGAGAGAGAGAGATAGATAGAGCCAGAGATACACACAGAGAGAAAGAAAGATAGAGACAGAAAAAAGTGGCTGTGAGAGAAAGTGATAGACAGAGTGAGAGACAGAAAGAAAGAAAGAGAGAGAGAGAGAGAGAGAGAGAGAGCGAGACAGAGAGAAAGAGAGAGACTATGAGGAAACCCGCATTAGTCAAATCCTAAGAGATGAGCCTCTGTCAGAGCGGTCTGTAGTCAGTGGGAAGCCAGAAGAGTGATGGCAGAGACTGTTAACTCACACTGACTGGCTAGAACCACACTGGATAATGCTAGGATTGTTTTTTTCACTTTTACGTATTCTAGACACAAAATAATATAGGCCGAGGAAAGAGCGATTCCTCATATCAAGGAAGAAATCAGGAGGATAAAGAAGCCGGACGTGAAAGAAACAAAATGAGCGTAAGAAAAGGAATTTACGCAAAACCATTACGTGTTTATCAATTTTTAATTATATCCACATTATGTTATGAAAACTTGGTGAGGAAATAAACTCACATGACAACCGAGAGATAGATAGATCGATTCATAAGGGAAGGGAGACAGATTCATAGCTTGATAAATGAAGGAGAAAAAAAGATTTATCGGAAAATCTTCACACATAATTATGTCAAAAGGGTTAATATTGCTTTGAGTCAAGTCAAAGTAGCCAAATACAGATCAAATTAATTATTTTTAGTGTTATGAACGAACTTAGTATTCATATAAAATGTCCCTATTGCGATTATTTCAACCAAGCTAATCATGTAAATGATAGACCGAGGAAATCGCCAGGCGGCACTAAACATTCAGTATTAGACAGTTGATTAAAACAAAATCTAGGTGATAGCAGTACAGTTATATCACGAATCAGATTAATTTTCAACGACCTTTTACAGAGAACGTATCCTTAGTTTTTTCACAATACTTAAAGCTTATAAAAGATTTTCCGAAAGGATTTCTCAGATTCTGAGAAGTCCGGAAAATACCTTTAGTTTGAGTACAATAGAGCTAAGGAATCCTTTAATACGTAATTTTCTACATTATTACCAAGGCTGGAAATGACATTCTTAAAGCAAATCAATCCACAGCTAAAATGGGAGAATCTGAATTCAAAATTCCATAGATGTAATATGAATTGTTAAAGTTGGTTCCGTCGGCATCACACGCTCCACGGCGTCTCAGCGGGTGAGCCCTTTACCCTCTTTCAAAGTCCTCTAGGATCGTGAAATACTGGAGATAGGGATGGACTGAAATAGTGCCCTAGACATCAAGTCAAATTTTAAGCATGATGCATAGAAAAAAAAAAAAAAAAAAAATATATATGTATATTTATATATATATATATATATATATATATATATATATATATATATATATATAAGATAGGAAGATAATATATAATTTTAATATGATTTTATAAAGTATCATTCCTTGTTTTAATTTTTTTTTTTTTTTTGCTTATCAATGGATTAATACTATGAACAGATTTACTCAACTTACTTTTTTCCTATACGTTTCAAAGCTACTGATAAATAAGTGAAATTTTATGTCGATGAGAAAAGTGTATCATTAAAAAAAACAAGTAAAATTAGGAATCTTGGAACTTGTTTTTTGAAGCTTTTGGGAAAGTCGTGTTCAAAGATTGGGACTTTGACAGCAAAACAGAGAATAGTGCATGTGATCTATAATCGAGGTGAGCGACATAAACATCAGAATAATAAAGACTTATGACGAAAATAACATAGTTTCTGACTTGGTGATTGGAAAACTATGTTTGAGAAAAAAAGGTTGGGCAATTTTGTCACCAATCTTTTTAGGATTGGCATGAAAACCATGGCCTCAAAGGTAGGTTCATGGTTTGGTCGCGTCAGCGGATAATATTTTCAGTATAACGGATTTTGTAAACGATCTAAATTTAACCCTGGCTGGAGATGCGATTTTCCGAAAACAAAATATGGGCCAAAGAGCGGCAAATTAGTCTGACACCTCCTTTGACTAAGAAAATTAAATGACGCACCAAATTTTGTGGCACCATGAACAATTTTTTAATTTCGTTAGAATATTCCTTAGTCTTTGCTTCGGTGAAACAGATATGTTTATACTGGTTGCTGTAGTCTGTAAACATTGTGTATCTCAACAATAATTTTATCTTCCTTTTCTGAGATAAAGACAGTTTGTAGCCTCTAGTGTTGTGCTTTCCTTTAATTACTTTTTGTTTAAATCATTTTATTCTCGAAAAGCGTCTAAAGGCTTTTTTCCTCTTTTCCCCCTGTGACTTGGAAAAAGAACAGTTTGCCGATTTTGTAGAATCCATATTTATTTATAGATCCCTTGAAACGTTCATTACGATTAATTTTCATTACAAATAACACATATTCCTGAAATGAGTTTACCTCTTGACACTTTTAGTAGGAATTCGCAGCATTAAAATTAAGATATTTTAAAACTTTGGGAAAGATCAGAACTGGCTGTTTTCCAGTATTGGTATGCTTCAGAGCCTGCAGCGGGAAGTTCCATAAAACAAGTGATGTAATAAATTTTTGTTGGTGATCATTTTACAGTTGATGTAAACCGTGAACTATCACCTTGTTAGCTTCATTATTCACCATTTTAGGTGTTTTAAGTATAGGCAGCTGGGTTTTTTTTATTTTCATAGCTTCAGGCAGTGACTCGATAGATTTTCCTTTAAAAAATTAGACCTTTCACTGAATGAAAAGACTTTCTTTTTCACATTACGTGTATGTGTTTAGATTGCATTTCACATTAATTAATGCTTCATTACATAAAGCTGGCCCTTCCATTTAACCATAGAGTGTAAAGAAATCTATCCTAATACTAATAAAGGTAGATCTGGATTTTGATAGAATGAGGAGATAAGTTTTCAAAATACAGATTACATTCAGAGTTTTTATTTTTAATAGACCGAATCATCACACCATTCCTTGACCGAGTTACGGTTGTGCATGTCGATATCTCTTTATACTCACGTATAATTATAGGCAAATGGATCTAGAATAAGATTGACTTTAATTTACATTGCCTTCAAAGGTTAACATGATATCTATCGTCATAGATCATAGTGTGCCTGTTTTTTGTTTTTTTTTTTGTAAAAGCGTGATTTCGAATCTTACTAATTTTTTTATCCCGAATCTTATTGTTTTCTTTGTACGGTCACTTTGCTAGAAAAAGAACTAAGCCCCATTTTACTCACGGAATTAGACTAGTGATGGAGACGACTAGAACACATTTTGTATTAAAAAAAGAACCTGGATAAATATGGAGCGACTTGTTACAAAATGATCATTATACACATAAAGTCTTCTTAAGCTGTATAATATCGACAGAATTTGGGCATAAATCGAGCCAGATGAGCTCTATACATGATAATTGTCACTGTTTAATGCGATTGCAGATGTAGTTTAACGAGCTAATTGAAGCATCTGGGAACATGTTTGAATGGAAACTTTAAAAACAAAATAAAAAATAATCACGGCGATGTTTTGTTGTATAAGGGTGCCTGGACTAAAAACTTGCGATAACATAGCGTTTTTTTTTTTACTCATCATAAGTGACTCTATTTATTTACCTACCTAATGAGTTTGACAATGCTCTGACTAGACTGGTTAAGCTCTTTGACATTCACTGTTACCACTGGCTAGTCTGATCAGGATAGAAATCCTTCACTGCTTGACCAGTCTGATCAGGATACGAATCCTTCACTGCTTGACAGTCTGATCAGGATAGGAATCCTTCACTGCTTGGCCAGTCTGATCAGGATAGGAATCCTTCATTGCTTGACCAGTCTGATCAGGATAAAAATCCTTCACTGCTTGACCAGTCTGACCTGGATAGGAATCCTTCACTGCTTGACCAGTCTGATCGGGATAGGAATCCTTCACTGCTTGACCAGTCTGTTCAGGATAGGAATCCTTCACTGCTTGACCAGTCTGATCAGGATAGGAATCCTTCACTGCTTGACCAGTCTGATCAGGATAGGAATCCTTCACTGCTTGACCAGTCTGGTGAGGATAGGAATCCTTCACTGCTTGACCAATCTGATCAGGATAGGAATCCTTCACTGCTTGACCAATCTGATCAGGATAGGAATCCTTCACTGCTTGACCAATCTGATCAGGATAGGAATCCTTCACTGCTTGACCAGTCTGATCAGGATAGGAATCCAAAGTTTTCAATGTGCACCTCATTATCGTGTGAAGATGAGAACAATATCGCAGCCGCGCTTCACATGAACAATAACTTTTGAAAAGAATGTTCGTGAAATAATCGGTAGCTGCTGCAGACAATGATGGCGGTTGTGATTTCTCTCGGAGAAAAAACTCAAAGCTTTTATTTCTCAGCGTTGCTGAAGCATGCGCTATTCGACACTGTACAAAGGATTTAGTAGCAATCCTTTCATCCTTTCATGATGAACTCGTCTCAGAGTTAGTAATGTCCTAGAGCGTGGTTTTTGTCTCTTTTTTTTTAAGAATATTTTTCGTAATGCAAAAAAAAAATAATATCCTCCTTCACGTCTCATTCCTTGATTAAATTATTCCAAGACCCTTTCTTCCTCCTACGCCGTAAACACTGCACTCCTTGAAAGAAAAAAAAAAAAGGAGCCGACAAAAATGCAGTAAAGAAAGAGCGCTGCGCTCAGCTAGCAGATTGCGCTGTCTTGCTGGGGAAGAATCGATGGGGAGATAACAAAGGCTAGTAAGGAATGGTGAGAAATTAATAGAGCCGCTTGTCGCTCTGTTGCTCTGCGGGACCTGTTAACGCCAAAGGCAACACTTTCAACAGACAGATGAGAAACCTATCTGCACAGATTTTCATTTATCAAAAGCTGAGCTCATTTTGAGGAGATACTGGCTAATTCTAGTAACAGATTAGCTTGTAATAGTTTCAACAATAGTTGCAATCATTGATATCAACCTTACTCGGCGTTTAACCTTTGATTCTTTCAGTCTTATATCGTGCCTTACAACTTAAATACGGAATGTCTATGTTGTCTAAATTTTCCAAAAACAGTTTTTTTGCATGACGTTAAGAGGAAAAAAATGATATATTAAAAACGGTTCCACAGCTATCTAGCTCCTCACAGTAGAGAAAGACACATCAGATGGCGGTGAGATATGTAAATTTTTGTGCCATTGTTTAGTTTCTGATTTATCGGACAAATTCTTCCCGTAAAATATTGAATAAATAAAATATTTGTCCAGGTATGTAGCTCGGAATAAAATTGTAACTGTGTTTCACAATTTGTCTCTTTTTCTCGTAATTTTCATAATATTTAAAACATTATCTATTGTAATTTAAAATCTATATTTTGGAGACATTCGTGAGCTTTGTCATTAAAACTGCAGCAAGTCAGTTTGACATATACGGTATACCACGAGTCTGGATGAAAAATTGCCATGACCTTAAGCGTCCGCACTCTTATTTTCCCCTTCACTTAACTCTGATTCTGCACAGACGAGAACAACTCTCAGCAGTGTCTGAAGGGATAATGATCTACGCTAAATGAAGACTGCTGGGAAAAGGGGGGGGGGGTGAAAGACAAAACAAATAACTTTTAGACTATCTGGATGTGAATTTGAGAACTTGTTTCACACGGAAAGCAATATTAGTAACTCAATCAGCGCTCCTCTGTCAATGCCCATCCCCAAATATTTTTAGGACATTTCATAATCTTCATAACTTTAGGTTATAGCAGTTAAAAAATCCATCTCAACGACGGATTTTTTTCACGTTATTTTTATAGTTTTATAGTATGATTTTTAGCTTTAAATGAAAATTATTCTTTGTTACACTTGCTTCTCCTAGAAAAATCTACCTTTTTTTCAACTGTAAGATCATTTCATGACCTTAAGATAAATAATTTAAACAAGAAAAGAAGAAATTTCATTGATTATTCCCGTTTTGAACTATCTCTATTAATTTTTGTTTTATAAAGGATAATTTTGGATTAATAATTTTAGATTAAAGGAAATAAAAGAAAATGAAATTGAAGATCTTAAAATTTGGCAGGACTACCACCGTACAGTTTATTGTGTTGTATTGTAATTGGTTTGAATAAGTGAACTCATATCCTTGAACACCACATTGATTCAACTGTGAAACTGGTTACAACAGGTTATGAACAGTTTTTTCTTCGTCTTAAGATACCAACCTTGGCGGTTAGTGTGAAGGATGTAAGCTACACTGTTTTGATAGATTTTGGGCTAAACAATAACATCTCGCTTTGCCCTACCCTGACCAATGCTCCTTGTCCTAGAAACAGCGTAAACGTACTTTAACGAAATTAAAATTTGCTGACTTCCATGAAAACTAAATCATCAATGTTTTCATAATTATACATTTCCAGAAGAATGCTCCTTCAGTTCTCAGTAGTGTTTGAATGCTTCGGTGAGCTATGGACAAAAAACTATGTACATTAGAGATTTAGATAGGAGGAGAAGATTATGAAATATAATCCACAGCGTGGAAGGGTGTTGTCATAGTAACAATAGATCTTGAAACACGAGACATTAGTTTTCCTACTTGCCAAACAGATTTCCTTTACAAATGCACTTTCTACTACACCCTACGCCATATACAACTATCTTTAAAAAATTTAATGAATCGAAAACTTTTAAACACAGCCCTTACCTAATTAGACAAAAATATTTTATTCTGTTCTTCTGATTTTCAGAATTGAAAAATTACTAATGGTTTGTCTTTGTATGCGTGCTTGCTGGCCTCGTTTCTATCTCTTCTCTGCCTGCCTCTGTCTTTATGTCTCTCTCTCTCTCTCTCTCTCTCTCTCTCTCTCTCTCTCTCTCTCTCTCTCTCTCTCTCTCTCTCTCTCTCTCTCTCTCTCTCTCTCTCTCTCTCTCTCTCTCTCTCTCTATATATATATATATATATATATATATATATATATATATATATAGATAGATACATATATATCTTTCTCTCTCTATCTACATGTCCATGTTTTTCCTTATTTTTTCTTTGCATCTCAACAATATAGCTCTGGTGGGATTTTTTTTTGGGGGGGCCTCTTCCACATCTCTATCTTCTAGGCATTACATTTTAAATGCATGTTGTATCTTTCCATCCATCTGATTATCTTTCTATTTATCAAAACAACATATATATTTATGAATGAATTTTTTTATCCATTGTAATATATGCATAATATATATATATATATATATATATATATATATATATATATATATATATATACATGTTTTTCTAGATAATACAAATCTTTTTAGTAACTGAATCAGAATAGTCCTCGACTCTTAAATTAAAGGGACTCATATAAATTAAAGAAAAGTCTAGATTTTTTTATATTATTCGCTACGCTAGTGTTTTGAGTTTCCTCCTGTCAAGGGAATGATATTTCCGGTTCACATTTTCAAGCAGATATTTATTGCGGTGTGGACATCGGGAGAATATCTCATTTCTTTTTTTCAGGCTTGGCTTTCCCTTAGAAGAAAATACAAAAAGCTTTTTCTGCTATGCGCAGAATGATTGCAAAATATTTGAAGAAATTGGCTTGAAAACAAAAAATAGAGGCTAACAGAAAGTTTGTTGATTTTCTTGGCATAATAATTATTAGACCTGAGAACAGGACTCCACAAGCCGCACAAAAAGCCCAAAAGCAACCAACCACCATCCTTAAACAACAATGTACGAAAAGGTTTAGAGAAACGACTCTCTAACAATTCCTTTAAAGCCAAAATTTTTAAGAAAGCAGAAAAAAATTACAAAAAAGATTTCAAAGAAAATGGCCACAAATACACACAAAACAACAATCTCCAGCAAATTATCAACAAAAATACTGTACAGTTAAGCAATAGCTGCATGAGGTATGTGAAAGAAATAATCAGCAGTCACAACAGAAAAATCCTCAACATTTACAAGGATAGAAAGAACATCTAAAAATATTGCAGTTGTAGAGATAAAAGTAGATGTCCCTTAAAAGATAAATACCAACAAAAAGGCGTAGTTTACCAAGACGGGTACATAGAAATCACAGAAAATAAATTTAAATGTAGGTATAATCATCACACCTCCAGCGTCACACTCTGAAACCAGCCTCAGTGAACATATATGGAAATTACAAGAGTCCAAGATTAAACGTTTCATGTCAAGGAATATAATAAAAACAAAGCAAGACCTTATTCATCTAGCTACCACAGAAATACAATCTGTGAATAGCGGAAAAGCTTTTTTTTTTAAATCCTTACGGAAAAGCCAAGACTAAACAAAAGAAACGAAATGTTCTCACAATGTCGACACCAAAGGACATCTGCTTCAAGCTATAAAGTTAATTTCCAAAAACGTGTCATATTTATCAGAAAATTCATTTTTATCCTATGTTCATTGTTTCAAAAATATTTTGTTTTTGTCTTAATGAGTATATAAAAGCTAATTGTACTGTCTTTTCACTATGCTATACTTGTCATCTAGATCTAAATCCATTATCAAATATGATATGAAGAAGCCATAGTCTCACTCTAATCTTCTCCTACCCTTTCATTTCGAATCAGGCCAGAAAAAGACGCTTATAGACATTATCTAACATTCCGATATAGGGATTTTTTGGGGGATACTTTTATTCAACGATCACCATTTGAATGCTTATCGTAAATAAAACAATTTTGGTACTCCAGATTTTGGTATACGTATAGACTTTTAAAAAACTTTTTGTACATGTTGCAGTTTAAAAAGTCGAACATGTATAATTAAACAAAATTGAGAAGCTTAATCTAAGAGAACTGCTCTTATGTATTTTTATAAGTCTCAGCTAACCGGTATATGGAGAACTGCAGGATGGTCCGCTATTCTAAAACATCTCTAGCTCTTCTTTTGTCAGATTCGCTTTCTATTTAACGCCCCCAAAGTTAAAAAAAAAATAATAAATAAATAGAGAAAGTTCTATCTGTCCCTCGAATTTTTTTGTTTTAATTATTGATTGCCATTTCTGACCCCGACTCCTTCCATCTTTTCCTTTTTGACTGTTATTTTGGTGTCCTTTTATTCTCTCTCTCTCTCTCTCTCTCTCTCTCTCTCTCTCTCTCTCTCTCTCTTCCTCTGTAAGTAATCTAACTCTCTCTCTCTGTCTTTCTCTCTCTCTCTCTCTCTCTCTCTCTCTCTCTCTCTCTCTCTCTCTCTTCCTCTGTAAGTAATCTAACTCTCTCTCTCTCTCTCTCTCTCTCTCTCTCTCTCTCTCTCTCTCTCTCTCTCTCTCTCTCTCTCTTCTTTTATCTTCGATCCTCGCTCCATAATTTGCTTGACTTAGGACCAGGGACAGTTTCTTTTGGGATTTGCACTTTACGATTCCCCTGGGCAATTTTAAAGCAAAAAAGATACCCCTATCTTTTGCATTCGTAACAGTCATGAGAGTTTATTAGGAGTTAATAAGTTAATGGAAGATTATGTGGTCGTGGTTTTTTCAAAACATTATATTTGCATCACAAAACAGGGTATGAGAGAGTTTTAGAGACCGGTAATGAATTCATCCCTGTTGGAAATTGAATATTTGCGTGGGAGTTGAGTTTCAACATTCTAAAAATACATGTGATATTTCAAAGAATTCTCTTCTTTCCCCTTTTTTTCCACATCTTATTTAAGTGCAAAGTGTCATAAAATATTTAAATATTAAAATAGAACTTGAAAAGTTGATGATCAAGGACAAACGTGCTGCTCGAGGGATTTCTTGAAGTCGGCACCGATTGATAAAAACTTGGAAAAACATTTTAACTTAATTTACATAGAAATATATCACTTGTCGCAGTTTGTGTGATCTGTCGATGAATTTATATTTTCTTTTCCGATATTATTATGATTCTGGCTGTTAGTCCCAAATTTATATATATATATATATATATATATATATATATATATATATATATATATATATATATATATATATATATATAGATCTGTTAAGTCATGTGCGTGATAAGATTTCTTTCAATATAAATCCATATAAACTTAATTTGGTTGTTATAAAAGAAAAAAAATGCACTTTAGATGGTTATTTATTTATTTATCTATTTACTATAGTAACATGCTTATTTAAAGTCAAACCTCCGCTATTTGGTATCTTTAGTTTCTCCCCATTGTAAGTTCTCTTATCATTGTGGTTTAGGTGGACTCGTATCCACCACAGACCTAGATCTTGATTTGTCTTGGCAAGTTTCCGCTATCGATAATGGCCAATTCAGTCGGGGATGAGTTAGAATATTTATGGTGATGAAGCCACTGCCATGACATAGATCTTCATCGAGCACTTACGCCGATCTGTTGGGCCAGTTTATCACTCAATAATTCTACAAAAACTGGAGTCCTGAAGAGCGATGGTCGCCGTTACTTTGGTATCAATCGAGCTAATCTCTTGGAGATCCGATCCATCTTTTGGACGACAAAAATGAAGGATAAGTTGAGAAAGGACTGTTTCACAAGCTTATCAGCCAAGGTTTTAAGAAAGACATCGTGGTTAAATCTTTATGGCGAGGACTATGGAATTTCTTGGTCTAGGTATTTGCTATAAAATCTCAGGTTGGAACTATGAAAAGGTAATTCTCATTTGTATACTAAGTTAAAAAAGGAGCCTTACTTGAAAAAAAGATTTTTAAAAAAATAATTGGACAGCTTACATTAGTTATAAATGCTTTTGTTTGCATTTTAAATGAAGATATCGGTGCCTTCAACAGCAAGACTAAAAGTACAGCAATTGACAGATGCAGTGTGGTAGGAACTTTTTTCAAAATAATATGTGGTAGGTGCTCTTTCAGATGGTCGACTAGATAAATGTACCAAAATGCACAACATTATTTTCCAGATGTACAATTTTAAGTCAATACTTATGTCTTCCGTGTCTTTTTTTCCTTAATTACTGTTTTTATCATGGGGCAACAACTAACACTTTTACCGCTTGTCCTCATATTAAATGTTGTGTCAAACATGTGTATAGTTCATGTAATGCCTTGAGTAGATATTTTCAAGGAACATGAAGCTTTAAATAGTCAGACCTGTTAGCTTCCTTGAGAGAAGATTTATACATTTTAAGAATTTGGGATATACTGGTCTGAGAAAGGAGGATTGACATTTCTGAGGGTCAGTTTAGATCAATCCTTTGCAGTTCTCCCCAACTCGATCGGCACAAGTTGGACATGCCTCAGTAAAGAATAAACCGAATTCAGTAAATCAGTAAGCCAGGGTTAGCCAATTTCTCACGCGAACAGCCGTGCAGAAATCAGACCGATACTGTTTTTGAGTTGTATGTATTTATTGGACTTCTTAACAATTGTTCCAGTTCATTCGACGAATCTTTCTAAACCTATCGTTTATCCCAGACCATCTCCTCACAAAACGGGCAGAATCTTCTTGAAAAGCTTTATTGTAAATTAGAACCTGATTTAAGTATTGATACTTTTATAATAATTTGAAGGTGATGTCGTTTATTTTTAGCTGAAAGATTAACTTTTTTTACTCCAAATGGATAAAACTCATATCTCAGTTAAAGGCGTTGCGGTACATCACCTTCTTATTGACGCTAGTGTGAAACTGCTAATCTCTTCTCATCATTCTGTATGGGCTTGAAACAAGAGATGCCTGGTTAATCAATTAACAATTGCAAGTAAAGCCATAGCCCAAAACTCTTTTAGCTTACAATGTTCATCGGAAAAAAATCAGACAGTTCTCATAATCCCAAGATATTTTCCAAAAAATATAAAGTGATGAGTAAAACAAACAAAATTTGGAAAGGTTGAGGATAATTTAAAAAAAAAAATAAGAATCCAACCAAATGTTGGAGAAGTTCAAGCACATGAAAGGCGATGGACTTTAGTTTTCACGGATTGCGAGAGTCCGATAAAACAAAACGTGAGTAAAATGACGACAAGTAAAAGAGGAAAGAGTACATGAGGGTAACATTCAAACTGAACTGCAAATCAGTTTCAAGAGAAGCTGAAGGAGTAGAGACATCACGATCACAACAAAACCTCGGAACTCGGTTCAACTTGGCCAAGCGTTTGTTTGTAAGCTAATCAATACCATGGCAGACAACTCTGTCCCAGATCAGGGCATAACATTTATGATCGGGCGGAGTGGGTGTGAAATATTAAACACACATGACACGTTTCTTTGTTGGATTCCACGGCAATCGTTCGAGAGAGCCGAGTTGAAAATTAGCCTGGTAATGTGTGGCTTGCAAAATTCATTTGTGAGTAACTTGACACGCCTTTTGTTGAAAGCTATGGAAAAACTCTGAAACTGTTCTTTCGGTCACTTGGGTGCGATTCTTTTTTGTTTATATTTCCATCTCTTTCTCTCTAATTTCACTTTATCTGTCAATCGATCGCTCTTCCAAACTCTCTCTTGACTCTCTTTCTTTTTTCTTCCTGCTTTTCTCATTCCCTCTCTTACTCTCTTCTTTCTTTCTCTCTATGTTTTCAAACAGTCGGTATCATTTTGCTCTTTATTTTGTATTATTAATTAATGCAAAAGAAAAGGGTTGTATTTCAAGGATTTAGATACAGTTGAATGTGAAATTTTCTCTTGCTGTTATCTTGCCTCCTCTATCAATTTTCTTCTTCTTCTTCTTCTTCTTCTTCTTCTTCTTCTTCTTCTTCTTCTTCTTCTTCTTCTTCTTCTTCTTCTTCTTCTTCTTCTTCTTCTTCTTCTTCTTCTTCTTCTTCTTCTTCTTCTTCTTCTTCTTCTTCTTCTTCTTCTTCTTCTTCTTCTTCTTCTTCTTCTTCTTCTTCTTCTTCTTCTTCTTCTTCTTCTTCTTCTTCTTCTTCTTCTTCTTCTTCTTCTTCTTCTTCTTCTTCTTCTTCTTCTTCTCTTTGTTTCTTTTATCATTTTACCGAGCCTTCTGCATATTTTCTTTTTTATACCTTTCTGTTCGTTTCCTGCGTGTTCCCTGCCCCCCTCCGCTGGTGCACGACGTCCTCTCGCAGCGGTAAAGAGCCAAGACCAGAGAGAGACATCAAGACCATGTCCCGGGAGGTGGCGCTCTCGCACTAGGCCTGTCTAAACGGTGGACCACTTTTTTTTTTATTTTTCATTTTTTGTTTGTATAAGTGACTGCCCAAGAAGCTCCCCAAAAGAAATCGCTGCCGACATAAAATCATCAGTAAAAATTACGTAGATTCTTTTTTTAAATGTATTTTCCTGTAAATATTGGCATAGACAACTGGGATTTCCTAAGCATTTAGTCCCATCCAGCGCTCCGCCTTAATGGGGAAAAATTCTATTTTTTCAGAATATGAAAAACAACAGATTTTTTGTCGCACAGTATTGGCTTATAAATGTCAATATTTGGACCCAAAATATGTCTACATACTGGCAAAATTCCAGAGGTCCTCAACATATAAGGTTAAAAAATTTCATCGTCACGCACTTTAGAAGAGCTGCAACCGGTTGGATGAGACATAATATAAAGAAAAAGACCAACATGCAAAAAACAAAAAAAATAAATTTTAAAATGCCCAAGCTTAGCGAATATATGAAGCTGCCCTTTCATACGAATTTTATGTGAATTCCGCAGAAAAACAAGTTGGCATCACCTTTAAACGTTATGCTATTGTTTGTTGGTTCTTCCGCTTTACATGACATTTGCATTGGGAATTAAAAGTACTTGAAAACAAATAAGTCTGATGACAAAAGCATTTTATAGCATTGTTTGATTGTTACAGGTTCTTATCTTTACTAAGCTAAAATAATGTAAAAAAAAACAACAACAACAACAACAAAAACCAGAAAGTCACAAGCCTCATGTTCTCTCCATGACCTTTTGAAGCGTGCATAAAGATTTTCGTTTTAGAATAATGTAGAAGTTAAAATAGTAATTGTATGCGCATATTTTCGTCAGGTACCCTCAGCTTGGTCTAATTCTAAATCAATCATGACCTGGCCAAACGAAAATGCACGAGGCATCACAGCTGTCTGGACACCATAATTGGTCAGTTTGTCGTTTGACCGTATTCTGGCATGACCCACTTTAACCAAGGCGTTGCTGCAAGGATATTATGTAGACAGTTGGGATGACCATGCTTGACTACAAGGGAATTGACGGATTGTGCCAGCAATAAGCCAGCTGGTTGTGATTGTATCTATGGGACGCAAGGGCAGATTACTGGCGTTATTTCCGAGTCTTATGGGACCGGTACATCCCTGGACAGGTCAAGTGGGCGGGGTCTTGGTTATGGACACTTGTGGGAAGTAGAGGCTGGTCTATTATCTCCCCCTGACTGATGGAGAAAAGTTATAGATTATTAGGAATAACAAGCGCGATCGATATATCACTCCAATGAGTTGCATCTCTTAGGAGGGATAGTCGGTCGGAATAGCATGATAACGGGCGGTCTTTACAGAAGTCACACACGAGGAAAATATAATACAAAGGAAATAACAATGCAAGATTCTGTGGAGGATAGAAGGCATTAAATAAGGATATGTAAAAGGTGATGAGTAAACATGTATGGCGGATGTAAAAAAAATTGAAATATGGAATTGTGGGCAGAGAAAAAAGCGGATATAAAAAAAAGGATAGGGATAAAATATCACTAGTTGGGGAAGAGAAATATTCATATGAATTTCTTTACAGTGAGAGAGCACAGACAGAAAGAAATGGACGGAAATATAGACAGAGATAGAGAGAGGGGGTACAGAGAGAAAGAAATGGACGGAAATATAGACAGAGATAGAGAGAGGGGGTACAGAGAAAGGGAAATCGACTCAAAGTCACAGAGAAAAAGAGAGTCTAAAGCGGGGACAGTGAAATGCTATTGACCAACAACAATGGACAAAAAGAAAAAAAAACAGGAGAGATGAGTAATTATCTGGAGCAGTCCTACACGTTACAAACCCGGGGATGAGATGGGGAAAGGGGAAGTGGGATACGTGCGGAGATCACCCCCCTGGGACAGCAACTCATAAGCTACTGGCCTACATCTGAGATGGTTTTTTAGGATCTAATTATTGCGCAGAGCACAGGGGGAGCTGGTCTCGTGCTAGCTGTCTGCCGGGTGAGAGACCTACCTCTGCCTAATGACACTGGTTAAAGGCTCCTAAATTGATGCTTTCCGAGAGAAACACGACAAACGGACTACTTTCCTCGGGTTATTTACAAAAAATTTTCCTATGTTTTCTTCTGCGTTGCTGCCTTATTGATGACTTCCATCATACGTATTGAATGTTTTGAACTTCCATAAACACAAAAAGAATTTTCTTTTATTTACGTTTGGCTCAAAATTAATAGTTGTATGTTTTGAAAGTTAAAAAATAATTTTTCTTGATTAAAATAGTAAGAGGAGGTTGCAATGTGCTTGTTTCATTGTTGTATTGACAGAATGGCATATCTGACTTTATTGCTGGTTCTTTAGAAATAACATGACATTTTGCTCTTAAGGCGTAGTGACTCGTATACAGGGTTCTAGATAGGGAAATTACATGGCTATAGACAAAAACGTAGTTTGATTGAAAAGATTAAAAATTATCTGCAAGATATTTCGGAACAATATCACAAAACGAGCACAATAAGCAAATGCAAAAGTTCATTGCAGAAAACCTACCCTTTAGCAAATAAATAAATCATATAATAATAGCTGGTTGCCATATGCTGCAGACAAAATATTGTAGGGAAAAAGCATACAACTGTTTTAGAGTAAAAACGGGGCTAAATAGGTGCAATTCCTAACTTTTCAAACTTTCTGAACTAACTATGGCTTTTATTTCATTTTTTTAAAGATCTCTTTATTTGCAGATTTTTTTGTCCGCTTGAGTAAGGAAAATTTGACAAATATCTAAGCGTGGTGCCATTAAGCTATTAATAACAGAAAGTCCAAATCATATTTTACTCGTGACCAGTGTAAATGTTTAAGGATTGGTGAAACATTGTCCCGCTTTCTGTTGCGTGTTACCATCCTAGCAGCACTGTTTTGGTATCTTTGTAACTTATTCAGGCTGTCGTTAGGTGAGTTCATATATTAAAAATTCCAATACTCCAACCTTGAAACAATAAAAACTAATGCAAGAGGTATTTGAGAATCGTTGCAACTGTTTTTACCAATGGAACTGATTGCAGCGTGCACACATGTTATGGTAAGATATTTAAGATGAATTTATTACAGTATGGAAGAATCCATAGTGACTAGTTTAAAACTCTTAGCCATGATATAAAGAATATGGCCTATGGTTTTGGCGTTTTTTGTTCAATACAACAATACTCACAGTCTTGCGAACATTTTTTTTTTGTCTCTCTATCGAAAACTTTAAGGCTAACGAATTGGGCCTCTCCACTTAA
>JAWDGP010002477.1:0-5000 GCA_033675545.1 Elysia crispata | reverse complement strand
ATATGTCCATGTATTTCCAACATGCCTGAAAACCTTTTCACCGCGGACTGGTTGGCTGTGCGCCCTCTGTGGGCCTTGAACAAGCTAATATAAGCACGGTTGTTGATGGAACTGACACTACCAACCTTTGGTCTAGCCGAGAATCGGCCCGGGACATCCTAGTTGTCAGTCCGACGCTCTACTGACTGAGCTTTCTGGATACCAAAAATGTCCCTCAAGACTCAAATGGTATTGAAAACACAGCGTTATCAATTAATGCACTCTCAATTTATCAAGATTTGGTGTTTACAAATTCTCTTAAATTACAAATTGGTCTCAAGGAGAGTAGTATTATTAGGAGAATCAGTTCTTTTAGGCGAAGCAAACAAATGGCTGTTAGTTCAGTACTTAATGTTTTCAGGGCTGTAAAATTTTCCTTTATCTCGATGAAGATGGAGACCTCTGAATTGGCTCTGCTGTGAAGGTGCCGTAAGGTAGATATGTTACAGAAATAAAAGGCATGTGCAGCAGTTCTTTCTTGGTCCACGTCATGAAACAATAAGTTGAGACACAACCACATCCAGCTTGAATGGTCAAAGACATAACAGAATTCCTTGAACCGTAAGGTTTTCACAACAAACCTGCCACCGAGAAGGATGGGAACGTATACATTCATTGAAAGAAAACTAATTATTATGAGACCCTTGCAAATGCATCAATTCAACAATTGAAAAAATGAGGCAACAACAACACTCTGAAATGATACCAGCCACTGTGAGAAGACGCAAATTGAAATAATGATAGTGACGCGTCATTAGAGACTGCAGAAACTTTGCTCTGGACCATCGCGCAGGAGAGCGGGCGAAGCAGAGGAAAGAGACGGGGCTTTTTAGGTATGATCAAGTAAACAAGAGAGAGATAGAGAAAGAGAGACAGACAGATAAACAACCAGAGATAGAAACAGAGGCAGAGACAGGCAGGCAGATAGACAGACAGTCAGACAGACAGTCAGACGGAGGGACAGAAACAGACCGAGAAAAAAGAGAAAGAGAGTAGGTGAAAAAGGCGTGCGAGAAAGTTTGTCATGAGTTAGTCTTCGATAGCTAAGCAAAGGGAGAGAGAAGAAAATGCGCACAGACTGACAAACATTAACAAAAATAACCAGTTCTATAAATAGGTGAAACAATAGAGAGACACAGGAAGGGATGAGAGGAGCAGAGTAGTGGAGTCTTAAAATCAATTTCCTGGGGCTGTCAAGAGTGAAAAATGAAACCTACCCGTTACTTTCAATGGGAGACAAAGAAGAATATGTCGAGAGAATGAAAGGCAAAAACTGAACATTTTGCTTCTTCAAGAAAAATGTCTACAATTATACAAAGCTAAATACTTTATTTCTCTAGCTCTTTTCTAATAAACTTTTTAACAAAAAATTCATATTTTCGATTGTATTGGGAGAAATGTTGGACTCTTTTGTTTTCGGTTCATTTGCTATTTGTTCTTGTTTCCATATTATTGTGTCTCAAACAATAAAATGCTTCAGTAGTCTTTAAATATTCAAACTGAGACATGACTTTGTTCTGGACTTCAGAACAAAACATGGCGTGGCTGGAATATTATTGGAATCTGGTGGGGAAGTATTGTGTGATTCTAATCTTCGGTGGAAAGTCTTGGCTTTGTTATAACTTGAGATAGTGAGAAGAAGCGTAATTGGAATCTACAAAATGAACATATTGTGTCAAAAACATAAGAAATTAAACTTGTGTCGATCGGAATCTTTGGTGGAAGAGCATGGCATCGTTGATAGAAAGATAAGGCATGGTTGGAAACTACTGTAGTAAGATTAGCCGCGGTTAAAAAGTACTCGAAAAAGACATTGGGAGGTCAAAATCTGTGCTGGAAAGACATGTGTGGCTAGAGTCTGCTATGACATGGCATAGTTCAGTTTTCGCAATAAAAAGCCATAGTTTGGCTACACGTTCTCTTTTGAACTCAAGTCCTAAGAATTAACATGTCAGAATTATTTAGCGTTTATATTCAAAACATCTTATTTTGAGCAACTGACTTACGCAGTTACTATGGATCGTAAATCTGGAAAAGTGCTGGCTATTTTTAGCGATTGAAAGATATGTCTTCGGAAGACGTTTGTGCGGCTGAAAACTACTATGAAAAAGATGGCTTGGCCACATGTTTCGATACAATGTTATAGTATAGTTGGAAGCTTTAATGAAAAACTATGACTTGGTTACAGGTTTCGATACAATGCTATAGTGTAGTTAGAAGCTCTGGTGAAAAACAATGACTTGGCCACAGGTTAAGATAGAATGCTATAGTACAGTTGGAGGCTCTTATGAAAAACTATGGCTTGGCCACATGTTTAGATACAATGCTGTAGTATAGTTGAAAGCTCTGATGAAAAACTATGACTTGGCCACATGTTTCGATACAATGCTATAGTATAGTTGGAAGCTCTGATGAAAAACTATGCTATGGCTCGGCGGTGGTAAGTATAGGCAGAAAGTCATGGCGTGATTGGAACATCTAGCTTAGTCCATAAAAGGATTGAACGCAAACGGAAGACATTCCGTCTTTGAACTCTCAACCCAAAAGGCGTAAGGATGAGCGTTATGAGAGAGCAGGGAGTGGTGCGCAGACGTCTGGGGGGGACAGCCATTCATTGCGCGGATAGTGAAATCGATAAAGTTATTTTTTATACTAGTTACCATTTAACACAGCTGATCATTAAGACACCAAACGGTGACTTTTTTTACCACATAGCTAGTGCTAATGTCCAGGATTTCTATTTACCCAGAAATTGTGTAGGTAATACTTTTAGAAGGAATATATCCGGCAGTCATTATTTGTGTAGAAACTTTTCATCCAACATAAAGCTATTATCTCAACAGGTATATCCTAGATCAAGCTCAAAACTTTTATCTCCGTGCACCTAGATCAAATCTATGTCGAATTGGCCTTTCACAGTTTAATGGAAAAATCTGAGTCCAGCGATAAACTTTGCAACAATAAACATCCACCATATATTTTTTGTAAATTAAGCTGCTTAGGACTTGCCCAACGCTTTTTTCCTTATGTTACAGACAAGCTGATCAGGATTTGGCAAGCCGAAAAATTTTGTTAGAGAACCTTGTTTGTTTAGATACAAAGTTAAAATCAATTTTCGAGTACTTTTCTTCGGTCTAAGACCCTCCAATCAATACTCAGGGAGGGAAAAGTGAGGAATGCTGTCAGTTTCTCACAAGTTAATAGTACTTCAGATTTTACATTCGCTTGGCATGTCGGACTTATGAAGTACGTCAGTGTTAGGCGTCTGGGAAATAGGCAGGAAGGAAGTGTCAGGAAGGAAGAGGAGGATAAAAGTCGTTAAAGGACGAAGTAAAAAAATATGAAAGACATGTATATCTATGAAACGATGCATGAAAAGAAAGATAGATTGGCGGATAGAGAGATAAAACAGAAGAGACATACATAAATATGGTAGAGAGGGAACGAAAAACTTAAGATAGAAAAGCGTCATCTAAACATGATAACTTATATTGCTGTCTTATCAGTTATTTACTTTTTTAGTAAATTATAAGCATAATGAGTGGGCGTTCCTTATGAAGAGAGAGAAAAGAAGCAATATAGAACCAGACAAATAAGCAGACAGAGAAGAAGAAAGAAAAAGAGAGGCAGACAGAGAGAGACAGACAGACAGACAAACAGACAGACAGACAGAGACAAAGACAGAGACGGAAACAGGGCAGAGACAGAGAAAGGGTGACATCTGTTGAGGAAAAGGGAGTGAGTGAAGAATGTTATTCTGGAGAAGTGTTTCCACCAGTTTGTTTTTACCTGACCTCACTTTGTTGCTGTTTAGGAACACTTTAATAGAAATAAAGAAGAAAAAAAATCACGATGGCTTCAGAATGCTCTTGAATTATTGATGTAGCCTATCATTTTGCCACTCTATTTACACCCACTGATCATGATAAACTTTTGAAACACATTGCATTCTCTGGTTGGATTTTGTGAAAATTGTCCCTGGACCGCTTGCCTGTCCCGAGTTATTATCTTGTCTTTAAATTTATCATCATTAAATGATGTTTGTCCGCCCAGAACATTGAATACTGTTCACAATTTTATGTGTTCATATAAGGTGTTTAGTTTTCTTTTTTTATGGATTGTTCAACTGCATCATTCATGCGTCCTTGAAGTTTACAGATGAAAAAGGACGGAACATTTGCTTTATAAAGACTGAATTTCATTTAAACTGACATCAAACTTGGATGCACAATTTACTGTAAAGACCACCACTGATAAAACTGATTAAAGTTCAGTTTGTTTCTTTGTTTGTTTTTGTTTTTTGGAGGATGGGGTTGTTTTTGTTTTATTTTTTGTTTTTTGTTCTTCGGTTGTTTTTTTTTACATAAGTTGATTCCAATTCAACTAATTGTCAGTCATGAGTGAATTGTTCGGTCTGGGGAAAAATTATGACGGAACTTGTCCTGCCATCCTAGCATAAATGTTGTAATTGTGGAATGTTATGATATATTAATTCCCGATAACAGGAAGATCTCCCTGAAGCGTTTGTCTGAGTTATCAATCATGTACCGGGGCCTTTCACGGGAAAAGTGTAAAGTTATGATCCATCCTCTCCAAACGAATAGTAGATTTTAACAACAAATTGCATTGTGTAGAGAGCCAATTTGCCTTTTGTGTGGGACTTGGAGAAGTGCGTCAGCCCACTCCTATACAGCAGGTAGGTGGGTTTTAAATTTTAAAACAGGGTTGATATTTGAGTCATAACTTGAAATCCGGAAGACAGATATCTTGCATAAAAATTGCCATCTGAATTACAGTGATTTCCTTTACAAGAATAATAGAACGACTGGCTGAAGTAAAGAACCTAGGGCTCTGTAACTTTAAAATGTTTGAAATTTTCACCAGCCGAAGTATTCCATTTTGTAAGATGATATCGAATTGATCACCGAGGGATTCAATGGTTGGTTGATAAAGTCCAACAG
>JAWDGP010002476.1:37500-42500 GCA_033675545.1 Elysia crispata | reverse complement strand
AACTGACCAGTACCATATAGTCAATGTTTGTTGTTACATATAACAAGCCAACTCACAACTGACCAGTACCATACAGTCAATGTTTGTTGTTACATATAACAAGCCAACCCACAACTGACCAGTACCATATAGTCAATGTTTGTTGTTACATATAACAAGCCAACCCACAACTGACCAGTACCATATAGTCAATGTTTGTTGTTACATATAACAAGCCAACTCACAACTGACCAGTACCATATAGTCAATGTTTGTTGTTACATATAACAAGCCAACCCACAACTGACCAGTACTATACAGTCAATGTTTGTTGTTACATATAACAAGCCAACTCACAACTGACCAGTACCATATAGTCAATGTTTGTTGTTACATATAACAAGCCAACTCACAACTGACCAGTACCATATAGTCAATGTTTGTTGTTACATATAACAAGCCAACTCACAACTGACCAGTACCATATAAAACGAAATTCAAGCTAGCCAATATTTTCCTTTGCGAAAATATATTTTATTAAAAAATTTAAAGGAATATCTTAACTTAGATTAACTTTAAACCATATCTTATGTTTCTGCATCTGTATTCAAGCATCCTCTCCTGGCAGGCAAGCTTGCTCTCTTGACGCACTGAGCAGTGCTTTACAATGCTAGTATGAGCTCTTTCTTCTCTTACCGGTAGCTTCCGCCTCTTTCCCGGGGTCAGGGGTCAAGATTCGCCACTTCTGCTTATCTCGTGGCCGTTTGCCACAGGTCTTGGTCGCTTCTCCAATATTCCGGCTTGTTCTCAACCCCTCACCCCTCCCGACCCCTCTCCCATCTGATTCTTTCGATTTGATATAGCTCCTCCAGTACAGAGAAATCCCAAACTTGCTTGAAATGTGAGCAGCTATAGGAGGCAAATGAATCTGCCGGCCAAATAGTCTCCTCTCCATGATAATGAATGTTTAAAAGAAATCTGTAAGTAGATTTGGATTTTACAAACTTAGTTAACAATTCTTAATGGCGCAGTTGGTAGAGAAACGGACAGAGGACAGACAAGCCGAAGATCGTAGTTCGATTCCTAACTGAGATGAGACTTCTGGTGGGAAAGTCGGGTTCTATCTGATCAGTGTGTAAATCTGACCTGATAAACGGCGGGTTAGAGGTGATACAGTCTGATCTTTACTGTTCTCAAATGGTTTAGAACCAACAATGACGAAAGACCTTCCCTCCCTATTGTAGCCCGTTTAAAGCAAGAACGAACTCACCCCTATCAATAATTTGAAAATAATTTCGCTTCTTAAGAATCGTGAAATAAGACGCCTAGAACCAGGAATTACACGCTGATAGAGGAGGTGAAATGGCTGTAGCTCTTAATAGGTTCTTCCTATCAGAAAATGGAGAAACAGCGTCACTTTTTATGTCACGGTTATAAAAACTAGATGCCCTGATCAAACGAGAAGTGAGATGCCGTATGTAGGCATCCATGATGGAAGGAGAAAATACCGTAATCTAGCAGTAACTACCGGCACTTCCGAATTCGCATGTCAAAATCAATTTTATCAAAAGACCTCAAAATCTGATTCTTTTCCGACGGAAACATATATTGCCAATATTCTGGGAAATTTTTTCCAAGGATCAACATCGATAAGAACAATTTTTAAGGTTATTTTAAATTTCTGAAATGATTCAGAATCTAGGTCTAGATCTAACTTTGAGTACTAAGTACGGTACTTCACTGTCATCGTGGCAAAGCATCTAGTTACCGGCAGGGGTGCAGAGAATGAGACAGAAAAAATATGATTGGTTGAAATTCAGATCGGCCAATACTGGAAATGGTCAATTATGTACTTTCCCAATCGATTTAAAAACCCTTCTTAACGCTAATTATAGGGCTGAAAAAGTTTTGCAAATGTATTGCCTTGTGATAGGACTTCAGGAAATGGGCTAAAAAAATAATTAATAATTTTTGTACAATTCAAATCTATTTACAAATTGTTTTTAAATATTCATTATCATGTAGGTTTAAGTAACTGCGCGGCTAAGAAATCCAACAAGGTAGCGCACTGTTACGCATTGAATGCAAAAAGTCACAGCTTTCTAATAAGCGTTTAAAAAGATCTAAAAACAGATTGGGAAAGTGTACAATTAGTCGATTTACCTTATTCTGTACTTTTTTACCTTTAAGAAAATCCTCATCAACAACTATTAGAAAGCTATGAATTTCCACACAAAAAACCTGCTTAAATTAGATTTGTATTTTACAAAATTAAACAAAATTCTTGATCTTAGCTGCGCATTTTTAAAAAATTTATGCGGATAATATTTAATTTGAAATTACTCTACAGGGAATGCGATGAGAAAGAGTTGTGTCAATTTATTAGAAGTCTTGAGTTGTGTTCAACAATCAGAAACAATTCGAAGATCTAAGCAGATCTAGATAATTTTATAGTAAAATGTTTTATCATGCTCACGTTTATGTTTCCCCTTTTTGCTTCAAATTTTACATAAATGTGCATTCTTCAAAAAGCTCTAGCTTGATAGGCTAACAACAGTTTCAAGCAGAACTCCTGAGTTCAGACTCTGTACCACATCTCTTTGCGAAACTGGTTAATTTCCTACGTACACACGTGCTTTTTAATCACGTTGCTTTTAAAATTTCTCCTTTCTATTTCGAATTTTAAGTTCATAAACCAACAATTCTGTACTTTAAGAGCGGGTGAGGTGGTTAAAAAAAGACTCGAAACTTCACAAGATGGTCAGTTAGATTAATGGCTTTAATTAACAGCCAGTCCTTCATTAAAAAAAAAAGAGTTACATAACTAATTAACTTGATGGCTATAAACTTAAAACACCACACGACGAGCTCAAAGAATCGAAAGTCTAATTAACTAACTAAACTAACAGCCGTCCACAGACTTTATAAAAACACCCAGAGCTACGACTCAGCTCAGTCTCGAGTCGAGCCCAAACCCTTCACCATGCTCACCCTCACCGTTCTACTTCTGCTCGTGTTGGGCACTGCCCAGGCACAGATGAACAAGACTTGCTGTCCACCAGAGTTCTCTGCCCTCGGCTACAGCTTTCTTCTGGACGCCATGTATGACTATTACCACGATTCCAAGACTGGCGACAGTTTGTCTGCAGACATACACGGAAAATTGATGATTTTGAGGGAAAACAAGTCCGGCCGTCTGTACACAAGACTTCTGAGTGACAACAACTGTACATACCAGGAATTCCCTGAACTTGTGGTTTGTATTCTAGGAAGATTAAAGATTCAAAGAAAAATGTTATGGCATTAGATTTAATTTGCATTTCTTTCGCGGCTAAGGATTCTGGAGTTCACAGAACTTCTGGTTTGTACAATTCTTCTTCACTTGTCTAATTTTTCTAGACTTGTCTAATGTTCATACTAAGGTTTGTCTAAGTCTTCTAAACTTGTCTAATGTTCATAGAAAAGTTTGTTGGTTTCTTCTAAACGTGTCTAATGTTCATAGTTAGGCTTATACAATTCTTCTAGACATGTCTCCTGTTCATAGAAAAGTTTGTCGGTTTCTTCTAAACGTGTCTAATGTTCATAGTTAGGCTTATACAATTCTTCTAGACTTGTCTCCTGTTCATAGAAAAGTTTGTCGGTTTCTTCTAAACGTGTCTAATGTTCATAGTTAGGCTTATACAATTCTTCTAGACATGTCTCCTGTTCATAGAAAAGTTTGTCGGTTTCTTCTAAACGTGTCTACTGTTCATAGTAAGGTTTATACAATTCTTCTAAACGTGTCTACTGTTCATAGTAAGGCTTATGCAATTCTTCTAGACTTGTCTACTGTTCATAGTAAGTTTTATACAATTCTTCTAGACTTGTCTACTGTTCATAGTAAGGTTTATACAATTCTTCTAGACATGTCTCCTGTTCACAGTAAGGTTTATACAATTCTTCTAGACTTGTCTCCTGTTCACAGTAAGGTTTATACAATTCTTCTAGACTTGTCTACTGTTCATAGTAAGGTTTATACAATTCTTCTAGACTTGTCTACTGTTCATAGTAAGGTTTATACAATTCTTCTAGACTTGTCTACTGTTCATAGTAAGGTTTATACAATTCTTCTAGACTTGTCTACTGTTCATAGTAAGGTTTATACAATTCTTCTAGACTTGTCTACTGTTCATAGTAAGGTTTATACAATTCTTCTAGACTTGTCTACTGTTCATAGTAAGGTTTATACAATTCTTCTAGACTTGTCTACTGTTCATAGTAAGGTTTATACAATTCTTCTAGACTTGTCTACTGTTCATAGTAAGGTTTATACAATTCTTCTAGACTTGTCTACTGTTCATAGTAAGGTTTATACAATTCTTCTAGACTTGTCTACTGTTCATAGTAAGGTTTATACAATTCTTCTAGACTTGTCTACTGTTCATAGTAAGGTTTATACAATTCTTCTAGACTTGTCTACTGTTCATAGTAAGGTTTATACAATTCTTCTAGACTTGTCTACTGTTCATAGTAAGGTTTATACAATTCTTCTAGACTTGTCTACTGTTCATAGTAAGGTTTATACAATTCTTCTAGACTTGTCTACTGTTCATAGTAAGGTTTATACAATTCTTCTAGACATGTCTCCTGTTCACAGTAAGGTTTATACAATTCTTCTAGACTTGTCTACTGTTCATAGTAAGGTTTATACAATTCTTCTAGACTTGTCTACTGTTCATAGTAAGGTTTATACAATTCTTCTAGACTTGTCTACTGTTCATAGTAAGGTTTATACAATTCTTCTAGACTCGTCTCCTGTTCACAGTAAGGTTTATACAATTCTTCTAGACTTGTCTACTGTTCATAGTAAGGTTTATACAATTCTTCTAGACATGTCCCCTGTTCATAGAAAAGTTTGTCGGTTTCTTCTAAACGTGTCTAATGTTCATAGTTAGGCTTATACAATTCTTCTAGACATGTCTCCTGTTCATAGAAAAGTTTGTCGGTTTCTTCTAAACGTGTCTAATGTTCATAGTTAGGTT
>JAWDGP010002476.1:17500-27500 GCA_033675545.1 Elysia crispata | reverse complement strand
ACTTCTCTAGACGGTCAGATCAGATAGATTCAATCAGTTAATCAATTAGATGACTGTAACGCATTGTACCATAAGTTGATCTATCCATTTCCTCACCCTTTTTTGGTGCGTAACTTTTGGGTAGCGGATCGGCTAGATCTATGTACATTATCTTATTTGGTTGCATAACGTTTGTATTTCAAGCCTAAGAACTTAGTTTTGTTTATTGAACACAGCCCGCACTTGTATGGTCAAGATTCTTCTCGAATCTCCGACTTAGTTCTAGCATAGTAATGATCTTGTCGCCCCTTGTTTACCTTTGTTTTGATTGGTTGCTAATTGTTAATGACGTGTACCGAGAATGTTCTTTTATGATTTATGTAATTCTTTTTCTGGATGATTCGACGAGATTTTGTATAAATAAGAATCCAAATTATATTCAGTCAACAACATTGAGTCTACAGTGAGTCAACATCAAGTCTACAGTGAGTGATTGTTTTAAGTCTACCTGCAGTGAGTGATTATTGAGTCAACCTACAGATATTGTATAGTCTAGCTCTTGTGTTGGATTAAACAGTTTGCAATCTTTACTTGCGGACTTCGGACTTATGTTCTACGGGCGAGTCGTGTGATTGGCTGTAAATATTTTGAAACCCCTAGACAAACAGAGCCTAACAGATCACCCCCATCATCAAAATCTGTTACAAAATCCTTCTCTTTAGCGTAGGCGATCAGGACCTGCCACCCATCTCTATCCCTCGTTGTTTTCAGAGCATCTGCCAATCGTCCTACATTTAGCCACGTCGTAAATCCGTCCATAATCCAACATCTTTTCACACTGTTTTCCCCTGCTGCGTTTTCCTTCCATCATTCCGGTTGTCACAAGAGGATCGAGTCTCTCTCTACTCATCGCATCGTCAAAAAAGGTTGCCTGGCGTTAACGCATTCTTTGTATGTCAGCTTTTCGTAACGCTGTTAGTTTTATTTCTCTGCAGTCCATGAGGTTGGTGCTCGTAGCTTTCTTCCTGGCAGATTAACGGCTGTAATTAACACCCAATAGGCTTACTGCTTAAAAAAATAATAGTAAAACTGCGCCATGTTTCAAAACTAATTAGACCGAGGGCTATAAACTTAAAAACCATACCTGTAACTCAGTAAATTGAAAGTGCAACGCTATAAAAGATCCAGAACTCCAGCGGCCGTCAGTTTTAAGTCGAACCCAAACCCATCAAGATGCTCACCCTCGCCGCTCTATTTCTGCTCGTTTTGGGCACTGCCCGGGCACAGATGAACCAGACTTGCTGCCCTCCACAGTACTCTGCCCTGTCATACTGCGGCCGGATGGACATACTGACTGACTATTACTACGATTCTGTGACTGGAGACAATTTGTCCGTGGACACAAAGGGAAATTTGGTCATGTTTCAACAAGCCCATACCGGCCGTCTCTACACAAGACATCTGTCTAACAACACCTGCACCTATCAGGAATTCTCAGAACTTGTGGTTTGTATTCTGCGAAAGTCAAAGTTTCAAAGAAAACCGTTTTAGTATTTAGAGATAATAATGCTGTTAAATATTTTTTTATGACGATTGAGGATTCTCGAGGTCCAGACATGCCGGATTGCACAATGCTTCTAGATTTGTCTATTATTGGTTTTCGTAGACGTGAAATAGAAGACTTAAAAGTCCATTTATCTGTATTTCTGCTTTTCTCTCTCTCTCTCTCTCTCTCTCTCTCTCTCTCTCTCTCTCTCTCTCTCTCTCTCTCTTTTTCTCTTCTCTTTCAATATCTCTTTATCTCTCTTTTTTTCTTACCTCTGTATTACATTATCTCTCTCTCTCTCATATACATCCCCTTATCTGTCTATCTGTCTGTCTGTCTGTATGTGTATCTTTGTCTTCTTCTTTATGTATTACTCCTCTAACATTATTCATCATCTGGACCTCCTCCTCTAGCTCGACCTCATCTCTCTATCTATTTTTTATTCATCTGAGTCGCTAACTCGCTAACTCGCTAACTCGCTAACTCGCTCACGCTACTTGTGTTGTCTTACACAAATAAGTGTGAAATGGATATCCTAAAGATGACCTTAATACCATTTTTCGAATGCATTATTAATTTTAGATATCCGTGTTTGAAGAAAATGAGGTCTTGCGCAATGATTTTGTAATTAGGAGACAGATAAGAAACAAAAAGCCGTATTTGACTAAGAATTATAGCTTAAAGGAATCTGAAACAACCACCCCCTCTCTTTTTTTATATAAGAGAACAATATGGTTAGAAAATCATGGGAAAATAATTAGATATGAAGAAATATTCGCAATTTTCTATGTGTCCACGCATATTGTTAGAAGAATATAAATAGTTATCTTATTTTGTAAAATCCAAATTTATGACAATTTTTTTTAAACATTCAGTATCATTAAGGTTTAAAATAACTGCACGGCTAAGAACTCCCACAAGACAATACACTTTTATGCACTTCATGAGGAAATTCACAGCTTCTAATAAGAGTTTTTAAGGATCTAAAAACAGATTGGGGAAGTATAGAATTAGTCGATTTACTTTATTGAATATGGAGATTGTTTCAAGTTAATCAGCACTGGAACGTTTTCATAGAAAGAAAAAGAACCCTGCAGTGAAATAAACAGAACCAAAATAAAAGTAAGCATAAAGAGAACTTTATGTTGAAGCATTATTTAAGCAACATAAGCAGAATTTCCAGTTATCTCTCTATCTTTTCAATCATCTACAATCTCTTTATAAACCTCTAAATATAAATATTTATAAAATTTTAATATGATCGCCATCTAATTCTACATGAATATTCCACTATTGACATGTACATATAGAAAAATTATTTGTTCATTTTTAAATCCTCTAATATATATATATATACATATACATACATACGATATTCGACTATTCGAAAAAGAATACATAATTATGACAATGGTCGATATATCCATATTCGAACAATCGCAAGATCTGTATGCATTAACCTAATTTATTCACTTATAAATCTTTCAGGGTCTCCATAATTGCATAGATTCGACCATGACCTTCATGGGAGCGATCAAGCTGGACGGAAAGACCGTCTACGAGTGGCATGCGCACACGAGCACTTTGGACAGTACGATAATTGTCGACGACATGTGTGTGCCGAAAATTCTCCACAGAAGACTGAACGATTCCCCTTTGCTTTCAGCCGTTTATTTCAATTCGATTCCACACGCCAATGTAAGCGCAGTGGCACGCTTTGATAAGACCGGGTGTCTGAAGGCCATGTAGTAGGACTGTTTACCTCCTGTGTTAGACTTGATGGAATAAAGTACAAACATAAAATAGGAATAATTGTTGAAACATTCAATGCTGGTATTTGATAAGACTGGGTGTCTGAAGGCCATGTAGTAGGACTGTTTACCTCCTGTGTTAGACTTGATGGAATAAAGTACAAATTAAAAATAGGAATAATTGTTGAAACATTCAATGCTGGTATTTGAACATAGTGGGGCTGTTTACCTGCTGTGTTAGATTTGATGGAATAAAGTACAAATATAAAATAGGAATATATGTTGAAACATTCAATGCTGGTATTTGAACATAGTGGGGCTGTTTACCTGCTGTGTTAGATTTGATGGAATAAAGTACAAATATAAAATAGGAATATTTGTTGAAACATTCAATGCTGGTATTTGAACATAGTGGGGCTGTTTACCTGCTGTGTTAGATTTGATGGAATAAAGTACAAATATAAAATAGGAATATTTGTTGAAACATTCAATGCTGGTATTTGAACATAGTGGGGCTGTTTACCTGCTGTGTTAGATTTGATGGATTAAAGTACAAATATAAAATAGAAATAATTGTTGAAACATTCAATGCTAGTATTTGAACATAGTGGGGCTGTTTACCTGCTGTGTTAGATTTGATGGAAGTAGGTAGAAACTCATTGGGGAGCTAGATAACAGGGAGTCTTCAGAGAAGAAACCCCCCTTGTAGCAAGTGTTTCGGCCCTGAACCTCTGACACTCTAAGGGGGCCGGGCCACACCCAGGTGATGACTCCCGGGTGTCTCCCTGTTATCTTTTTTTGTTTTTTTTTTGCACAGCGCCAGGATTCGAACCCATACCCTCATCTCTTGATGGATTGCTGATCCCGGCGCTATACCACTTCGCCAACTGGTCCTGCGATGGTTAGAGCATCTTTAATCCTTATGAAGGAACCTCTCATTTCTCCTGCTCCAGATCCACCGGGAACTGTTTTCGGCTATTTCCGCCAGTAACTTTAGAGCTTTTGTTCTTTTGTTGCCACATATTGAAAGTTTAGTTAGAAGGTCGTAGACTGATGACCCGACGAATCCTCTGGCACCAACCTCAACGGGCATCACCATAGCTTTGTATCCGGCATTTTCTAGCTCTTTGGTCAGGTTCATGTATTTCTCTCTTTTGTAGATGTGGGCCTCTTCCATTCTGTTTTCGTATGGTACTGTTAGCTCCACCATGATCAATTGTTGTGTGGAAGCTGAATGGATCACGATATCAGGCCTTAACCTCGTTTCTTTGATTATACTGGGGTGACTGTCCCATTCTGGAAGATCTGCTGAAACATCCCAGTCATCACAGCCGTCTAGAAGGCATTTTATCTGGTTTGTTGTCCTCACCGGCCTTCCGTGCCATGACTTAGCGCCTCCCTCTGTTGTGAATATCAACGCGTTGGTATTAGGGAGGGTAGTCTCTCCTTTAGCCGTGCTTATGATTGCGGCAAGTTCCTGAAGGACTCTGTTATGCCTCCATGTGTATCGCCCCTGTGAGAGGGCGATTTTGCAAGAGCTCAAGACATGCTCTGTGGTCTGCCTGCCTTGGCATAGCGGACAAGTGGGGTCCTCTTTCTTTCCCCACCGTACAAGATTTGCGTTTGAGGGCAGGAGATCGTACACTGATCTGATGAGAAAGCTGATCCGAAGTAGCGCCATGTGCCAGATCTCATTCCATGTGAGGGATTTCTGCAGGGCATTATCCCAATTAGTCCATTGTCCCTGTTGAGGTTGCTGGACTGCTTTCTGAACCCTTCTGGAATCTTCATTGAGCAGTATCTCATTAATGACCATGTCTCTTTTCTCTTTCCCTTCTGCTTTTGACCACCACTTTGCTGTAGATGATCCTAGCCCTTTGCGGTCAGTTTGAGTTTGCCCAATCACTTCTTTAATCTTAAGGCACTCCTTAGCTTCGTCTACGGCTTCGACAACTTTCCATTTCCTACCCGTCTTTATGGTAGGTTGCACTGTCTTCACAATTGGGTCCTCGGAGTCTTCTAACATCGACAGTAGCCTGGCTTTGCCACATTTATACTCTTCCAAGATGGATTTTAGTGGGAGTCTCAACTTTGCTTTACGACAGTACATTGCCACATCTGTGAGATCCGGAGGTACCCCTAACCACCTCCTGGTGAACTTATTTATCTTAGCTTCTATTGTCTCAATTGTAGTTGAGCAGATTTCATAGACCAGGAGTGGCCAGAGGAGCTTCGGAATTAGCATAAACTGTAGGCACCACACTTTTAGCTTACCCTGAAGGCCACATCTGTTGATGGCTAGCAGGCCTTCGGTAGCAAGTTCTACTGTTTCAAGTCCTCTTTTGGTATCTTTCATGGATGAATCGTACCATCTCCCAAGGCTCTTAACTGGTTCTTGACTGACCGTTGGTATCTGCTGACTGGCCACTGTGAATATCGTAGTCGCATCTATCTTACCTTTCCTGACTGAAAGACTGCGAGACTTCTTTGGTTTGAATTTCATCCTGCACCATGCCATTAAGACGTCAAGGCGCTCTAGCATTCGGCGTGTTTCGTCTTCCTTTGAGCAGATTATGGTGGTATCATCCATGAATGCTTTCAAAGGAGGCATGTAGCAACCACCACCTAGATTAGCCGGGCCTGCGCTATCTTCTGCTGCTTTCAAGATGACTTCCATAGCCATGACGAACAGGATTGGTGATATGGTACAGCCCATGGCGATTCCAATTTCCAAGTTGATCCAGTCTGTGGTGTAGCTATTAGTGGAGAATCTCATCCGGAAACCGCTGAAATAGTCATCTAGCATGACTTGTATATCCTCCGGAACATGGTACATCCTCAGCGCCAGCTGAATCATTTGGTGTGGTACCGATCCATAAGCATTTGCCAGGTCCAACCAAATGACGTCGAGGTTAAGTTTCTCCGATTTTGCCCTTTGAATAGCTTCCCAAATCATTGTTGCATGCTCCAGGCATCCGGAAACTCCGGGGATGCCTCCTTTCTGGACTGAGGTATTTATGTACCCATTTTCAGTGAGATATTTTGTTAAGCGGGATGCCATGACTGAGAAGAATATCTTTCCTTCTACATTCAACAGCGAGATTGGTCGAAACTGATTTATTTCAGTCGAGTTTTGCTCCTTAGGTATATAAACTCCATCAGCAGACATCCACTGCTCACTGATCTTGAGGTTGCTCCATGCTCCTCGGAGAATTTTGTGTAACCGCTTTAGAACGTTTAGACATCTTTTGTACAGAAGATAAGGCACGCCAATGGGGCCTGGAGCTGACTTGGCTCTTGCTTTTTGCACTACTGCAATGATTTCTTTCAAGCTTGGTGGTTTGCTATTGAATTCTTCTCCGGGAGCAGCTGGCCACTTCAGACCAGCAGGTTCACTTAGAGGTTTTTCTCTATTTGGGTCGGAATATGTTTTCGTCAGGTGGGCCTCCAGCTGTTCTTTCTCTACTGAAAGAGAACCTGATCTTGGTTGCTGGAAGAGTTGTCTTGCAAACTGAAATGGGTCTTTGTAGAAGCGTTCCTGGTTCTTTTTCTTTTGACTTCGTCTCTTCCTTGCGGATTCTGCTCTGCTCAGTGCTGAGTGTCTCGTCTTCAAACCTCTCCAAAGTTCCTGCAGCCCATTTTTCTCTTCTTCAGTCGCTGATTTCATTTGTTTCCTTAAATTTTCTTCTGCTTTCGCAGGGTTTCCATCTCACGTTGCCTTCTACTTTTCTTAGGTTCTCTTTTGGCTTGATGTTGTTTAGCCCCGAAGGTGTTAATACATGTCTGATAGATAATGTCACCAAAAGTGGTAAGTTTGTGCTCCAAAGTGCTCTTCCCGATGAGCTTGTCCAATTGTAGGACTATTTTGCTTTCCAGAGCTTCCCATTGTTCTTTTGCGCTTGCTGGTGGGAAATTGATCTTCTGGCGTTTAGCATTGATGAGCTGTCGGAATTCTTCGTCAGACTCCTCAGCGTGGATTTCCTCAGCACTGTGGTTTTGAACCTCGCTTTGGTTTTCCGACGTCTTACCTGCCTGAAGCATTCAAGCAGCCCATTTTAGTCCTGTAGATCTTCATCCCTCTTTCGGTGGTAAATCTTCTGCCACATACACATTGGTAGTCCATTTCCAAATTGCTCCGTTGTTCTAATCTCGTAGTCCTTTGGGCGTTTTCAGTCGTGATCGATTTGTCACCTATTGATCCATCATTCTCTCCCCCTTTCGGTGGATCGTGGGAGCATCTTTCTTTATAATGTCTTGTAGCGATTTTATTTTTTTTTTTTAGAGACCAAGGGGTTGCTAGCCCACGAGGCCTCGATTCTAGTCTTTCCTAGTGTCACCTGTCTTTCCAGGAGTCCTCCGGTCTCTCCCGAACGTCCTCCGACCTATTCCCGGAAGTAAATGGACATGCCATGTGTAGTAGGTAGAAACTCATTGGGGAGCTAGATAACAGGGAGTCTTCAGAGAAGAAACCCCCCTTGTAGCAAGTGTTTCGGCCCTGAACCTCTGACACTCTAAGGGGGCCGGGCCACACCCAGGTGATGACTCCCAGGTGTCTCCCTGTTATCTTTTTTTGTTTTTTTTTTTTTTTGCACAGCGCCAGGATTCGAACCCATACCCTCATCTCTTGATGGATTGCTGATCCCGGCGCTATACCACTTCGCCAACTGGTCCTGCGATGGTTAGAGCATCTTTAATCCTTATGAAGGAACCTCTCATTTCTCCTGCTCCAGATCCACCGGGAACTGTTTTCGGCTATTTCCGCCAGTAACTTTAGAGCTTTTGTTCTTTTATTGCCACATATTGAAAGTTTAGTTAGAAGGTCGTAGACTGATGACCCGACGAATCCTCTGGCACCAACCTCAACGGGCATCACCACAGCTTTGTATCCGGCATTTTCTAGCTCTTTGGTCAGGTTCATGTATTTCTCTCTTTTGTAGATGTGGGCCTCTTCCATTCTGTTTTCGTATGGTACTGTTAGCTCCACCATGATCAATTGTTGTGTGGAAGCTGAATAGATCACGATATCAGGCCTTAACCTCGTTTCTTTGATTATACTGGGGTGGCTGTCCCATTCTGGAAGATCTGCTGAAACATCCCAGTCATCACAGCCGTCTAGAAGGCATTTTATCTGGTTTGTTGTCCTCACCGGCCTTCCGTGCCATGACTTAGCGCCTCCCTCTGTTGTGAATATCAACGCGTTGGTATTAGGGAGGGTAGTCTCTCCTTTAGCCGTGCTTATGATTGCGGCAAGTTCCTGAAGGACTCTGTTATGCCTCCATGTGTATCGCCCCTGTGAGAGGGCGATTTTGCAAGAGTTCAAGACATGCTCTGTGGTCTGCCTGCCTTGGCATAGCGGACAAGTGGGGTCCTCTTTCTTTCCCCACCGTACAAGATTTGTGTTTGAGGGCAGGAGATCGTACACTGATCTGATGAGAAAGCTGATCCGAAGTGGCGCCATGTGCCAGATCTCATTCCATGTGAGGGATTTCTGCAGGGCATTATCCCAATTAGTCCATTGTCCCTGTTGAGGTTGCTGGACTGCTTTCTGAACCCTTCTGGAATCTTCATTGAGCCGTATTTCATTAATGACCATGTCTCTTTTCTCTTTCCCTTCTGCAGGAATAGGAATATTTGTTGAAACATTCAATGCTGGTATTTGAACATAGTGGGGCTGTTTACCTGCTGTGTTAGATTTGATGGAATAAAGTACAAATATAAAATAGGAATATTTGTTGAAACATTCAATGCTGGTATTTGAACATAGTGGGGCTGTTTACCTGCTGTGTTAGATTTGATGGAATGAAGTACAAATTAAAAATAGGAATAATTGTTGAAACATTCAATGCTGGTATTTGAACATAGTGGGGCTGTTTACCTGCTGTGTTAGATTTGATGGAATAAAGTACAAATATAAAATAGGAATAATTGTTGAAACATTCAATGCTGGTATTTGAACATAGTGGGGCTGTTTACCTGCTGTGTTAGATTTGATGTAATAAAGTACAAATTAAAAATAGGAATAATTGTTGAAACATTCAATGCTGGTATTTGAACATAGTGGGGCTGTTTACCTGCTGTGTTAGATTTGATGGAATAAAGTACAAATTAAAAATAGGAATAATTGTTGAAACATTCAATGCTGGTATTTGAACATAGTGGGGCTGTTTACCTGCTGTGTTAGATTTGATGGAATGAAGTACAAATTAAAAATAGGAATAATTGTTGAAACATTCAATGCTGATATTTGAACATAGTGGGGCTGTTTACCTGCTGTGTTAGATTTGATGGAATAAAGTACAAATTAAAAATAGGAATATTTGTTGAAACATTCAATGCTGGTATTTGAACATAGTGGGGCTGTTTACCTGCTGTGTTAGATTTGATGGAATAAAGTACAAATATAAAATAGGAATAATTGTTGAAACATTCAATGCTGGTATTTGAACATAGTGGGGCTGTTTACCTGCTGTGTTAGATTTGATGGAATAAAGTACAAATATAAAATAGGAATAATTGTTGAAACATTCAATGCTGGTATTTGAACATAGTGGGGCTGTTTACCTGCTGTGTTAGATTTGATGGAATAAAGTACAAATTAAAAATAGGAATAATTGTTGAAACATTCAATGCTGGTATTTGAACATAGTGGGGCTGTTTACCTGCTGTGTTAGATTTGATGGAATAAAGTACAAATATAAAATAGGAATAATTGTTGAAACATTCA
>JAWDGP010002476.1:7500-12500 GCA_033675545.1 Elysia crispata | reverse complement strand
GCCCGCAGGCTATGGAGTTTAATTTCTCTGAAATGTCACTTGTTCACAAGATGATAAAAGATTAAACATGAAATGTCAGAATTCTTGAAATGCTTACCTAAGTGTGAGGTATGGCTGTTTGTTGAAATGTAAAAAGTTGAATCCGATATATTTTAAGAATGTTCGTTGATTGTTTGATATAGCTCGTCCATAACATGAACAGCAATAAAGCTAGACAGAAAGTACAATTATCTATCGAATCCACAGTACACACAGGTAGACATATGCACACCCAAATATACCAGTTGAAATAGTCTTGTATAGTAGGTTCAACAGTATAGATTCACACGTGTCACAATAAAGATATAGACAGAAAGTACAATTATCTATCGAATCCACAGTACACACAGGTAGACATATGCACACCCAAATATACCAGTTGAAATAGTCTTGTGTAGTAGGTTCAACAGTATAGATTCACACGTGTTACAATAAAGATAGACAGAAAGTACAATTATTTATCTAGGCCTTTTCTTTGCATATCAAACATGAACTAAGCCCTCGTCGAGAGAGGGTAAACTGGCTAGTTAAGGTCCGCCAATTTCAGAGTCCGGGCTTGAACCCACGAACAAAGTTCCTGTGGAAATCAGGGGCGGGCGCTCTAATCCGACAACCACAGGGCGCTTTCTTGTTAAAGAGTTTTTTTTTTTAAATAATTGAAAATGCATGTGCCAAGCTGAGAGTGTGACTCATTTCGTATGTGGATCAAAGTTTTAAGTAAACATAAAATGGTAATTATCCTTTGGAAAGGACAAAAAATATTGAGTAAGTTAGAAAAGAGGTAGATAGAGCAATAAATCGATGGATTGATAGTAAGGTAGATATATAGATAGATACATAGGGAGGATCGAGACAGTTAAATAGATAGATAGATAGATAGAAAGGAAGATAGATAGATAGATAAATAGATAGATAGATAGTTAGATAAATAGATAGATAGATAGATAGATAGGTAGATAGATAGATAGATAGAAAGATAGATAGATAGACAGATAGATAGATAGAAAGATAGATAGATAGGTAGATATGTAGATTGATAGATAGATAGACAGATAGATAGATAGATGGATAGATAATTGGAGAAAGAGATAGTGACAGGGGCGAATAAGCAGAGAAAAAAAATAAAAGAAAGAGTGACTAAGAGAAATGGGTATAGGAAGAGAGTGGGACACGAAATAAAGTCAAGGACGAATATTGAGGAAAGGAAAGATAGAAAGATATGATACAATAACCTGAAAGACGCGTAGAAAGACAGTATAAGAGAAATTACCATTTGAAAAGAGAGAAATAAGGGCGTTCAATGTTAGCAACAGGGTAGAGATGCGAAAAGAAAGTGAGTAAGAGGTTGTGAAAGAAGCTGGGAGCGAGAGAGAGAGAGAGAGAGAGAGAGAGAGAGAGAGAGAGAGAGAGAGGGAGAAAGAGAGAGAGAGAGGGAGAAAGAGAGAGAGAGGGAGAGAGAGATAGATAGATAGATAGATAGATAGATAGAGAGAGAGAGAGAGAGAGAGAGAGAGAGAGAGAGAGAGAGAGAGAGAGAGAGAGAGAGAGAGAGAGAACCTAGAGAAGGTGAGGAAAAGATAGGTTGTGAAAGACAATAAAAGAGGAGAAAAGAAAAGAGAGTGAGGGAAAATAGTAAAAAGAAAAAAGACAAAAAAACAAAAAAAAAACAAAACAAAACAGCAACAACAAAAAACAACAACCAAGAAATATAACTAAAACAGAGATTTTTGTTTCATGAAGCTCTATTTATTATTTTCTTTTTTATCCTCTCGCGAATAGCAACATGAAAATATCGCCTTCCAAGCCAATATTGAATAATAAAATGGATGGAAAGAAAAGCCCAGAGTTATCTTTTCTTGCCCGGGCAGCCGCAGCACCTGAAGAGCTAACAGGGTCACCTGCCGCGAAGGATGCTTCAGTACTCATTACCACGGGGATGGGTCCAACAAGAATAGCAAAGGGAAGGGTTCAACAAGAATAGCACTGCACTACAAAGCACAAGTCGCCGAGTTATTTTAAGGCCTGTCTCCGATATTATACTTGAGACGCCTGTGAAGCGAGGTTGGAAGAAAAGGCAGAAAGCCATTTCTAGCTCACAATTTTTGTTTATTGAAGATGAATATCGTGGGTAGTGACATCAATTCTTCTGAGCTGAGACAGTAAAAAAAGGATCGATTTTTAATGTCAGTGGATCTTGAGAGCGGTTTGATGAAGAATTGGAGTCTTGGATGTAATTCTAATCCATTGAATTGCTTTTCTGTATATCGATATATCACATCATACAGGTTTTTCTCGTTTCAATTGGTCTGTTTATCTTGAGTTTATGTTAATGTTCGAAGTGATCACATCAAATACCTTGTCTTTAAATTATCATGTGTCTCAACAGTAGTATGTTTCATCGAGAAAAAAAACATCGAAAGCCAATAACATGGAAGGCTCATATTAAAGACAAACCATATTCATATCTTCCTTGCCAATTATCTCCTCCAGAAAAAAACCCCAGAAGCAAAAAGCTTTTGCTGAAATATATGAGAGAACAGCAACAATATCGATATAAGGAAAGAAAATAATTGGATAAAAAAATTAGTTTCTGAGTTGTTCTTTCAGAGAGATTTCGAGTACGTGCGAGAATTAAATATCGTTTGGTTTTCTTTGACAGACGAATTATCTTCTTAAGTTCTTAAGTTTAAGTGTAAAAAACATCTTGTGTTAAACAAACCAAATATTTATTTATTTTTATTACTGAACCTAAGTGTCTTTCTAAGTTCTTTTATCAAATATGGATATATTTAGAAAGGATATTTTCAAGTATGAATTTATTTTGAATGATCACATTATCAAATATCAATGTAGTTGGATATTTTTCAAATAATGATATTGTCAAATATAGTTTTATTTATAAAAAGAAAATAATCAAGTATATTTTAATTTTAAATAGTTAAATTATCAATTTAGGTTTTATTTCAAATAGTGACATGAACAAATATGGTTTTATTCCGCCAAAAAGTGACATCATCAGATATGGTCTCATTTCAAACAATGATATTATCCAATGTGGTTTATTTAAAACAAAATTAATGATATTGTCAAATATGGTCCTATCTTAAATAATATCATTTTCAAATAATTTTTTGATCGATCATACATGGTTTTATTCCAAATAACTAAATGATAAAATATGGTCTCATTTCAAATATTAAAATTACCAAATATGATTTTATAAAAAAAATTACATGAAAATTTATTTCAAAATGGTATTAACAAATATGGTTTTATTTCATGTAAAGAAATAACCAAATATGGTCTCATTTCAAATAATGTGGTTTAATATAGTCTTTTTTTTCCAATACTGGCATGATAAAATATGTTCTCAATTCAAATAATTTTATTTTCAAACACAGTTTTATTTTAAAAAAATGACATTATCAAATATGGTTTCATTTCAAATAAAGGCATATTAAAAATGGTTTTATATCAACAAATGGCACGATTAAATATCGTTTTATTCCAAACATTGTCATTTTGAAACATGGTTTTATTTCATATAATGACATTATCAAATATGGTTTTTGTTTCAAACAATATCATTAACAAATATGATTGTATCTTAAAAAAGGGACCTTATCAATTATTTTTTATCTTAAAATTATAGTATCAAATATTGTTTTAATTCAAATGATGACATTAACCAATATGATCTCATTTGAAACAATTATATTTTTATATATGGCTCTATTTCAAATTATGAAATTATCAAATATACCCTCATTTCGATAAATTACTTTATGTTTTATTATTTTTTTTTTCAAACAATGATATTATCGTATCGTCAGGGATAGTAAAAAAAAAGTAACAGTCGTGGAGATAACCGTTTACTTTTTATATAAATTGTTCGATAAAGCCTGTCCAAAACAAAGCTACCTCAGTCCACAATAAAGCTACCTCAGTCCACACCAAAGCTACCTCAGTCCATACCAAAGCTACCTCAGTCCACAACAGACTTCAGTCCACACCAAAGCTACCTCAGTCCACAATAGAGCTACCTCAGTCCACACCAAAGCTACCTCAGTCCACAATAAAGCTATCTCAGTCCACATCAGACTTCAGTCCACACCAAAGCTACCTCAGTCCACAACAGACTTCAGTCCACACCAAAGCTACCTCAGTCCACAATAAAGCTACCTCAGTCCACACCAAAGCTACCTCAGTCCACAATAGAGCTACCTCAGTCCACAATAAAGCTACCTCAGTCCACACCAAAGCTACCTCAGTCCACAATAAAGCTACCTCAGTCCACACCAAAGCTACCTCAGTCCACAATAAAGCTACCTCAGTCCACACCAAAGCTACCTCAGTCCACAATAAAGCTACCTCAGTCCACAACAAAAGCTTTCTCAGTCCACAACAAAGCTACCTCAGTCCACAACAAACTACCTCAGTCCACAACAAAGCTACTTCAGTCTACACCAAATCTACCTCAGTCTACAACAGACTTCAGTCCACATCAAAAGCTACTTGAGTCCACAATAAAGCTACCTCAGTCCACAACAGACTTCAGTCCACACCAAAGCTACCTCATCCCACAACAGACTTCAGTCCACAATAAAGCTACCTCAGTCCACAATAAAGCTACCTCAGTCCAGACCAAAGGTACCTCAGCCAACAACAGACTTCAGTCCACACCGAAGCTACCTCAGCTAACAACAGATTTCAGTCCACAATAAAGCTACCTCAGTCCACAATAAAGCTACCTCAGCAAACAACAGACTTCAGTCCACACCAAAGCTACCTCAGTCCACAACAAAAGCTAATTGAGTCTACAATAAAGCTACCTCAGTCCACAATAAAGCTACCTCAGCAAACAACAGACTTCAGTCCACAATAAAACTACCTCAGTCCACACCAAAGCTACTTCAGTCCACAACAAAAGCTAATTGAGTCCACAATAAAACTACTTCAGT
>JAWDGP010002476.1:0-2500 GCA_033675545.1 Elysia crispata | reverse complement strand
CTAATTTACGGAAATTCATAGCGTTAATTAGCATTTTGAAGGACAATTCGACAGCTTAGAAAAGTAAAGAACTAGCTTAATTCTACTGTTGTTTAACATACACATTTCTTCAATGATAGTAACATGTTTTTCTGTTGTTATAAAAAAAAAACACCTACCACTTGCTATATGGAAAAGGCGTTTTATCTCAAATGCTAAATTTGAAAAATCAATAATTTTTGTTTAAAAAAGAATGGATCAGTTTGCAATAACTTTGAGAAAAAAAAACGCAGAAAAAAGAAGAAAAAACAACCCAAAAAATAAAAACATCAAAAGAACAACAAGGGTTTGGTCAACATACTATTTCTCGAAAAGATCGTACTACAAAAACTATTATAGAGTTAAATGTAGTTATATTTTGTGTTTACAATTTACCAATATCTCTGGGGGGGGGGGGGGGTTATTTTTCGATAAATAAACTTAAAAGCTTGATTCCAACCAAATTGAATTCATTAAGAAATTATGCCGTAATGTCTCGCACTTATCAACAAAACTTACACACTAAAGGAGAGTCAACTTTATCTTCCGCCTCTCTCTCTTTATCTCTCACACTCCCTCCCTCTATCCCTCTTTCTCTTTTTCCCTCTTTCCGTCTCTACCTTCCTCTCTCTCTCCCTACTCTCTCTGCCTTCTTCTATCTCTCCCCCTCTTTCTTTCCCTCTCCCTCTTTCAATACCGCCCTCTATCTCTCCCCCCCTCTTCCTCTCCATCTCTCTCTTCCCTCCCTCTCTCCCTCCTCCCTGTCCCTCTCTCAATGCCGCCCTCTATCTCTCCCTCTCCTTCTCTCAATGCCGCCCTCTATCTCTCCCTCTCTTTCTCTCCCTCTCCCTCTTTCAATGCCGCCCTCTTTCTCTCCCTCTCCCTCTCTCAATGCCGCCCTCTATCTCTCCCACTCTTTCTCTCCCTCTCCCTCTCTCAATGCCGCCCTCTATCTCTCCCACTCTTTCTCTCCCTCTCCCTCTCTCAATGCCGCCCTCTATCTCTCCCACTCTTTCTCTCCCTCTCCCTCTCTCAATGCCGCCCTCTATCTCTCCCACTCTTTCTCTCCCTCTCTCTCCCCAATGCCGCCCCTTCTTCCCTCTTCCTCTCTCAATACCATCAGCCCTCTCTATCTCTCCCCACTCTTTCTCTCCCTCCTCTCTCTCTCAATGCCGCCCTCTATCTCTCCCCACTTCTTTTTCTCTCACTCTCCCTCTCTCAATGCCGCCCTCTATCTCTCCCACTCTTTCTCTCCCTCTCCCTCTCTCAATGCCGCGCCTCTCTATCTCTCCCACTCTTTCTCTCTCCCTCTCCCTCTCTCACTGCGCCGCCCTCCATCTCTCACTCACTCTGCCCTATTCTCACTTTTTCTCTCCCTCTCTCCCTCTCTCAATGCTGCCTTCATCTCTCCGTACTTTTTCTCCTTCCTTCTCATGTCTCTCTATCTCTCCCACTTTCCTCCTCCTTCTCTCACGTTTTCGCTCTCTATCTTCCCACTTTTCTTCCTCTCTCTCTGCTGCCCTCTATCTCTCCCACTCTTTCTCTCCCTCTCTCAATGCTTTTCTGCCCTCTATCTCTCCCACTCTTTCTCTCCCTCTCCCTCTCAACGCTGCCCTCTATCTCTTCCCACTCTTTCTCCCTCTCCCTCTCAATGCCGCCCTCTATCTCCTTCTCCACTCTTTCTCTCCCTCATGTCTCCCTCTCTCTCTGTCACTGCCCCTCATCTCTCCCACTCTTTCTTCCTTCTCTCCCTCTGGCCACTGCCCAATGCCTCCCCATTTCCTCCCCTTTCTCCATCTCTCCCTCTCTTAATCACCGCCTCTCATCTCTCCCACTCTTCTCTCCATCTCTTGCTCTCCCTCTCTCACATGCCGCCTCATCTCTCCCACTCTCCATCCTCTCCCCTGCCTCCTCTCTTTCAATGCCGCTCCTCATCTCCTTCCCCCTTTCTCCATCTCTCCCTCTCCTCTCTCAATGCCGCCCTCTATCTCTCCCTACTCTTTCTCTCCCTCCTTTCAATACCGTCCTCTATCTCTCCCTCTTTCTCCCCCATCTCTCTCTCTTGCCTCTCTCTTTCAATACCGCCCTATCTCTCCCCCTTCTCTCCATCTTTCCTTTGCCTCCCTCTTTCCAATACCGCCCTCTATCTCTCCTCCCTCTTTCTCTCCATCTCTCTTGCCTCTCTTAATACTGCCCTCTACTCTTCCGCCCTTTATCTCTCCATCTTTCTTGCTCTCAATACTGCCCCTATCTCTCTCCTTTTTTCTCCATCTCTCTCACTTTTCATGTTACTACCGCCCTCATTCTCTCCCTCTTTCTCTCCATCTTTCTGCCTCCCTCTTTCAATACCGCCCTCTATCTTCCCCCCTTTCAATACACCGCCCTCTATCTCTCCATCTTCTCTCTCTCTCCCTCTTTCAATACCGCCCTCTATCTCTCCCTCTTTCTCTCCCTCTATCTCCCTCCCTCTTTCAATACCGCC
>JAWDGP010002474.1:197500-215751 GCA_033675545.1 Elysia crispata | reverse complement strand
ACTCAATAATTTTTTTTTTCTTAACCCAGGGCCCTAAGACTTATTTGTGCTCTGTAATATTGTCTGTGCAATTTCACCTTTTTTACTTTGAATTGGAGAACCACATCAGGTTGAGCACTATATTAACTGTATTGGGTCATCAGCACCACTAATTTATGGTATCGGTGGAGAGATGAACTGAAAAGAGGGCTGCTTGAAAGATAGCACCCAAATTTAGTTTACTTTTTTACTTGAAATTTCTCCTTCATTTCAAGAATGTCTTCATGACAACGTGAGTATAATTTCCAATGTCTCAAGATTCTATATATTTTAAAACAGTACTATGAGTGTCTCTGGAGGATACACACACACACACACATATATATATATATATAAATATATATATATATATATGTGTGTGTGTGTGTGTTACTATTTGAGGATGGCTCTCGACGATATAAGTTATTTTTTTGTGAAATTTTCATTTCTTCAATGAAGTTGTCTTCCTCACCTGCTCATTTTTGAAGAGATAATCATGCTTGTATATTTTAATTATTTACTATATATATTTCAAGCATAATGTATTCTATCTGATGATCCTTGTGTAATTTGTAGGCGGTGATGGAAAACCTGTTAATTAAAAAAAAAAATAAGTAAACCAATTCCGACATACTCGGGAGGGAAGCGAAGAAAATTTTGTTTTTCATATATAAATTTCATTGTAGACACAGTTTGGTTTTAGATCTTAATACAGAGAGAGAGAGCGAGTTGGTGGTTTCAAAAGAAGCGCTGGGTGAAAAGAGAATTAGTAACACTAAGTCAAAAACAGAGGAGCCACCGAGCTAGTTTTACCTTGTTGGTGACATAATATAATTATTCTGAGCGTCGACTCTATATGTACAGTTCCGAATTTGCTAACAAAAAAATGGTTCAGATATTCATGGCAATTGATCCATATAAGACCGCTTCAAAGTTACAGACGTCACACAGGCCTGGATGCCATGCTTTCATTTCAAGATTTAATTACAATTATTTCAAGACTTAGCAAAATCAAAATTCATTTTAAAATCGCAGAGTAAACCTGAAACAAAACGCAAACGCCTTTAGAAATGAGATTTAAAGTTTATACCTTTATTTTGAAACACAGTCATTGATGTGAAAAAAAAAATGGGGCATGGTACATGTCAGTTTACATAGTCATAATTTTCATAGATCAATATTATTTTTATAATTTTTTACTCTAGGAACAAAGCTGAAAATAAGTATACATAATACTGTATTGATTTGACAAGTTAAAAAGATATGCTCAAAACAAGTGTCCCAAGCCGAGAATATTTTAAAGAATACTTATGATGTAAAGTTAATCTTAAGTGTCGTTGGTGTGTCACTTTACATGAATTAGGGGTTTAATTGAAAAGCCATCGTAAAAAAATTTTAATAGTGTTACAAAAAAAAAAAAAAAACTAGTTGATTTATCTAATTGGAGCAAGAAGCACCCAATGTTAGCATCCTCGCCTTTTGTCGGTACCGGCTGGCCACTGGGAAAAAAAAGAAAGAAAAAAATGTCACTAAGTAATACCAAAAGATATATGATCTATTGTATTATTATTTTTATTATTGTTATTGTTATTGTTATTATTATTATTATTATTATTATTATTATTATTATTATTATTATTATTATTATTATTATTATTATTATTATTGTTATTGTTATTATTATTATTATTATTATTATTATTATTATTATTATTATTATTATTATTATTATTATTATTATTATTATTATTGTTGTTATTATTATTATTATTATTATTATTATTATTATTATTATTATTATTATTATTGTTATTATTATTATTATTATTATTATTATTATTATTATTATTATTATTATTATTATTATTATTATTATTGTTGTTGTTGTTGTTGTTGTTGTTGTTGTTCTTGTTCTTGTCCTTGTTGCTGCTGTTGTTCTATACCTTTCAAAAACTAACATGACATTTGAAACTGCTTTTGATTTGAAATATGAACCGATTAATAACGAAATTCATTTTCCCAACGAGTTACCAATTAAAACATCTGAATCTATGTTAAAAACTGTGCAATGCTTGAAAAGATTAAGTCTTTCTATAATAATATTTTTCAATCCTTCAAGGTAGATCAAGTCGGTTCAACATTTCTTAAGTTAGAAAGTAAAAATGAACCATCACCTGTAACTATCAAGTTTGTTTTTTGTTATACGTGTAAAGTAAAAAAAAAAAAGGAAGATATTAGACGAAAATCACATGTAGCCTTCATGTTATCTTATTTAAAAAAAGAACTGGAAAATGCAGATGATTTATTATAACCTGCATTGCAATGAAAAAAAGCGAGGCTCAGAATTTATCATGCAATGAATATTTTGTTATTTTTAATTGAGTTCATTTATCTCAAATTGTTTAATTGCTTTGCAGATTTGAAAAAGCGGTATCTCTTTGGATGTAATATGAAGAAATTATTCTCCAGAAATACTGACAAAGATGTTTCTACATTGTAGCCGTATTCAGCTGTTTGTATGTTGTTGAAAAAAATTTTAAGATTTCCTTTTAAAGGGTACTTTTAAAGGAGAGAAAAATCTCTTCTGATTTTTCGTAAAAAAAAAAAACAACTTTACACGTAATATAGCGTTATTAGACGATATCATATTTATGTATAACAAAATAAAAAAAAGAAAAGAAAAGAAATCCAGGGCTGTGCGATGAATAGCGTAATGAACGTTTGTCATGGAAACATTTTTTTTCTCTCTTTCAAAGGCAGAATTGATCATAGCAGTTGTGTGTTTTCTGTTGAGGATGAAATCTTCATCAAGATTGCGGTCTTTGATTTCTTACCTTGACAATAGACTGTCAGAAATAAAACACGCAACAATTTAAGAGAAAATTGCTAAAATTATGGTTACAAAAAAGTTCTGTCATTATAAGTTGGAAATAAAGTATCTGCCGAAAAACATCTTTCAGTTCTTCATGTCCTTAAAATTTGATTTTCTTATTTAAAATATCTTATTAATAAAAACTTACACTAACAGATGGCATAAATCTGTTATTTATTTTGCTAGAGAAATAGATTAATACAGGCTTAAAGCGGAAGGGCAATTTGTCAAAGCTGATGGTGGAAGGAGGTAAATCGCAAAGATGGTACAAGCATAGCTCCATATATATGAGTTTTCAGATTGTTCCGACTCCCATATATGAATATAGCGTAATGCATAGGAAATAAAAATAGTAGATTGTGAAGCACGCCTTGAGATAAATATTAAAATATGATGCGAATTTCAACAGCTGAGTGGCTATTATGTGGGGAAAAGTTCTATATGGAGTCAACAATGAGCAAGAAGTTCAAGAAATTAAATACTTTACTACAATAATACCTATCGTTTTGGTGACCACCATATGTCATAGCCTGTAAGACATAAGCATCAAAATCAACTGGCATAAACAGATTGTCAAACACACAAATAACATAATGGTCTATGAATACAGAGTTACAAGGAGACAAAGAGAATTTCGTAGATCGCTTGTTAAAAGTTTCTTTTGATACATTGTGAGCAATAGTGAGAGAAATGAAATAATACAATAAAATACCTTCGAACTAGACTGAAATGCAGAGAGGTAAGTTTTAGATTTTGAATGACTTACTTTCTTTTATTACTGGTATAAAAAAAAGATAAATATTTCCATGAATGAGTTAAAGAGTATTCCACGCCATTAAAAAAATATGTTGCCTTCTAAAAATATTTCGCTTTTAATAGAAAACACCACATTTCGGTGAGGAAGGAACTTTGAGTATTTTATTTCCGAGGAAGAAAATAAAGTTTAACCTACAAACAGTTTATAGTATATGTATTATTTATTTAAAAACAAACAAACATTTTATTTACATAATATTCAACACTTCAGATCAAAGTCAACGGATAATATACAATGAAGGCTAAATATATACTCATATATATATATATATATATATATATATATATGTATATAATATCGAATTGAAAGTATTGCAAGAAAATTGAAACGCATTTCATGAAAGAATTAAAAAAAAAAAGCAAAAAATTTCAAAATCTTTTACTTCAAAAAAAAAAAAAAAAAAAGAAAGAAAAGAAAGGATATTTTAACAAAATTCGAAAGTTTTATAGATGAAACAAATTTTTGTTTCTTGTCAAGATTAATGAAAATAAAAAAAATGTAAGAGGAAAAAATTATCTCAAACAGCAAATAAGATGATTGTCAGACTAAGAAAACCGCCGATATTCAGAAAGTTACGGATGTAAAATAACCTTTGACACCGATAACATAGCTCTTTCTTAGAGACCTTAAAGATTTCCGTTTATTCCTATATTTCTATTTTTTTGGGCATAAGCGATCTTAGAAAGATACACTGATATTAAGGGAAGCATACAATTTTCATGTAGGCGGAAAATTATTCTCAAATGGTTATAAATGTTTCAAAGAAAAAAAAGGGGGTGAAATAGGAGAGAGGCAATGTATCGTGTTAATTATGTTATATCTGAACATTTATTTTCTTGTATTCTCTGAACGATGGTAGTCAATCTTAATTTCTAAGTGTCCCCTAAAAATTAATGCTAAAATCTATATAAATGACATGAAGTGTCATGAAGACACGAGGTATAAGGAGGAAATGGATGAAATGTCATAAGGATAGACAAACATGAATCCTTATCCGCATATTATATTTCAGTATTATGCCACCCATACACATTTTGAAAGATTTTGAAGATTAAGATGGCATTAAAAAGGTGCGAAATATGTCCCTGTTGAGTTGAAAATAGCAGGTTGTTTGGCTTACAGTATCTTTTGAGTTGAATCCAATACGCTAAGATATTAGTATTTTGCCGCCCTTTGATGCTGAATGGGACGAAATGTAAACATTCAAAAAACCACTCAAGGTATGTCATGATTGTAACCCATTTCCATCACCCAATAAGCATACACACTTCTCAGCTGTGGAGAAATCGATTTCCTTTTATCTTTCAAACAAATCACTTTCAGCACTTACAATCTATAGGCTTCTTCTGAGTGTGCCAGTAGACGAAGCCTTGTTTCGCCCGTTCGCTGTAAGAGCTGGGGTTATCTCCTCTGTAGGTCATGGGCACCTGTTGGCGCGAAACCGGTCTCCTTGGCGACGTGTACAGGGAAAAGTTGGGAGGTTCAAACATGTCTTCCGGTGGGTAGAAAAAATTCTCTTCAGATTTGATCGTACCTTATGGTTCAAAGAAATCGGAAAAAAATAGATTTTAGTGCCGTTTAATATGTTTCATTCGGAAAAAAAAAAGATAATCGTATATTGAAAACTGACTTTATAATTGAATATTAATCTAATAAAAGATATAGAGATTTACTTTTTCAAAGATCTATCAAAGTCTTAATGCCCGTCCAAAACCATGCCCAGTGTTTTATACTCTTGCTGAGATAATTAATATATTAATCTCAAAGAACAAACTGACCATCGATGAAAACTAGATGATTTCCTGCGTTGTTTATACAAGCTTTCACATGGCGCCACGGGCTACCCAATCTACCCTCGCGATATCTGAAATACACGGATTTGGATTAAAACTGGTTTTAAAATCATTAATGTAATGCGCAATTTTGCATCAGGCAGAATAAAAAAAGATGTCTTTTTACAGAAATCACGGCAACCTAAATTGTCAAAGAAAATCATAAAAATTTAAGGAAATTATTATAAAAATGACAGTAACACCATATTCAATATCAACGTAAAAATGTTGGATTAACAGGATAATACTTTGTTCAAACATCGCTTTATCTTACTTCAGAATGTTTCAGTAAAAGTAAAATAAAGTTTGTCTAGCTCTATCGGACTTACATTGGCCTCTGTGGTTGGGGCGGGCTTCGCTTCCACTGTTTGTAGTAATAGTGTTTGTTTACTGGGTCCATCGGCTGAGTATAGGGGTTCTCATCTGCCTCTGGCAACATTTGATGACTTTCAGAGTGCACAGGCTGAAAGGGATATAAAGCCTTTACGTTATAAGAACGTATTATTAAAGTATGAGCTGTTGCGATAATACAGCAAAGCAGCTAATTCTCTTCTTTCGCAGCCCATATAGGAACGAACTAAACGTAACTGGAGGCCCTTTTATGCGAACCTACGTGATGATCAGTGTTTAAAACGACCTATGATTAGGCTGGATTTTACAAAATAAGCTAAGCATCCTCCTTAATAAAATGTTTGAAAAGAAATCATTAAGTATCTCGAGAGTAATACATTTATTTACGACCGCGTCATTTTCACATTCTTTGGATGATATAACTTTTATAAAGGAAGCTAGAGGTATCGATATGTTTCCTTCTATGCTTTGTGTCGAACTCAAACAGTTATCAATTATTTGACTCCATGTTTTTATTTCTCTTTTTTATGTTTTATGTTTCCTTCCAGCCTTTCACCTGGCAATTACAATGGCACCTACATTGAAAAGATTGAAAGTGATTCCCTTGGGTTTGACCGATCAAAGTATCCACTCATCTTATCTATCAGTCCACATATTTTTCTACCTGTTCATCAATCTATAAACCTAGATAACCATGCAAAACAATAAATCATCTAGTTATATGTCATTATTTCTATAACCCCTAAGAAACCCACCAAAGCATCGCTTTTTATTTCAACCTTAAGTCTCAAGAAGATATAAAAAACAACAACAACAAGAACAGTAAACACCATCATCCTAACCATTGTTCTTGAGCGGGGACCCAGACTTGGGAAAGAGGTTCTCTTTCTACTCCGCGACTGTCTCTCTCCATTCATTGAAGGGCCTCCGGGAGAACTTGCCCTCACCATCCCCATAGGTGTGCGACGCCCCTGCACGGGGATGTAGTCGGCCATGTCCTCGAAGTAGTCCTCCTTGAGTTGACTGAGCCGAGCGGATCGAGATAGTTATTATTAATAACTTTTAAAGAGAGTTCCAAAAAAATGGCACAAACAAAAGATAAAAAAAAAGAAAGAAAGAAAGAAAAACGAAAAACGAAAAACGAAAATGATGGATAAGAATCCAGGTTTTCAACAGACTGTCTTAGTTTTTCTGACGCCATTCTCATTCATGATCGTGGTCAATAAGATGAGTTGGCAAGCAAATCGATTTTCATCGAATTACTTTGTTAAGTTTTTATCATAATTATACTTTTTTGTATATATAAATATATATATATATATATATATATATATATATATATGTATTTTTTTCCAGTCGCAATGTTCTCACTAACAACATATCCATGAATCTACAAATAATTTGTAGAACGTTATTTTTATCCATGTTGTCCGCACCTTTAGAATATATAATATTTTGAATGTGGTCTGACTTTCTTTTTCAGGTTTAGGTTGCTTCGCATCCTTTTTCGACACACTTTCATCTAAATTCTATTTTAAAAAAACCTTTTTAGTCCTAAACTTTATAGTTGGGGTTGTTACACACACAAAAAACAATCCCCACAAAACGCGCATATGCCAAAGCATGTATTCTACAAATCTCATTGTTCGATAAAGTTCATTAATTGTGCTAACTATGTAGAAAGCAGCATAGTTGAATTGTTGATCAAGAGAATAAATCTGCTATGTGTCTGTTCGGAGTGATGCCGAAAGTACTGACACACAGTCTTCCTCCATCAAATGTTTATGAGCTCGCAATAAATAAATCTGTAAGAACTATTTTTTTTCAATAATTATAGGCTCAGGTATCTTTCCTCTATTCTAGGACTCAGCGGTCAATCAGGATTGTTAAATAATTTTCTCTGATTATTTTCTAAGAGAAAGTAAGAGACCTCTACAATGAACTTGGAAACAACTTTAGTACATAAAAACTGACCTTCCATAGAAATTAATTTGTGAAACGAGTGCTAAAATAAGATGGGGGAAAATGCAGTTGAAGTATTTTCATCTTACATACTTTCGATTCAATCGTTGAGCGTTAAGCAAAAGGGAAACGTGTTTTCTGGGAACATGACTCTTTAATTTTATTGTTCAACCTAATTTCACAGTGGAGCATTAGGGAAAAGAAAAGCCACATAGAGAAAGCCAAAAGAGAAAATTTCAGTTTGCTATATCCTAGAAGCGTGCCACTATGAACAAAATGACCTCAAGAAGTCTCATAACACTATCACTTCTTTTAAAGTCTCATTTTGTTCTGTATTAAATCATAGTCCAAATTTTTTTTAAAATTTCCGCCCCCCACCCCTACCCCCACCCTTTCCTCGCTATAACTTCATTATAAACTTATAGGAGTTATATTATTCGAACAATATAACAATTCTAAGCTTCAAACTGACAAAATTTGCAATCATTTTCATAATCAAGATGAACGATATTATTATATTCGATGATGAGTTAATCACCATTTACACAATCACTCCTCGAGCCTGTGATTTGTCATAAGTAAATGACAGATTTATTCAGCCCATTGAACTAAAATAATAGGATAACCAGTTGCTGCTATTATCATGAACCCCCAATAGACCGTAATGACTTCCGATTCAAAATTGTTCCTCAAGAAGTTAACGTCCCCTAAGTTTCTCAAGGAGTCTTAACCGTCATTTAGCTCAATTTAGCAAGATCCTGTATTATAGACGCTCATAATCTTTCCTCGCATTTATTATTATTATTATTATTATTATTATTATTATTATTATTATTATTATTATTATTATTATTATTATTATTATTATTATTATTATTATTATTATTATTATTATTATTATTGTGGTCTTTTTTTTTTATTAATTTACTTCGCACAATTTTTTTCCAAATTATGTTAATTATTCATCTTGAAAATTCTTAGCCTAATGCAGGTAATGACCACAGATTTATGCATCATAAAAGTGGATCCAAGTGACTTCCTGTACGGCATCCAGCTCATTTTTAGCATGCTCCTGTATTTTAGATACTCATGATCTCTCATCGCAGTTTACTATCATTGTTAGTTTGTTTTTTTTAATTTACTTGGAGGAAAAAAATCCACATTGTGATAACAAGTAAGAAGCTTTTTCATCTTGAAAAGTCGTAGCCTGATGCAGGTTGTGACAATAGATTTATGCATCATAACAGCTGTTCTAAGTGGCTTCCTATTCGGTATCCAGCTCATTTTAGTAAGCTCCTGTATTTTAGATACTCATCTTGAAAAGTCGCAGCCTGAAGCAGGTTATGACGACAGATTTATGCATCATTACTGACCTCGGAACAGACAGTGGATCGCACTTACTCAATGCGGTGGCTGCCCTCGAAAGTTCGAGAGTCCCGCTAATACTGTCTGAGCTGCACAACAGCTTCTGTGCTCATCAATAATTCTCTTTGATCACGCAGGCATATCCCACCATTTTGTTCTTTTCCAAGGCCATCCTTCCATTTCAGAGTTAGAATTTCTTTTATGAGTGCTTTAATTTAAAGGTGAGGTATTTTTATGAGTTTGTAATGAACACCTTTTTTATCACGTGAAACTGGGAGTTGGGAGATTAAAGATTAAGAGCCTTAGAGCCCAAATGCTCAGTTTGGATATGTATAGCCAAATGGCCTATGAATCATTGACTTTGAACATCGAAATCTGTAATTAAAATCCTAAGGCTAGCCCGCGGTAACTCAAACTTTACCGGTGCTCCACCTTCGTGCTTTTAATTAGGAATCAATTTTGTGTGTGCTACCAAAACAAAGAGATAAAACCTCAATAATTCATTTCATCAAAGAAAAAAAAAATGAGCAAGGGAAGAGAGTGGCCTTCTTTTGTATGTGGGGTGAAAGCACACTTTGTCATCTCATTCTATCACAGATCCAGATTCTAAAACGTTGAGACATGATAAATTATTGTCTGTTGAAACCACCTAAATGAACTGTCTCTAACTCCACGTAAAAAAAGAAAAACATTTTGTTAAAAATAATTTCAGCCTTTTTAATTTTTTTTTTTCGCAGGTTAGAATTTGACAAAGCGACTTATTTAATTAAAGAACAAAATAATTATACCGGAAGGATTAAAAAGAGCATTGGACATTCAAAAAAGCAGGATTGCCATTTAATGAAGTCTAATATTATTAAAGTCTACTTTTTCTATTTGAAAGGCCTGGATTAACACAAGGCCCGAAGCTGAAGCCAAATATATGTGAAGAGTCAAAAAAATAGTATTTGATTTTCTTGCAGTTGTCCCATTTGGATAACTAAAACGGTGAGGTTTTTTTTTAGAACGCCTTCCAACAGTAAGCTTATCTTTAATGCATCGTTTCCGATTTTGACAAATCTACATCTGTGCTTTCCTGAATGCCCACGCACTTATCAACCAAATTGATTACTCAATCACGCGAAGGCTAATCCAAGGGGAAGAAAAGAAAGAAAGAAGAAAAAAAAGCCTGCAACCCCGGTGCAGTGTTGTTAATGCGATTAGTCCTGAAGTCGGCGTCTGTTGTCATAATCCTTAAAAGACCTATGTAAAGGCCCACACATTGAACCAAGACATGTATACTTTCTTCATTGCTTCGTACTTCAAGTTGTTTTATAACTGTGGTCTTTGCTAATGGTCTTTTGTTTAGGTCGATTTAGAGCCTCTTGATTTTATAAAGCTTCATTGACTCCCACGTATTTTCCCTTTTTTTCTTTTTTGTAAGTTCTTTTTTTTTCGTTTGTTTTAGTATTTTGCTTTTTATTATTTGTTGCGCAGAGATAGATAGACAGTGTGTGAGTGTGTTTGAGCGACAACGGTGAGACAGAGACAGACAGAGCAAAATAGATAGAGAGACTGATAGACACATATAACCACAATCACACAGACAGCCATTCGGACAGTCAAACACATAGACAGGCAGACAGGCAGATTTGCACACAGACAGACAGACAGATTAAGAGAAAAGAAGCATTTCGAGATCAAGATCATCCCATGATGAAAGATTTTACCTACTGTCGGTCTGAAATCCCATCCCGCAAATTATGTTGCAAAAATATTTCCTTCATCAATGACATCAACTTACTCCCCATAGTAGTCATATGACGTCCTTGACCTTGGTACCGCGGTCATGCTCCTGTGTGGTGTTTAGAAGCTTCACTAGAACCACAACGTTTTGGGTGTTGGTGCAACTGGCGTCAGAGCCGAGACAGAGCTGTACACGGGCGTCGGTCTGCTTCCAATAGATTCGTCCGCGTTTCTAATGCCTGGTACTAGGTTCACCTCAACAATTTGGTGCATGGACTTCTTTAGTGGATGCTCTCAAGGTCCTTGAAGAAACTGATAGCCTGTTGTAACAGAGTATAGAAATGCGCATGTTTAATTTGAATAGTTACATAGGTTCAATGAAAGATAACAGAAACTTTATTTTACAGCAGTTTAATTGAGTCGAGCATAGTAATCTGAGCATTAAAAATAATTATAAGTCCTTTAAAACTGGTTATACATCGATGTGTTCCTGTGTTTACACAGCAAAGGTCACTAAATGCATGCGGCAGGAATGTAAAAAAAAAAATAAAAAAATATATTATCCGGACAATGATGGGCTTCTGGCGTCTGAGAGAGATCATTTTCTTACTTTAGTATCAGACTGAAAGAGACTTGGAGGACGTTAAAATAATTTAAAACTAGTCCATGGTATACGCTTCAGAAGATCACAGATTTCCTGGCGTAGACGAAAAAGGGGACCTGATCAACTCATCAAAGAATAAATGGTTAAAAAAAACTAACATGATGGGTTGTTAGAAGTAAAAATATCAACTATCGATAAATAAATAAGATAATATCTAGTCATCTTGTTTCATGACCAAGACACTGAGTTTCGAAATTGTGTGTTTATCGTTATGTTACGAGAGCTATAAATGCACCAAGTAACTATTTTTTTTTTTTTTGTTATGCTCTTACGGTTCGTATCATTCTCTGGTACACTGCCATGCCTACATAAAAAAGGTATAAACAAAAATCATAATGATATAAATATTTAGCTGTAATAATGATAATGAAACAAAAAAACCAAAACAGAAAACATTGCTCATAATTATGTGACACAATGGGTTAGCAGACAAAAGGAAAACAGCTTAAGACAATCCTCGTGATCAAGTGACAGGTAGAGAAAGAAGAGCGAAAAGAAGAAGAGAGAGAGAGAGAGAGAGAGAGAGAGAGAGAGAGAGAGAGAGAGAGAGAGAGAGAGAGAGAGAGAGAGAGAGAGAGAGAGACAGAGACAGAGACAGAGACAGAGAGAGACAGAGACAGAGAGAGAGAGAGAGAGAGAGAGAGAGCGTTGTGGCGTGGGGGTATTGGACAAGTGATTTAGAGTTTATGTGTGTGAATTGAAACATAATTATTAGGCCCTTCTTTGACAAAAAGAATTAAGACCCTGTGCTAAAAGAAGCTTCTTTAGTCTCAGTCATTCTCACGGATTCAAGCTCTTTAGAATCGTATGCGTTTTTTATTTTTTTTTTTGAACGATAAAAAGCAGATTTAAAAATTATGCCAAGAGTCTTCATCACATTACAAGCTGTCGTTTCATAAACTCTTACAGTTATAAAATGAAGACATAGCTGAGAGCAGAGTATGGCTCTAATTTTTTAATTTTAAACAAATTTGCTTTTGCATTTCTTTCAGAAATTATTATTCGCCGTGGTAAAGCAGTTAGGGCAATAAAATGGAAAAGGAGGGTTGAAAATAGACATCCATCTTTGCAATGAGAGAAAAGTGCTTAAGGCACGAAAGTTTTAAGATAAAAAAAAATGAATAATTTTAAAAATAGGAGAGGATTCACGACAGTCGATGTAGATAGTTATGATTCAGGTGGGCAATTAAAATGCATGCCCCTTACAAATAGTTTTGTTTCAATAGATATCTTATTGAGAAAGTAGGCCTACTTTTATATTCAAAAAAAGAACATAAAAAAGTTCGACTTATAATATTAAAAAAATAGAAACAAAAAAAACCCCACAAGTTTAATTTCTTAAACACTTGAGAGCGAACAAATCGACAATCATTTCACCTCAGCAAAACTTAATCAATTAATTCCACAGAAAATTTGGCCCCAAGGTTTCTTGTCCTCTATAACATTCGATCCAGACTCAAACAAACGTTTAAGAAATCAAAATTACCGCTACATTAAAACTAGTTGCAATCTATTCATAATTAAATATAAAACTGTTTTATTATAAAGGCAATGCCTTTCCGCTGTCACTGAAATACATATTATCATGTTAACTAGGTTTGGGTTGCTTTCATTCGCAATAATTACAGATCGATGACAAGGTTATTGTTATACGGACATGATTTTATCCTGTCAGTTTTCACATAGTGTCTTTCAAACACCATTGGGTTGGCAAGGGGCGACATGGTTGTTACGTAAACGCTTTAGAACAGAGAAACAAAGAAAAAGTTAATCTTTGCAGGAATAACTATTTAAGGACTCTTAACGGGGTTTCCCATACTCGGTAGGATATCTGTTTTATTATTATTATTATTATTATTATTATTATTATTATTATTATTATTATTATTATTATTATTATTATTATTATTATTATTATTATTATTACTATTATTATTATTATTATTATTATTATTATCATCATCATCATTATTATCAAACTACAAGAACAACAACAACAACAACAACAACAACTACTACTACTACTACTACTACTACTACTACTACTACTACTACTACTACTACTACTACTTCTATTGCTACTACTACTACTACTACTACTACTACTACTACTACTACTACTACTACTACTACTACTACTACTACTACTACTACTACTACTACTACTACTACTACTACTACTGCTGCTGCTGCTGCTGCTGCTGCTGCTACTACTACTACTACTACTACTACTACTACTACTATTACTACTACTACTATTACTACTGCTATAATTATATTTATTCTTTCTAACTTATCATTTTTATCTCATTATTATTTTGACCTATTCCTATGGAAGTCATGTGAAGTCTTAAGCATTTGATTTTGAAAGGCCCATAGCATGACAGAGTTTCCTAATTTTAAAAGAGGAATTAAACTGAGTGATAGTAAAATAAACCATAAGAGAGAGGGACACAGAATGATAAAGATTGAAAAAGGAAGAAGGGGAGAGGGACAAATAAAAAGTTAGAAACATGCAAAGAGGGTCAGAGAGTTCGAGAGATCCAGAGGGAAGGAGCAAACAAAGATGTTGGCAGAAATATGACTCATGCAGGAATGTAACTTCCGGGCAGAACTAAAATAAAGAAAATGATCAGGTCTCTCGGGTTAATTAGAAGAATCCTATTCTTCTAATAATTGATGAAAATCGGTCGATCGATCGAGAGATAGATAGGTATATAGGCAGACGGACAGGAGAAGGGAGAGAGAGAGAGAGAGAGAGAGAGAGAGAGAGAGAGAGAGAGAGAGAGAGAGAGAGAGAGAGAGAGAGAGAGAGAGAGAGAGAAGTGTGCGCATGTGTGTGTGAAAAATGCCGGGCTGTGGGTCGAGCCTGAGTACTAGTATTTGCCAATCTCTGTCGACCTGCATAATTGATTCTACAAAAGTTCGATAATTAAGAATACTCACGAAAGCATGCAGTGTTAGAGGTAGATAAGAAAACTATCGATTGATTATCGAAAGCAGATCGAACCATGGGCGATATTCTTTACTCTCCTGTAGGCTGAATTATTAAAGATAAACGTTTTTGGCAAAGAACGCTCAATATTTCATCCTAATGCGTTATAAAAAAAAAGTTTATAATATTTCTCTTGTGTATTGGCTACTTCACGTGGTAACGAAATGAAACGGATTGAATATATTTTACATTTAGTTATGTGATTGCATTAAACAAAAAGGTTAGGTTAGAGAACAATACACTCCCGGTATGCCATATATTACTATATATCAAAATATCTTGATATGGCAACTGTTCCTGAGAAATGGTATTCTATGTAAATGGTAGTAGAACCAATGAATTAGGTATTAAATAAGTATTATTTATATAAAGAAATACATAATAAAATATATTATCAGCAAATACTTTTTTCAAACGAGTCTCAATGCTTGATGCGCTAGGGATTGGTCGTTTAGATTATGCTTTTTGAAATGCACATCACATGACTTTTAAGAATAGTGTTCACAAAAATCGAATTTCTCCAGTGTCAGAAATTAACAAACATCATCTACTTAACACCCTTCTTACCGAATCCACCTGAAGTCGATTTTCCTGCCTTCGCCCCTCCCAGCAAATCAAGGAACTGAGACGGAGGTCTTGAAAACTCACATATGATAGATTATGTCACTGTTGTTGTTGGTTACTAGCTGGCCCTGCGTGAATAATTCACTAAGCTTGCACGATCACAGGCGAAACCTGTGCCGATCAGTTGGAAAGCCGATTACGTCCCTTGCATGTTTTTCTAGCAGTCAGAATAATACTCTTTATTCTCCTCTCATGCACTGATGCCAAGTTTTCATTCCGCGGGTCATTGCGAGGTTGGTGCCATTGGTGAAAGAGACCTAGGCTTAGCGCCACTTGAAAAGTCAGGCTGAAGTCAGACTAAGTGTGAATAAATCTTCTCATTTACAACACAATGTAGACATAATTGTATTAAATTTCAAACCGTCATAACAATCGTTTCTTGTGTACAAGTTCGGGTGATTCGGTGGCCGTAAAGCTGTCCGTGCGTCGGAAGGGGTTTAATTTCAGTCGTTATTTTACCTTAAAAAAAAAACAACAAAAAAACTTGAGCTTTTGCGCATTTAAGAGTTCCTAGATTTACTGTTCTCTCTCTCTCTCTCTCTCTCTCTCTCTCTCTCTCTCTCTCTCTCTCTCTCTCTCTCTCTCTCTCTCTCTCTCTCTCTCTCTCTCTCTCTCTCTCTCTCTCTCTCTCTCTCTCTCTCTCTCTCCAGCCTTCATATCTCTGTCTGTCTGTCTGTCTGTCTGTCTGTCTGTCTGTCTGTCTCTCTCTCTCTCTCTCTCTCTCTCTCTCTCCAGACTTCATATCTCTGTCTGTCTGTCTGTCTGTCTCTCTCTCTCTCTCTCTCTCTCTCTCTCTCTGTGTCTCCAGCCTTCATATCTCTGTGTGTGTGTGTCTCTGTCTCTGACTCTCTCTCTCTTTCTCTCTCTCTCTCTCTCTCTCTCTCTCTCTCTCTCTCTCTCTCTCTCTCTTTATCCCTCTTTCTGTCATTCTTCTTCTTTCATTCTCGTCACTTTCCTTTGATTTCGATAAAAATTCCAAGTTGTTTTTTTTTTTAAGGCAGAGATCCATTCCTCGAAATAACTCAGGAAAAAATAATCATCGCTTGCCATAATTCTACTATCCATCGTGTCAGTCTGTTTTCTCTCATCTTGTCTCTGTAAGGACTAAAGAGTGGTGCAAAGTAACTCAAAATACGATGCTATCTGATATTATAGACTTTGAGAGTGTAGTGATTGTCATGGCATTGCAGCTTATTCTTAAACTAAAAATATGACGATTTTTAGAGGTGTCAATTCAATCAAAAGGTCATGCGCTTCTTTCCCTCTGAATTTTTTAGAGTTTTTTTTAATCTTTTGTTTCCAATTCATTCAAATGCCTATCTATAATGAAACAATGAACTGGCTACAATAAGCCGAGGTGTAGTTCTGCATGCAAACCAAAGTAGACTCAACAGATCTGCTGACTCTCAAAACTAAGTGAATTGGACTTCTTGACTACCGAGTGTTCACCCAATCGGATACAACCCAGTAGTCACACTTCTCGGGGACAGAACAAGATTACTCGAGTACTTACAAAGAGCAGTTAACCGATAGAGAAACAAAAGTGCCAGAATACACATTCAAAAGTTTCCGATCGAATATCAGTTGTTGAAGCAAAATACATTACAATTTCCACTTTGATTTTATTCTTCCCGTGGTGTATTTGATAGAATCTTATTCACCTAAAAGGACTAGGATAAAAAAGAAAGTTAAGAATTTCAAAAAAAGAAAAAAAAAGAATAATTGGTACAGGAAACTTTACAGAGAAGACTTTTAAATCGAGTTCTATATTTCCATTAGGGTGATACGTCCAACATTAGGGAAGTTTTCTCAGCAGAAAGATACTTATAATAACTATGCATCGTTGGTTTGTTCGTTTTTTTCTTATAAAATCTATGTCTTTGATTACCTGTGAGTTTTTATAGCCTTGATGACTCTGCATATGACCTCTTTAGTCATCCTTATTACATGGATCACCCACTCGCAGCGGGCTGAGACCAGCTAGATGAGTTTGAGGGATCTCACTTGCATTAATTTGCCTCTCTGAAAGGCTTCAGATCATCTTTGAGTGGGCGGGTGATATTAACATTATTATAATCATTTCTTTATAAGTTTCACACAGTAACTCAATGCTACTTCTAGCTATACAGTGGACTGATTTAATAGGCATGTGAAGTGTTGTATACTTTTTTCCCTCTTTTTGTTCTCTACATCACGAGGGCTTTTTCAGAGATCTTCTCTTTCTCGCGCATGTGTGAAATTCTCATTATTATTAAATTGTTCTCAAAACTTAGTATGGCTGATCGGCTCAAGTAGGGATTTATAATTTAATGAATAAAAGTAACAAAATAGACAACACAAGCGGACATATCGATTATCTCTAAAAAGCGTGTCCTTTTTAATATTACAGTGTCTTGCAGTGCCTTGCTACATATCTGTCTTGCTTTCATAAAATATATATCTGGCTGTCCCTCTGTTTCACCTCTGCACTAATATCATCACTGCACCGAGGTGCATTTTTCCCCTCTCCCTCGAGAAAAACAAAAAGTGACCAAGAAAAAGTTTTGGTCCGTCTCAAGATTAAATTCTTAATATGGTTTCCCTATAATCGAATAACCAAAACATTTAACCACCGTTCATTTTTTTTTTTATACCTGAATGACAAACAAGCTTAACCGAGTAATTTTCATGAATGTCTGTATAGCAGCGGGTATCTCGATCCGACCCGTATCCGATCAGAATTTCAGAACGAAGAATTAACAAAGAACCATTTGCTATGCTTAATGCACTGGTGCGGTTTCCAGCCACTCCACTGTGCCTTAGACGGATCAGGAGGCCCTACTGTTTGACGGTCTGCCTGCCTCTACTTCAAATAATTAAGGCAAAAACTGTCCTCACTGCCCTGGAGCTCTTGAAATGCAGTGGTTTAGGTAGCTGCAAGTGGATATTTTAGTTGCAAAAATTACAAACAAGAAATGTTAATACTAATCGATGGGAACTGTGATTAGGAACGTTATTATATATACTTTAAGTTTCTTTCATGTAAC